>JAQQTP010000048.1:2555000-3155000 GCA_029884605.1 Ormosia emarginata
GTTTTCATTTTTTTTTAATCTTTCACTTGTGTTTTTCTCTCACTTTCTCTCATTTTCTTTTAATAACCAGGTTGGTTGGTGGTGCCGGTGATATTAAGCTCACCAAAGATGGCAACACTCTCCTCAAAGAGATGGTCACTTATTTCCCCTTTTGCTTATTATATTTTATTTTATTTTGGGTTTTTCAGTTGATGCACATTATGTGGTGCACTGCATTTGATTGTGATGATCTACAAATGCAAGTACTTGAAATCGTTACTTCTTTGTGTTCGTGAATCGTTGTGATGTGACCTACAAAACTTTGCACTAAAGAATTTAATATTGATGGGTGTAATGTATGTAAAAAAGTTTTACATTTGCATGTGTTACCACATCATCATTTAATGAGTTTGACATATCATGTAGATGTTACTTGTTAACATAATGAAACTCGTTAAATGAAGTGTCTAACACAAGATTGAATGATTTTGTGTTACACTGAAAAATCATCAAAACTAAACTCTTTTGAAAATTTTCCAAAATATTGTTGATCTTTTTCCATTTATGGGTTTATACAGCAAATCCAAAACCCAACGGCAATTATGATTGCTAGAACAGCTGTGGCCCAGGATGACATAAGTGGAGATGGCACAACTTCTACTGTGATCTTCATTGGCGAACTTATGAAACAATCTGAGCGTTACATAGATGAAGGTTTGTGAGTTATTGACACAATCCTTACACCTCTTATTGTTATGAATGAATCTTCTTCAGGGTCTTATTTATAGTCGTGGTTGCAGTTTAGGGCTTACAGGACGACTTTAGGGCTTATAGCTAAAGATAAAGGTGTTCAATTGATCAATCATTTGACTTATTTAGTGGAACCATACTTATTCATAATTTAGTCAAGTGTTTTATATAGGCAGTGGCTCATATCCCAGAAATTATTGGTGAAATGGTATTCGAAGGTATCTGATAATTCTCAAGTCTTTTATGCTAAATAATCAAATTTCCATTGGCCTTATGTATAAAGGCGGGTGAATAACAACTGATAACCTTCAGTTTCAGATTTGACCTAATCATTGCCAAGTGAAGTCTGTTACTATTTGCTAGTGATAGTATTAATGGATGAAAACCTTACATTAACATAATATATGAAACTTAGTCCAGCTTTCATGGTAGGTTTCCTTTCCCAGTCACACTGAAGGAAATGAATCACCTTTTGAATTTTCATGTTTTTGAAGATTAACTTATGATCATTTTGATCCAATGCTTTTTTCATCTTTCTTGCGCAACATATGTTAAGATGATATATGAATATTCTAGGTATGCATCCACGTGTGTTGGTTGATGGTTTTGAGATTGCAAAAAAGGCAACTCTTCAATTCCTTGAAAAGTTTAAGACTCCTGTTGTGATTGGTGATGAGCCTGACAAAGAGATTCTCAAGATGGTAGCAAGAACAACCCTGAGGACGAAGGTAAATCTTAACTTATTTTATCTTTTTTAATGAGATTTGATCATACATTGGTATTACTGACAGAATGAACAAATAACTGCTTTACATAGTTTTTACTGAGCATTATATTCTTATTATTATTTGATTTTCTTCTCCTTTACAGTTATACGAGGCACTAGCAGATCAATTGACTGATATTGTTGTTAACTCGGTGAGTGTGCATGGAGGTGTTGACATTTATTTAAGTCTTGTAAATATAGAATTTTATTTTAGATAATTTGTTTGGTCAATTGAACCATTTGATTTTGATTTTTGTTGGACCTTTTACAAGTTACAACCACGTGTTTTAGTGAAATATGGTTTTGCTGTGATAGCTTTTATGCATCCGGAAGCCTGAGGAAGCAATTGATCTGTTTATGGTGGAGATTATGCACATGCGGCACAAGTTTGATGTTGACACACACTTGGTATGTTCAATAAGTATAGCTATTCATTTGTTGACTCATGGCTGGGTTTTGTTGCTGGTATATTAATTTAATAATTTTCTAGAGTGCCAGATTACATTGCTACATGTAGGATGTTATTGCATTTCCATCATTGTGTCTGCTTGCAAAGTAAAATTCTTAGCTCAACTCAATATTACTCAAATAATAAGTGTGACATGATCCAGAGGTCAATTTAATTTAACAGGGAGTTCCTTTTTGATAGGTACTGGTTTTACTGAGAAAGAAACAATGGAGTCTAGCTCCTTACAATAGGGAAAACCCCTTTTGATTAAACTGAAAAACAGAAAACATAACAAAGAAACCTGCAGATCTTCGAGGGTTTGCTTCCTCCCTGCCCAAAGGCCTCAATTCTTTACTCAAATGATTGGATGCCTTCTCTCCTCCTCCAATTCCCTATTTATTCTCTCCACTAACTGCCTATTCATTTGCCATAACCCCTAGGTAAATGCTAAGTGCTACCCCTGTTGAATTCTCTCCACTCCAACTAGCTGCCATATAAATGTTGTTGCCCATTAACATATTGAATACCCCATGATCTCTTCTCTTCCACTAACTGCCACATCAATGTTCCAGCCCATTAACATTAAGACTCTCAATATTCCCCATCCTATCCTTATTGCACCTGTAAGCCTAGCAATACTCCCCCTCAAAAGATTCACTTTGTCCTCAAGGTGAAGATTCAAGTGAGGGTCCTATAACTACTGCAAGAAATTTCCATCAAGGTCCCACTACTTGAAGTATAATGACCAAGTTATGCTTGATACATAAGAACCTCCACCTGGATCCCATTGACCTTCTCTAATTCCCAGAAGAAGGAAGAGCAAAAGGGACAACCCATTTCTTGTTGTAAGATCATACTCTGCAGAAGTTGGTTGAATACAAACAAGATGAACCGTATTTGAGTGATATGAAACTTGATTAGCCTCAACTTCCTTCAAATAAGACACTAAGCAGTCCTAGGCAATATCAATTGTAGCTTTAACTTCAAAATTAGGGAACTTCCCAGGAACAGATTCCATAAGCTTGGGTGAAATAATCATAACCTTCTTGACAATTCACTATTGCTTCTCGGTTGGATAGATTCCTGTTTACCTCTACCTGGGAGCATGCTTTTCCTGATCTAGTGCAAGAGAGCTTATCTCGTTCTTTTTTTGATCACTTCCCTATCGTGTTGGAATCAAGTAAGGTGAAATGGGCCCCTACTCCTTTTAGATTTGAGAACATGTAGCTTAGTCATCAGTCTTTTCTCCCTTTTAAGGAAGTTTGGAGTACATCTTCTGTTGAGGGCTGGGAAGGTTTTAAAATTATGAGGAAATTAAAATTTCTAAAGGAAAAGCTGAAAGAGTGGAATAAGTTGGTCTTTGGGGACATTCGGATTAGAAAAGAAAATATTTTGAAAGAGATTGACTCGTTGGATAGGTTGGAGTTAGAGGGTAATCTCTTAGAGGTTCTGTGTGTTAGGAGGCAAAAGCTAAGACTAGATTTAGATGAAATTCTAGTTAGGGAAGAATCTAGTCGGAGACAAAAGATTAAGTTTCAATGGGCTAAGGATGGTGATGCTAACTCCAAGTTATTTCATAGGGTGGCTTCTGGAAGGCGTAGAAAGAGCTTAATTAAGGAGCTGGAACTTGAGGATGGTAGTGTTGTTAGAGATATTGAGGTCATTGTTGCTGATATCTCTAGATTCTACTCTGAGTTGTTTGCTGAAGATATGTCTATTAGGCCTTTCATTGAGGATTTGGATTGGTGTCCTATTGCTTTGGATAAGGCTCGTTGGTTGGAAAGGCCTTTTGAGGAGGAGGAAATCCGTAGGGCTGTTTTTAGTTTGAGGATTTACTTTTGATTTCTTTCAAAATTGTTGGGATATTGTCAAGCCTGACCTCCTTAGGGTATTTGCTGAATTCTTCCTTAATGGTAAAATTGGGGTTTGCGTGAACTCAACTTTCATATCTCTTGTACCCAAGAAGGATAGGTCGATTAAAGTAAAGGACTCTCGACCCATCAGTTTAGTATCTAGTGTTTATAAGATCATAACAAAAGTTCTTAATTCCAGACTGAGTGAGGTCCTTTCTGATACCATCTCTGAGAACCATAGAGCTTTTATTCCAGGTAGGCAAATTCTTGATGCTGCTCTCATTGCTAATGAGGTGGTGGATGATGTTAGATCCAAGAGAAAACATGGTCTTGTTTTTAAGTTAGACTTTGAGAAAGCTTATGATCGTGTTAGTTGGGGTTTTTTGGACAAAGTCTTGGATAGGAAAGGTTTTGGGGTAAGATGGAGAAATTGGATTTCGGGGTGCTTATCCTCTTCCACCTTTGCAGTCATAGTGAACGGGAAACCTAAAACTTGGTTTAAGGGTCAAAGGGGAGTGAGACAAGGAGATCCTTTATCTCCGTTTCTTTTTACCATTGTGGTCGATGTGCTTAGCCATTTAGTGTCTAGAGTTGTAAATAATGGGTTGGTTAAGGGTTTAACTGTTGGTTCAGAGGAGGTTTTAGTCTCTCATCTTTAGTTTGCCGATTTGGAACCTGATGTTGATTTTTTTGTTAATACTTTGACTATTTTGAGGTTCTTTGAGGTCATTTCGGGTCTTAAGATTAATTTGGCAAAAAGTGGTTTGACGGGTGTGAATGTGGACAATCAAATTTTATCCGTTTTTTCTACTTTAGCAGGTTGTCAAATTCTTCAGTGGCCTCTCACTTACCTTGGGATTCCTTTGGGAGGTAATACTTGTGCAGTTTCCTTTTGGGACCCGGTGGTTTGTAAGATCTCTAAGCGGTTAGATTGTTGGAAGGGTGCCTTTTTTTCTTTGGGTGGTCGAATCACTCTTATTCAGTCTTGTTTGTCTAGTATCCCTCTTTATTTTCTCTCCCTTTTTCGTATTCCTGTGGCTGTGGCTCAAAAATTACAGAGAGTTATGAGGGATTTCCTCTGGTCGGGGACGAGAGATTCTAGTAGAGACCACCTTGTTAGCTGGGAGGTTTGTTGTAGACCTAAGAAGGAGGGAGGGTTGGGTCTCGGTAATTTGGTGTCTAAGAACAAGGCATGAATAGCAACTTTCCTCCTTCCACCATGACTATCAAGCCAACCACCATTCACACCTTCACTGCCCTGACTGTCAGGCTTCCATCGCCGTGTGTTCTCTAGCTCGCTCGCCACCGACATCACCCCTACGTTCTCACCGCCACCTACGTTGTGACGCAGAGGCAAAGCTTCTTCTTTACATACCTCTTTCACCTCTTTTTTGAGAGTACCTCGCAGATTCTCCTCAAGCTTGCGACACTGTGGTTGCTTGTCGTTGTGACACAGCAACCTCCACTCTTCGTTGGTGTAATTTGCTCCAAATGGGCCTTCATTGTTACCTTGCTCCAACGCTACCTTGGATTTGAAACGGTGGACCACCGCTGCCATGAAAGCAGCCCAGGTGGCCTAGGTGGTGCGTCCCTCCCACCAACCATACCAGTTCAACGCACGCCCCTTCAAAGCCCATTGAACAACCCGTATCTTCTGATCGTCCTTGATGGCCTTCTGGTGGAAATATTCTTCCACCCTGTCCAGCCACCCTAATACGTCCTCCCCCTCAAAATCAAGGATCTTCAATTGCTTCTTCCGTTGGTGCCCTATCAACTCCGCCAGCATGTCTTCAATTCGCTGGAGCTGCTCCAGGTTCTCTTGGGCAATTCCTTCCATCCTCTCCATTATAGCTTCCATCTCATCCTCCATTATTGTCTGTCTGAACTAGGGCTCCCGAGATCGAGAGCTCTGATACCGATTTGATAGGTACTGGTTTTACTGAGAAAGAAACAATAGAGTCTAGCTCCTTACAATAGGGAAAACCCCTTTTAATTAAACTGAAAAACAGAAAACATAACAAAGAAACCTGCAGATCTTCGAGGATCTGCTTTCTTCCTGTCCAAAGGCCCCAATTCTTTACTCAAATGATTGGATGCCTTCTCTCCTTCTCGACTTCCCTATTTATTCTCTCCCTCCACTAACTGCCTATTCATTTGCCATAACCCCTAGGTAAATGCTAAGTGCTGCCCCTATTAAATTCTCTCCACTCCAACTAGCTGCTATATAAATGCAGCCCATTAACATATTGAATACCCCATGATCTCTTCTCTTCCACTAACTGCCACATCAATGTTCCAACCCATTAACATTAAGACTCTCAATATTCCCCATCCTATCCTTATTGCACCTGTAAGCCTAACACTTTTTCATTCTAGTCAACATTTAATGTATTGGCTTTGCTCTAGCCTAAATCATTGTCCTGATCTGCGTTTGTGGAAGATCAGTCAGGTAGCACTTTAGCTAAATGCAGAATTGAAATCCAGTTAATGCATAACAATTTCACAGTAAAGGGAGGATTGTTTGTTTGTTGTGATCAAATGTAGTCTTCTAACAAAGATTAAAAATATTTTTTTGACAAAAAAATATATTAAAACTCTTTAATTGTGCCTTGGTAACATATACTATTTCTAATCTTGACATCCATGATTCTGTGCCTTTGTATCATCTAAATTTTTTGCGGTTGGAAAAAAAGTATATATGCTGGAGACAAGTGTTCTTATGACAAAGATTAAAAAACTCATGGAAGTGCATGAAATTGGCTTTTACTATTACTGGTGGTTCCACAGATCCACTTATGTTTCTTTTATTGAACTGTTAGGTTGTGCTTGATACTTGATTTGTATGAAAATGGAGGATTGAAAATAATGACTGAAAGCCATTGTATCCTTGGTAAGAGAATAGAGAAGGGAACAAAAATGAATTGGTTATAACCTGCATTCCACTGTTAACAAATACTTTCATCTCTAATTTTGGGTTGAAATTTTGGTGAATCTGCAATATCAAGATTTATAACAAAACAAGTATATGTTTTTACTAGTTTATCCATTTGTGTGTTTCTTAGAAACTGTTGAAATTATAGGGTTTTGGTAGGGAAGGAGGAAAAGAGAGAAAAGAGGATTTCAATAATATTCTATTAGATTGATGTGGTGTGTGTAAATTACGTAGCACTAACACCTACTTATACTAAAAATTAGGTCAAGTATTAGTAGAGTACTAATACTAAAAATTGTTGTTGTTTATTAGTAGAGTACTACTAGTTCAAGCCCAAGCTCACTGATACATTAAGACTCCCAACTCTAATTGAAAAGGGAAATAAATTAGGAAACATAATTAAATTAAATTAGGAAACAATTACTAAGACTGCTTCCTCAATTAGAGTACTAATTGATTCCACGATATATATTCTAAAGATCTTGTAAGATCTTCTAAAATATTTTAAAGATATTCTAACAGAAATATTGTCAATGAGAATAATATGGTAATTATATTTTTTATTTCTCTCCATGTTCACTCCTAGCAAGCAAATATGAAAATAATTTCATATCTCATCTTCCCTCTTCTCTACCAAATATCAGCAACTTAAAAGTTAAAACCTTTCTATCCCTCTCCATATCCCTCCTCTCTTACCGAGAATATCTTTCTTCATTTCCATTTTGCTGTATGTTCAGCCATCATAACATACTCTTTAGATAACTTGTAGATTTGTAGTTATGGTGCACTTTATGTACTATGTTTATATATGCTGTTTATCACATGCTCTTTATTTTGCAATAAATCAGTTCATCTATGGTTTTCTTCTAGGTTGAGGGTCTTGTTCTTGATCATGGTTCTAGGCACCCTGATATGAAGCGACGTGCAGAGAATTGCTATATCTTGACATGCAATGTGTCTTTGGAGTATGAGAAAAGGTACTGAAGTTGATATTTGTCTATTTCTTCTTCTAGTTCCTTTTTTATATGTATGAATTACACATATGGTATAGTGAAAATGGCAATTATTTTGTTCTTTTCACCTGTTCTTTCTTCATTTCATTCTATACTACTGAATTTCTGTTTGGGTTTCACCCCTGTAATGCAATTATAGTAGTGATTTTTTCTGTATTTAAATTCATTCCATTTCTTTATGGTTATCCAATCTTTTCCAGTAGCCCTAATTCTTTTGTTATTATTTTTGTTTATGTAATAATAATTTATTTAAATAGAAAATGAATGTAAATGGAGCCATTCATGACACTATCATACTTAATCCTTCATGGATGGACACAAACAAGTCTGTTATATAACAGTGGATAATGTTGAAATTAATGTATGAACTGCTTCTCCTTTATCCTCAATTTGTTAATTACAGCATGAGAAAACAACTAATTTTGAATTCATCTTCCTTCTGGTGGTTGCCACATATCGCTGGCTAATCAACTGGCCTGCATTTTGGTGACTCCATGATTTCTTTTCTTTGGAGAACAATATGTTATATTGGAAAATCAGTACATTCACTTGAAATGTTTTGTCCCTTGGTCTGACTTTTATGTCCACTCTGTCATACTAAGAGCTTTTGTTAGCCTGAAACATATATTAATGTACTAAATGGGAAAATGAGTTCTCATTGAAAATATTTTGCCCATTAGGCTGAATTTTATGTTAACTCTTCTTCCTAAGAAAGCTTTTGTTATCCTAAAATAAAGCAAGCCTAAATGTACTAAAAGGCAAATCTATTTCTGTATTTTCTTTATCATGCTGGCTTTATAAGGATAAATTTTAGAATGTCAACCCTCATGATCATTGTTTGGTTCAACAGTTTTATCTTAATCACTTCATAAAATTCTGTATACATTGAATGATTTTTCACTCTATCTAAACCAGCTAGCTCTAATGGATATAGTCCCTGAGCATAATGAAGTTAATATTTCTCCTCTCAGTGAAATAAATTCAGGCTTTTTTTACTCAAATGCTGATCAGAGAGAGGCTATGATTGCAGCTGAAAGGCGTCAGGTTGATGAAAAAGTTCAAAAAATTATTGAACTGAAACACAAGGTAGAAAAGATTTACTCTTGTATTGGTTTGTAGACATGATACTTTGTTGTTTAAGTTTTAGCCTACCTATATTGCCATTATTGTAGCTTTATTTCACTGTTCTTGTCAAATTGTCTCCTATTTATTATGTATGCAGGTTTGTTCTGGCAATGATAGCAATTTTGTTGTCATCAATCAAAAGGGAATTGATCCCCCATCGTTGGACCTGCTTGCTAGGGAAGGAGTAAGTAGCATATCATTATGTTATACATTTTCGTTTAGAAAGTGTTTTCAAAAACAAAAATTGTAAATATTGTGAAGATGACTACTTCATGTATTAGAATTCTTTAGAACTTGATCACGCTTGGGTATTCCCTGTAGAGATGTAGTCTTTTAAAAGAATTTAATGTGTCTAGAGAGTTTTAACTGTGAATTTTTTTTTTAAACACAAAATACTCAGATGAAGAACTCAGGTAGCTAGGGATATTTTGGGAATGAGGGTTAACAGTTGGATAAATTCTTTCCCTGGAGAGAATGAGACCTATACACCCAAATGCTGAAAATTGCAGCATACCTGTATCGGGTGCCTATCTGTTCCATATTTGCGTTCTGCACAATCTGCATGCTCCTTTTTTTTTTTTGGCTCTTTTCTATTTTTTTGTTGAAACAGGCAAAACCCATTTTGAAATGTCTGAAATGTATTTCTTAATTTATAGAAACCTATCTGAAAGGATGAAATTTGGTTTTGCACTGTATAAATTGGACTAGAACATGTCTTAAGCCCTCTAAAACATGAATTTGTTAAATTTTGGTACTTTTTAAGATGAAAACATATATGAAATGTTTTTAAAAGTTATATATATATATATATATATATATATATATATTTCTAATATTTTATTTAATATACCTTGCCGAACTTGAATCCTGAATTTTTGAAATATTGCCACTACGGCGTCGTTTGATCCATATAGCCGACCCCACATAATGGGAAAAGACTTTGTTGTTGTTTTATTGCCGTGTATGTGTTCTATTGGATACAATACTCATATCCTTTTCCATGCAACATACGAGATTGATCAGTTTGTTATGTAATTTTCTATGAATGTAGTTTTTAACTTTTTATTAATAGCTATTGATCACTTAATTTTGCAAGAAGCCTTAGGTTACGTTTGGTGCAAATAATGGAATTCCATGGAATAAGAATAGGAATGAGAATTGATAAATTGGAATGAGAATCTTATTCCAATTTATTAGTTTGGTACGATGTGATACAATATAAAATGGAAAACAATTCTACAGTTTGGTGTGTGGGATATATAATATGGAATAAAATCTAAATTGATATAAATGACATAATTATCATTAATGAGAAAAATAAAAAAAAACTTTTTTCTTCTCCCCCCCACACACACAATGTGTTTTTTGAAAAATAATGTTTAAGATTAATTTTTTATAGTATTTTTTTCAACAATTTTGATAATAATATTTTACTCTCTTAGGCAAGAGTAGAAGCTTCTATCGTCTCCTTCATACGCAGGGTGCACGAAGTTTGAAGGCTGGATTTAGTTTAGGATTAGATAGATTATTGAAGGGTAATCGTAATCGTTGTCAATTTATAAATTGAATAAGGGTATGTCAGGGAAAAACTGTGAAATCCTATTCCACAAAAATATGGAATGTCATTCCCTCCTTTTATTTTTTGAGGAATGGAATTCCACAAACTTGTGGAATAGAATTTGGAATAGGAATGCTATTCCATATTTATTTTCATTAACAAACGTAGGAATCCTCTGATTCTAGGAGTGAATGTGGAATAGTATTCCAATCCTTCACACCAAACATAACATTAGACTGGTATCATGAGCTGATCCAATGAAGAATTATGACCACTCACATGTGGAATCAGCATTATATATATAAGCATGTAAAAATGACAGATAAGGAGGTTAAACATTTAGATAATTAAAAGGAATTGCAAGTTTTGAATAATCCTTTGATTAACCGTTCTACTCAATCCATTATGAAATAATGGTTTCATTTTTGAAAAATGTTGGCTGTGTTGACTCCAGTTGTCTTGGTGATGTTCAAATTTGGAATATTAGGTATGAGAAATGCTTAGAATATATGCTTACAAAATTTTGTTTATCTGTCTAGGACAGATATTGGTAAACTGAGAGGTCAATTGCTACTGTAATTTTTTTCTTTTTTTTTTTTAAAAAAATCACTCTGGATTGGCCAGGCCCCCCTCAACCCCTCTGGATCCCATCCATGTGCCTCTATGCATCTGCCCATGGATAAAGTTTACCAAGAAGAAAGTGGATATGATAGTCAAACATGATGTTCTGAAAGGCTTCTAAAAGTCATCCACAGTGTCCCTCTTAAGATTCTGACGTATATGATATAAACAAGAAAATACTGTATCTGTTGGACTACTTTGCTGGTACAGCACCAATTGCATATTGCTAATGTGTTATGAACTTATTAGCTGATATCTGTTACATTTTTTTTATCCTTTATTCTATCTGCTGATCTTTTTTCCCTGTTGTCCTTTTAGATAATTGCCCTTCGTAGAGCAAAGAGGAGAAACATGGAAAGATTGGTTTTGGCCTGCGGAGGAGAGGCTGTAAACTCTGTAGATGATTTGACTCCTGAATGTCTTGGTTGGGCGGGATTGGTGTATGAGCATGTCCTTGGTGAAGAGAAATATACATTTGTTGAGAATGTGAAGAATCCTCATTCATGCACGATCTTGATTAAAGGTACATTACTAGATTGGTCTTGTACCTATAGTGAGTTTGTCAAGCAGATCCTTCTGCTAGTATTTTAGCATGATGTTTGCTGTACATCATTGGTGCTAACTTAAGTTGAGATAACCTGAGATGCTGTCATAATGGTACAGGTCCTAATGACCACACGATAGCTCAGATTAAAGATGCTGTTCGTGATGGTTTGAGGGCAGTCAAGAATACCATAGAAGATGAATCTGTTGTCCTAGTAAGATATTTTTTTTGAAATTTTGTACAATCTATAAATTATTTTGATTTCTGTCTTGTACAACTTTTTTCTCTGTTTTGGTCGTGTGCATGATCCTGTTATTATATTGATTCAATCCATGTTTTGTGCTGGATTTCTCAATATAATTAATTTCCTGCTGTACTGTAAACTGCAAACAAGATGATTTAGCCTTAGTACAAAATTCTTAGTCCTGGATTCTGAGATAAGGTTGGCATAAGTTGAGATATTTCAGAAACTAATGATTAGAAAGTCTTCTTTGGATGGCTAAATAAGAGTTTCTGGACCTAACAGTTGAACCATAGTTTAGAGAATTATTGCACTTCCAATTTAACATGAGGAAGATTGATGTAGAATTTGACATATTTTCAGCATGGCCTTAACTGAGTTATATCAAAAAGTAAGCCAGAAATATTGATCTCACAACTATTGGAATAAGGTACACATCACTATCTTTGCTCATATGACTGAGTGGACAAATGGACCAGTTGGGAGGAAAAGATTGTGCTTTAATGTATGTTTAGGTGAAATGATTTTTGATTTATTCTGATAATTGACTGATTGGTTTTGCAAGAGTTATATCTATCCTCATAAATATTTGAGCTCTAGGTAAATCCACTAGTTTCAAGTAGTCAATAACAGGAAAAGAAAGCAGTACAAAGCGTTGGTTCCTAGCAATTATGCTAACTACGGGCTTCTTGTTATAGTCCTTTGTAGAATTTAGCTCCATTATAATACATCGTCCAATGCTGAACTTTGGCTTGTACCTTTTATTATTGTTGTGCTTGTGATAGACTTAAGGTGCATATCCTTTCCTGT
Source organism: Ormosia emarginata (assembly GCA_029884605.1). Classification (NCBI taxonomy): domain Eukaryota; kingdom Viridiplantae; phylum Streptophyta; class Magnoliopsida; order Fabales; family Fabaceae; genus Ormosia; species Ormosia emarginata. Next base: position 2,567,641 of record JAQQTP010000048.1, read on the forward strand.
GTTCAGGGTGCTGGTGCATTTGAAGTTGCTGCTGGACAATATCTGATGAATGAAGTTAAAAAAACAGTTCAAGGGGTAATATGAATGTCTCATATGTTTTCCATGTTTTAATTGATCTTTAATTGTCAAATACCAATTTCAACAATAATATGTTTATAATGTTGAAACAGCGTGCTCAACTTGGAGTTGAGGCTTTTGCTGATGCACTTCTTGTGGTGCCCAAGACACTTGCTGAGAACTCTGGGCTTGACACTCAAGATGTGATTATTGCCCTTACGGTAATGCTTCTTTTGAATTTATTGTCACTCGCCTAGTGTAATTTTATAGGTACGTTCATATGAAGCAGAAGACAGAGTAATATCATCATCATTCCTGCTGAACTCTATTTTCAGGGAGAGCATGACAGGGGGAATATTGTGGGATTGAACCAACACACTGGAGAACCTATAGACCCTCAAATGGAGGGTATTTTTGACAACTACTCTGTAAAGCGCCAAATCATAAACTCAGGGTATGATTGAACGTTCACTTATTGACATCAATGCTCTTTTTTTATCCCTCGTTTTCTCTTGTTTGGTTTTGGCACTGTGATCATGAAAAATTGACATCAATGATCTTTTTTTATCCTTCGTTTTCTCTTGTTTGGTTTTGGCACTATGATGATGAAAATACTAGAACCATGCCTTTACATTTATATATATATATATATATATATATATATATTTTAAAAAGAGGACAATAATAAATGTCATCTATGTGCCCTTGCATCCAGTTTTGTTATTAATTTTTAGGGGTAATTGCACTCACCTCTCCTGAATTTTGGTATAATTGCACCCAACACCCCTCTTGTTTGGGAAATTACACATACCTCTTACTTTGTTATTTATAGGAGAAATGGTGTAGGAACTGTATAAAGTAAGGGAGGTAGATGTTTTCCAAACAAGGAGGCTATCAGGGTGTAGGAACAGCACATAAAGTGAGGTAGGTGTAATTTTCCAAACGAGGGGAGAGTGTAAGCTGTAATTATGCCAAACCTCATGAGGTCAGTATAATTACCCCTAATTTTTATGATGGTGGATATATTACACCTAGCAAAGCTTATCTCAAACTTTAGGAAGGGCAGCCATCTTCAAATTTCCATAAGCTTGAACAAAAACATATGTTTTGGTTTAGTTACATGCTTTTTATCATTCCATGCTATACAGGCCAGTTATAGCATCTCAATTGCTATTGGTGGATGAAGTAATTCGTGCAGGACGTAACATGCGGAAACCAAGTTAGATTGTTTTTAGTGACATGAAGCTTCTTTCGAATTGGGTGTGCTATGAATTTCTGTAGTTCCTCGATGTTAGATCGATGGCAGATGTGTTTAATGGGATTGTTGATATTCCCTCCTTTTCATCTGCTCCGGAGTATGCCCTAAAAATTAACCATTATTTTTTCTGCGCTTTATTATTCCTCTTAAGGACTTTGTAATATAGGTATATTATGACTAAATTTTGGGCTCATGTTCCGTATGCATAATTTGTTTTGCTTCACGTTTTTGTTCAAGTGGTTCATATGGGGCTTCGACAGTCTATTGTTTTAACTTGAGAGGAAGAGCTGGCATCCTTTTTCCTTAAAAATTTGAGTGGCATTGATTTTAAGAAGCTTCCTTCTAAACAATGATAATGTGATTTGGTTTAGCGATTAAGAAATGGTGCCTTGGTATCTTTCTATGAAATGTTTGTGATTTAAATTGGATTGGAATTGAAGTGAGAATTGTTTGTAAGGGAGTTCTTTTTAGGGGTCTTGCGGCTTAGATGCCCTTTTTTAGTTCCTGCAATCAACGCATGCACCAAAATAAAAAATTCAGAAGCAAAGTATATCAACTTCCTTTCTAGGGGTCTTGCTTTCTGGTAGAGCTGTCAAAAAGGCCCAGCCCACCTTATCAAGCCCTAGTTCACGTGGGTTAGGGCCAAAAAGTTCACAGGGTCAAAAAGCTCACAAGACAAAAAAGTTCACAGGGCCAAAAGCCCATAGGGTCAAGTGGGGCTAGGGTTGACTCATGGGCTGATCCACTGATTAAAAAAAAATTGATCTTCCTATTTAATGGGTTGGTCTGCATTTCACCTAATTGAGTTAATCTTATGAAAAAACAAAATTGTAAATCATATATATTAGTAACTCGCTATCAGTCATTCAAATTAAAGTGTTCTATTTCATAAATTGAAATGAAACTAAAGTGTTTCATTTCATAAATTAGAACGAAACAGTTGAAGACTTTTTCTTCTTTAACCATATACTTTCAACTCAACATTACTTGTATCATAACTATAGTATCAACAAATTTCAATAAACAAAGTAACACGATCAACATGCTCAACTAAGAATTTTATCAATGTGATTAGAGGAGAATGCGTGCAAGTCATAATTAACCCACTCAATTCCTCACTAATCTTCAATTTTATCTTCTTGATGCAGATTCGACTCGGCTGCTAATGTCTCGTAACCAAAAGCTTTGCAATCATCTTCATCTAAAACAATTGAGAAACAATTAAACAATCAATCCAAACATAATCAACCAATATTGCATATGATTATAAAAAAATGATACACATTAACACACAACATTACCATCAGGGTTTTGAACAAAACCGTGCAACCAATTTCTAGTGCAAATAAGCATTTGGACATGTTTGGGAAGAGTTGAGATTCTATATTTGGTAAGAACACGCCCACCAATACTAAAAGCAGATTCTGATGCCACTGTAGTAATCGGAATGCTTAACACATCGCGTGCCATGATAGAAAGTGTGAGAAATCTTTTTTCATTCATCTTCCAATGGTTAAGCACATCAAAATCATCATTATCATCATAATCAACTTGTGGTTCATCTGAATAAAGATCTAATTCACTCTTGCCAGTGTTAGATTTAGTTTCATTCTGAAACATTTTAAACGCCTGCAAGATATAATATATTAATCATCTTTGACAAAACAAGAATGAAAGTAAAACAACAATGACTAAGTTAGCATTAAAAAACATACGCTGAATAATTTTGATCTCTTGGGCTTACTTCCTTCTCCACTTGACTTATGCAACATACTGGGTTCATTGGATGATTGAGATTGAGAAACACCTAGTGTGTTGAAATTACTTTCATATTCTCCATAAAGTTCCTCAAACTTTGCCCTCACATGCTTAACCTTATCTTGAGAGGTTGAAGGATCCAGTTGTGTGTAACAAAAGTTTAAGAACTCAAACTTCAAGCGCGGGTCAAGAATAGCTCCAAAAGCCAATACTGCACTATACTCCTTCCAATATTTATCAAATTTTCCTTTCATCCTCATAGACATGTCCTTATTACCTGATCATCATTAAACAAGTTTTCTTCCAACATGCACTCAATCTTCCAAACTTGCATAAAATACAAGTTTGAGGTTGGGTAAGATGAACCAGAGATCATGTTTGTAGTCTCATAAAATGGTTATAAGAATTCACACATTTTCTCACCCCTCCTCCATTCTTCATCTAATGGACAATATTTGTAAATGCTTCAACAATGTCTTCATTTAGTAAAAAAATAGCCTATAATACCAGGTAGAGAAAACCATTTTCCAGCTAAATAAAACATTTTAGAATTTCAAGTGGAACCTTCTCACTTCATGCATCCAAATATTATTTTTATATATGTGAAATTATGTGAATGATATTAAAAATATATATATTTATATTAATATTATTTTATACATGTCAAATATTAATAAAAAATTCTCATCTAAAATTTTCTTACAAAACATTTGTTTGTCGATGACACGTTCTATCGTTACAATATATGTGGTTAGATTTTTCATATTAAAAAGGGACATTAAAGCCTATATGGATTATCTTTATTATTTTATTATAGATTTAGTCTTATGATCTTTAATGTCTACTTTTTTTTTATTTGCCTATCGGTTACTATAAATAAAAGATAGTCTGTATTGACTATGTTTATTTTTTTTATTATATATCCAGTCTTTTGATCTTTAACGTCTTTTTTTGTCACAATCAAAATTGGTTTGGCCGTATTACTTTCTAGGAAGTAGGAACATGTTGTTGGGCGAGAAAAAGACGAAAGAGAGGTTTGAGTCTTTATTCAATTAAAAAATATATTTATCTTATTTTATTATTTAAAATAGAAAAAGTGTTAGGATAATGTAAGAAAAATAAAGTGGAAATAACATCACTCAAATAATTAAGTGCAAAAGAAGATATTTATCCAAAAGAATAAGTAGAGATACGATGGGAAAATATGATCAATATGAGGTGTAGATTGTAACAGTTAATCAATATAATCATTCAATGCAAAAACGTAGAATCAAAAGAAAAAGTGAAAAACGTTGAAATCATGAACAAAGACAAAGATAAAGAGAGAGGGGGGAAAAGAGTACCTTAGTCGGTAAGAACGGTGGAGGCCGTGGTTTGAAGGAAAAATAGGTGAGAAGTGAGAACAGTGAAATGAAATGGAACGACAACAGTAGCACAGCAGTAACGCTCACACTGTTTGAAGTTTGAATGAAAACGAATAGGGCTGACCTATCTATAACCCTACCCTAACCCACTTACAGGTGGGGCTTTGTGGGTTAAGGGCTAAAAAAGCCCTACTAATAATTGGGCCAATAAAATAAATGACCCAATGCAGGATTTAGTGGGCTGTCCCATAGGCTTCAACCCAAATTGACAGCTCTACTTTCTGGAATAAGGTTGGAGGAGAAGAAAGGGTTGGATAATGTAGCAGTTTAGTTTTGGGAGATCGGTCTCGTAGTGTGGCATTGGTGATCTTGCCGACGCCAACGATGTCGCTTCTGTTGATGGAGGTTTGGTGGACGGAGCAAAGGAAGATCGGGGGTTGGGGGAGAGGAGTGACATAGTGGAAATTTTTAAAATGACTGTCTAAAACATCAAATAAGACATTTTATCAGAAAGGATTTTAAATTCTTTTTAAAAATACATTCCTCTAATTTTTTTTTATCCAAATACACTATTAATTCTTATATAGATACCACATATATTTTTAAAAGTGCTACACTTTAAATTAAACATAATAAACTTAGCATTGACTAACAAAGTCATTAGCCAACCACTAATAAACTTAAAATAATATTTTTATCTTTAATTTTAAGGGTATAAATTAGTTCGGATAATCCGATGAATTCGCATCGAATCAATTAGATTAGTTTGATTTGGTTTGGGTATGTTGATTAGCTTAGACAAAATTTGAATTGAATGAGGCTTAATTAATTTCAAACTCGAGAACCAAATTGAATCAAATATATATATATATATATATATATATATATATATATATATATATATATATATAGTTTGTTATGTTGTTGTCGTTTTGATATTTTGTCTTCTTTCACCCCTCTGCTTTGCCCTTATGCCTTTATTTTTCATTTGCATTTCATTTTTATTTTGAACCCTAGCTGCTATATACCAACTCCTGCCTTGCTTCTGTCGCCGCTCACCGCTACTTGCCATTGCTCGTACAAGATGTTTAAGTCTAGAAATATATAAGCATCTTTTGTTTCTAATATTCTCCAGTCCATTATGTTTCCATTATGTTGCGGTGGTAATTACTCATTTTCGCTGAATGGAGGGTTGGTGGTGTAAGTGTGTTGCATTTGTCTTCAAGTGACATTATTTGAAGTGCATTGTAAGTTATAACAATGTTCAACAGTATTATGTTTTTCTATTGAAAAAATGTAACATTCTATTATGTTGCTAAGTTAATTGAGGAAAATCATAAGTACAATGTATATGGATGGGACAATTATAGATATAAAAGTATCTTCTACTACTTGTTTGGTCTTACTCTAAAAAATTGATTGATTTGATAGACTTTGGGTACTTTAAATTGATAAATAGTGTAACATCCCGGGACTGCCTGTAGGATTGATGAGTGTCTCCACAAACCAACACGGGTCTTTTTAGCGTGCTTTGTCCTCACTCTCACACATCCTAGGAAACATCTCAGGAGGTCACCCATCCCACAATTGCTCTAGGTCAAGCACGTTTAACCATGTAATTCTTATATTCTAAGCTCCCGAAAAGAAGTTGCAACTTGTTGATATGGCTACGTCTAATCAATTCTTTTAAACCATCCTCAACTATGCAGTCTCATACCTGCACAGTCTCTGAATCCCTCTCATTCCGGTGCATATTCAGTTCATTCATGGGACTCTTCGCCTAGAAGCCTGCTAGGAGCCGCTTCTTGTATGTGCTTCTCTTACACCGGCGTCCACTCCCCGCCCTCGTCGGCCCCGAGACACTACATACCCACCAACTTCGGCTTGGTTCATCCCCGAATCACACCATACTGGGAGAGGTCCCATCTCTGATACCATCTGTAACAACTAATGTAACACCCTTGTGGGGATGTCACATTTATGATGCAATAAAATAAAACCTTACCCAAGTTATAAAACATTTGATACATAATTAATATGAGTTGTAAAATTTTTTCTTTTATACTGGATATTATTAAATAAAATAACACGGAACATAAAATAAAACAAACTATTATCACACTCCATAATATACATATGATTTTATTTTAAGTTATACAAATAATTTATAACTACAAATATTTAAGTAAAGCAGTAAAGAGTCAGTACAATACTAAAACATAAAGTGCCCAAGTGCACATCAAAGATTCCTAACCCTCCGAAGGATCACTCTCAGATGGATCATCGGATGATAGAAATCCAGGATGTCTCGCAGCTCTATGGACAGGAGTCCGTGTTGTCGACACATTACTGATCTCACTAGGCGCATGGAACATCCCTCCCCAATAATGCCTAAGAGTCGGCGGCAACTCAAGATGTAAATACAAAGTAGTAGTAAAAACAGGCTCCTCATCAAACTCTCCACGCAGGGACACAGTTAGACGCCTCACGTAGACTACCGATCCTCCATCCTCACGCAGTCGCCAGGCTTCAGAGCCTCCGTAAAAATCGAGTCTCACAGAACCAAGGAATCCAAGTAATGTACCGTAAAGTCAGTCCAAATGGTATGGATGATCTGACAGCTCGCGCTCGTCGAACTGATCATCCGTCTGTTGATCCTCAGGGTACAAAATCTCTAGAGGTTGTTCCTCTTCCTCTTTCTCAAACTCTTTACAGAATATAAATAATAATACAGAAACACATACAAATAAAGAGGTGAGACAATCTACATCATTACCAGCATGGCAATAAAGAAAACGACAATACAACAGATATCACAGTTTAACACAATAATGCATACCATAGTATCATAAACAATAACACAATTTAACATATCATACATAATATCACAAATAATAACATTATGATGCATGCCATAATGCAAATGCATACGACTCATTCCTACTCCATGGAGTTAGACACAAACATCAGAGAGAATGATCAGAAAAGAACTATCAGTACCTTAGGCTGCCCAAACAAACTATACAGTCCAAATACGTTGTGCACTATAGGCATTGTATTGAACAATCTCCACAAGTTCTCAATTAAGAATAGTATGTGTCGAGATCATTAGTGTGTTGCCAGTTACCACGGCCCAGAGGAGCGACCAACTGTCCACATGTAGAATACTCCGCACACTAATACCTCTAAGTCCACTCAATGAACCACACTACGCTTATCACACCGACAACACAGTGTAATTCATCTCGTCAATCAATCGCCAATATCAACTAAATTGACATAACTCTCAATGCATGAATAATAATCATAATTACAAAAATACCCTTGGTCTCAAAATGTTACCATATTTAAAAATGCCCTCAATCTCAATATTCCCAAATATAGTACATCTCTACTTGACAGTACCATAACTAAACATGTCCGGGTCTACCATTTTGGCCCGACAGCAAAACTCACTGTTCCAATTAATCGCGTAGAAATTTTATCGCGTTTTCACAATCGCGTCACTGTTACAAACGTTTTTAAATCGCGTAAATATATTTTGACGTTTTTAAAATTGCGGAATATTTTTAAATCATTTTCTCAATCGCATAAGATTTTTAAATCGTTTTCTTAACTGTAAAGCTTAAAAATCATTATTTTAAATAAGCGTAAGCTATTTCTAATACTTTTAAACTACGTAGAATATTTTCCTTAAGTTATAAATATATATTATGAAACTTTCTCTTTTATTTGTCCGTTTCTAATATATTTTGACAACATTTTATTTAGAAAATCTATTAAAAATGTGTTTTCTACGTTTTCCTTTGAAAATTTACTTGCTTTAATTATAACCATTATTTACACTTTGAAACTCACTAACGTGCTTCAAAACCCAAAGTGAGCTCTACGTTAGCATTTTTCAAAAGTTTACTGTATTTCTCATTCATAGTAAAATCCTCTAATTTTAATTTCTAAAAATAAGTTCATTCATTTTATTCCGCAAAGATTCATTGAAATTAAATTCTTTTGTAATTAACTACTTAATCTACCTTGGAAAATAATTTTAGAAATCAAATATATGTTATATGGCATGTTGGCCGAATTTAACAAAATCTTTGCATTTGATCTTTAATTCATTTTCCATCTTCTAAATCATTTTGGAAATCATTAATTTACCTAAATTCATTAAATCCTTCTTTTAGAAAATGGTTGAGAACATTTTGGTTCTCTTTTTCTTAGAGAAGCCGAGAGCTTCTTTTGTGTTCTTTGGAACACTCATGCAATCTTTACATGTTATTCACATCCTATATTAATAATTATACATCTATAAACACATGCAATATAGTTTTAAAGCTATAGACATGCACATAAACATAATTAATCACAAATAAGGAAAGCATCTAAACAACCAAACAAATGAATCCTTATGGATTCTTCACACACATATAATCTATCTTCTCATCACCACTCAAGGTTAATGAGATTAAATCTCCCTCTTACCTTAAAGGAAGACAACTCCTTCTAACTCTCCTCCTATGGTTTTCGTGACCTCCAAGAGAAACCTAAAGATCTTAAACAAAAATTTAAAGAGTCATAACTATAGGAGAAAAACATAAACCATGGATGAATCATGGCTTAAAACCTTAGAAATCATGTTAGAAGTAAGAAACAAGAAGTTTCACCTTGTAAGAAAAATCTCCAAAGTGAGTTTCCAAGCTCAATATGAATTTTTTTGAAAGAACTCTCAACTAGAGATGTTCTTAGAATGTTGTTTGGATTTGAGAAGTTAGGTTAGATGAAAATTTAGAAGGGTGGAAGTGTGGTTTGTAGGTGTTGGCCGGATGGCTCTCAAAGAGCATCAATGGTGATTTTTGTTCTTGGTGTTCTTGAAGAGAGAAAAGAGTAAGTGTAAGTGATAGCAAAGATGAAGAATGAAGTGAAAAGCTTTCCTAACCTAGCTTATGGCTGTGGAGCTCCAAAGGAGGTGGCCTCCTTTGTTGACTTCTCCTAACACTTCACAACCATAGATGTGATCAAGGGTGGAGATCAAAGGCTTGTTCACCACTCTTGAACCTTCTAGGACATGCCATAACCGAATGGCCTAAAGAAAAACAAACTAGGTTTGTGTTCATTTATGCAATCTAGTTACACTTAGGTGCATTTAGTTAGTTTGCTTAGTTACTTGCCTAACTATATAGTTATTTAGGTTAACTAGGTTTTGTCTTGATATTTTTAGAACCTTCTCTAACTAGGACTTAACTAGATAGCTAACTAGGTTTCCTTCATTTAGTTACTACATAAGCTTCCTATACTAACTTAGTTAGGTTTAAGCTAACTTGGTTAAATTTTCTAGTTTAATCTTAACAAGTCTAACCACTTTTGTGGACTTGATTTCTATTGGTCTAGAATTTTCAAGCCACTATTGTTGACTACATTTCATTGGCTTAGAAATAATCTAGCTAGAAACGTTAACTGGTTCACTAAACGCGGGTCTCACAGACTTTTCTGGGTCCATGGTCATTTTTGAGTAGATTTCTACTATTTTTGAGATAGTAGGTACTGTCAAATAAAATAATATTATAATAATATAAAATTATTTTATTACACAGTTAAATCCTAAAAATTAAAAGATTAATATACATATCACTCAGAATTGAGTTTAGTAAGATCTCCCAGCTCCGAATAATTAAAATAAGATTTTTTCGACTCGAAAATTATTATTTTCTTGACTCGGAGTAAATCACACAAAAAACTCAAATACAATCACGAAACAATCAAATAAATTTTATAACTTACAGAAAAACACAAAATAGTACATTTAGGACAATACGATCATTTATCTAAAAGTTGGGGTGTTACAAATAGTATACTGATTATGATATTAATTTTAAAGTGTTATTTTGCTTGAAAAGCTGAGTTCATGAAATTGATATGTTTTCCCAACAAGATGGTAGTGCCATAGGTATTATATTGCACTTTAAATTGATAAATAGTATACTGATTGATATGTTTTTTTCTATAGAAAGCTAATTCTTTAGCTGATTTTTGTGTAAAAAAATGGTCAACCCGACCACCTAAACCGAACCAATTCGTAAATATTTGGTTAGGTTTGGTTTGGATTTGATTATCAAAAAATAAGAAAATCGAACCAATTGATTTTGATTGATTCAGATTTATTTTCACCCAGGAATTGAACCAAACTGACCCGATTAAACCCTTACTTAATTTCATCTTTGTTGCTAGCAATGCCACTAAGGGTAAAAATTAAAGGTATTAAAAAAAAATCATTTGGGCAAAAAGAGTATTTTAGTCTCTTATCTTTATTTCTTTTTTCAAATTGGTCCCATATTATATATATATTTTTTACCAATTTAGTCTTTTATCTTGCAAATCGTTTACAATGTGATCCTCTCGTTAGGGTTTTGTCATTAACAGTGATGATGTGGCTATGATGTGGTGATGATGTGGATATGACGTGACAATGAAGTGGTTATCACCAATTAGTGACATGTCATCATTTCTGTTAGGGAATAACAAAATCTTAACAGAAAGACCACATTGAAAACGATTTGCAAGATAAGATACTAAATTGTCAAAAAAAATGATATTAGACCAAATTGAAAAAAGAAATAAAAATAAAGGACCAAAAAGTCTATTTTGCCAAATCATTTAGTATTAGAAGCAAATGATGAAATCAAAGGTAAAAATATTATTTTAAGGTCATTAATAGTTGCCTAATGACTGTTAGTCAATTTTAGGCTCATTGTGTCTAATTTGATTTATGTATAACATTTTTCTAAAATAAAAAGGATGCATGTATAAGTGTTAAGGGAGTTTTGTATAATTTTAAAAAATAGAGGGATATATAAAAAATAAGTAAATAGAGGGAATATTAGAATATTACTCAAAATTTAAAGACAATATGTCTTGTTTAATCGACTTTTCCTTTCTCTCCTAAAATTATGACATAATGACCTATACCATAACATAAAAGAGTTTTTAGCACCAAAATATCTTAAAGACTCCTCTAGATATTTTGAGACGAAGGTAATAGCTCAATTTTCAATGCTAATGGCTGAGTCTTCTTCACTTGACTTCCTTTCTCTTTTGAATTATTGTAAGAAACTTTTTCACATGAATTGTTCTCTAGTATCCAATGTCCAAGTATTAGAAGGAACTTATTCAAAGCATATTTGAGCTGTCCATGTTTTCCATGCACCTTTCAAGTTTCAATATACCCATGCACCTGAAAAATGACTTGTTACAAAAGATAAAACTATTTTATAATTTTTTTTATTCTCAAATAATGATATTTGCAAAGTAGGGCACAAAATGTGGTGATTCTCAAGTTGCATCATTAGAGTAAAAAAAATTATTTTGATTTGAGCATTACAAACAATATTCACATAATATTCATATCTTAAACATGCTCAAGTAACAGAAGAACTACAATAGCAGATTTAGCAAATAAGGAGAACCAATCTCACAATTCAGCTTCAAACTTGAACCCAAATGGGTTAAACTTCCTTGCTAACTTCATTCTATTCTAAGCAAGCCATACATATGTATATATTGTGTAATTGCTCCAAGTCCTACATTGTTCAAGTCAGAGAAGTTTAAGGAGGGTTTTCTTATATAAATAGGTCTTTGATTATTGATGTAGCACATCACCTAAGAGAGAGTCTAGACACTTAGGAGAGGTTGTAACGGGGTTATTGGGTGGTGAGTTTCAAGAAGAAGGTTTGCAACTTTAGCTGTGCAAAAGTTGTACTATAATACTTTTGTTAGTGAAGTATTGTTATCCTTCATAGGGGTCGTGGACATAAGTCAGAAGGGCTGAACTACGATAAATATTTTGTTCTTTATTGTGCTTTAATTTTCTTTCTTCTTGTGCTCTTGTTGTGTGTCCATCTGTCTTCCTAACAACTGGTATCAAAGAACTCTTGGTTCGATTGAGGGAGGAGAATTACAACCAATATTGAAGGAGTATTTTAAGCATGGAGGAGTGCTACACCACATTATGGCTGACACAATGAAATTTGAAGTACCACTCTAGGAGCAATTTCATTATGTGGAAGTGCACAATGCAAGATCTTTTGGTGCAGCAAGGTCTTGATGCAACTTTGGATGATAAAATGCCTAAAGAGATGAAAAAGAGTGAGTGGAAGTCTATATAGAGGAAAATTGAAACTACAATAAGATTAGCCCCTCCTGTAATCAAGTACACTGTAATAAATGAGATTTCGCCTAAGGAGATTAGGAGAAAGTTGGAGGAGATTTATTAATCAAAGTCGCTAACTAATCGGTTGTGCTTGAAGATGGATTTATACACACTAAGAATGGAAGAAGGAGGTTGTAACATCCCGAAAAATACATATTTGGTCATAAATCATCATTTTATAATATTCTTGATTTTTAGGAATTTTTCTGGAATTTTTCGGAAACGACAAATATTTTAATATATTCTTCGTTTTGCGTGCTTGAAATTTGAGAATTGCCGAGACCAGTGTAACACTCGGAAATTGATTATTTCACCATGAATAGTCATTTTCTAATATTTGTGATTTATGAGAATTTTTTGGAATTTTTCTAAACGACGAATATTTTAATATATTCCTCGTTTTGCGTGAAACTCGAGCAGAGTCGTGAGAACGACTGTAGTGCTTCAAAAATTGAAAAATTATATGACGGATAGTCGTTTTATAATATTTGCAATTTTTGGGAATTTTCTGGGAATTTTCTGGAAACGTCGAATATTACTGTATATTCCTCGTTTTGCGTGCGCACTGACTGGAACCGGGAAAACGCGATGTTTTCTCTGCGGACCTGGAACTATGGATAAGTCGACGGGGGATCTTACTAAACCCGAGACTTGACACAGTTTACGAGGTTTCACAATTTTCGAGAAATCTTTACAGATACAATTAAATCAGTACAGCGAAAAATTCATCTGTCAGATTAATTAAATACTGACTTCTGTCAACTGTAACTATTATCCATTGGATAATAGTGTGTAATAAAAATACTATCACATTATCCTAATGTAATCTACCTTATGTCTAATCAAATCACTTTAATTCAAATTTAATAGTTAAATATTCAAGCTTCCTTAAGAAGCTTTGACCCCAAGCTTTGACCACATGTATTAGCTTCCAAAGGAAGCCAATTTTTCCCACCCACTTCTCTCTCTCACGTCTGCCAGCAGCCCACTCAAGGGAAAGAATTGATTTTTACTATCCTAATATTACATCTAAATGCATTAACACCCAAAAGCACCATTTCTTCTTCCTTTTACGTTTCTTCTTCTTCTTTCTCTCTTCAAACATTTCTTTCTTCCTCTTCCAGCACCATACGTCCAGCCACCCTCAAAGAGCCCCAACCTTTATAAAAATTTACACCAACCATGTTTTCTTAATCTCCTACTCCTTCTCATCATCTTTGGTGCTTGGAGTTTTCAAGAAAGCTTCCATCTTCAACCATTTTTCAAGCTTTGAAGGTGAGCTCCCATGGCTGAAAAATTTCAGACCTTCACTCCATTTTCGTTTCTGGTTTCCTTTTGATTTAATGGTCATTTTCTTCTTCTTTTTCACATCATTACATTGTTCTAACTTGGACCACATTTTCTAGGGTTTTTGAGCTTCAAATCCGAAAATCAAGTGCTTCTTAGAATTTTCTTGGTTCTTCATCTTGGTAAGAGGAAGATTAATCATCCTCAACCTCTTTAGCAACTAGGAATCTTGTGTTTGATTTTTGGAAGAAAAACCACATGGTGGTTGTTCTTGAAATTGCTTGAAATTGATTTCTTGAATGTTATCTTAATTTAGCTTTGAGTAGTTGATTGAGTGGTTAATTATTCATGTAATTTTGTGATTGAAATCTATGAATGCTTGCTGGAAAATTTTGGTTGCTGGACCCCTGAATGTGTCACGGTTTTGGGGCTGTTTTGGGCTGGAAAATGAAGGGAAATGATGCTTAAATTTTGACCAATGCAAGGCTAATTAAATCAAGTAGTTAAGGTTGATCCAAGTGGACAAAATTCTGGTTGTTGGACCTTGGTGAGTGCCACGGTTTTGGGCTGTTTTAAGAGCAGAATTTTGGTTGACATTGTGTCAAGAATAATGCTAGGCAAATTAAGTAAAGGAAGACTAAACTAGTGAGAAGAAAATTTGTAACCTAGGACCCTATGGAGTGCCACGGTTTTGAGGGCTTGAATGAGGGGAAAAATAACAAATTTGAGATGTCAAGACTTGAATTAATCAAGTAACCAAACATAGATTAAATATTAGGAAACTTGCAACAATAATTTTTAGGATGGATTGTGGTTAAGACTTAGGAGATAAGCTAAATTTGGAAGGTAATTATAAGAATCAAATAACTTGGATCAAAATAACAAGTAAATGGACCTAATGATGTGAACATGACTTACTTGAAACCTTGGGAAGGCCACGACCTCTAGGTGAAAATTTGGGTTAAGATTCCATAACCTATTACTCGGATTACAAGTAATCAAAGAATACAAGAGATTAAGGATTTCATAAACCTTAATGAACCAATGAGATAATTTTCATAAGACTTGGAGATTTTAGAAATCCATAATGGACCTAAAATATGTTCCTTGAATTATAAATTGATATTATGTTGATATTGGGTTCTTTTTGGATGCAAATTTGCTTATTGTACTCTCTTGATCAAATGTGGTATATTATGCTATTGTATGAAATTGTGGATCATACATGTTCATGCATAGAGTCCTATGCATTGTGAATGTCCTTGTGGAATTTGTTGTAAGGCCAAGTTGCCTAGGAGATTGAACACACCTTTGTGCGGGTGCGAGTAGACAAGTGTGGGTCTTGTTATGACCTTGGGGCGTCGGGGTGCGGGTCCTCCACAATGGGTAGTTGGTAGCTCCTTTGCCCGTGGGGCAAACCAATGCAAACGACGATCAGGACTTGACACCGTCCTATATCGTGATCTAGTGTAGAATGTCCGTGCAATGCCATGATTGTGCACGAGAAAATTTTCGATAGCACCGGCCTCGGCAGTAATGAGTCACGTACATGTCTCCCGATCTTTCTCTCATTGTTTGAGTCTAGCTCCATGGAGTAGGAAATTGAACATTGTGTCCATGCATCGTGGAATATTCTCTCATCCGAAAATTATTGTTTACACGATATTTGGTATGTACGAATTTAACCGCACGGATGTTATGAATTATTCATTACCTTTATTAATGATTGCACTTTGGTTATCTGTTTAAAAGCTTATTTATTGCCTTTACATGCTACGTGGGCGTTATGCGCCGTTTGGTTCTTAGTTCTTTGTATTGGTATTGATGGTAGGATGTCTTACCTTTTCCCCTGTGCTTCTATTATTTGCTTTGTTTATGTGTACCCTGTGCGATCGAAGACGACGGTGAAGAGACGAGAAGATCCCGCCTTCCCGGCTTCCCGGCTGCACGGGATTGACTTCTCTTGCGACGATGTCCGCACGTATGCGCGGATTCTTGGGAGATGTGCGTCGACCTTCCTTGGAGGGCGAGTGCCGGCACATCAACCTCGAACTCCGACCGCCATTGCGTGTATGTGGGAGACGTGTCGATAGCACTTGCCTGGAGACGTCATGACGCACCTGTCCTCACTTGCTACCTCAGCTTACGCCTGGAGTTTTACCTGCCTATCAGGGAGATGTGGGGTGCCCGTTATTACACCCCGCAGGAGGATTCGTTTGATTCCACCGCTCGGGCTCCGTCCTGCGCCTCAGTGGCTCCTATGGATGAGTCCTCGGATGAGGAAGATCCTGATGAGGGTCCTCCTGAGGATCCTGAATCGGTTCCTTTTTATCTGAGGGGTCGATGATCATTGGTGGCTACTGATGGCTGCCAGTGTTTTTGTTTTGGGGGCCTGATGTATTTTCTTTTGGATGGGCTGTATATTTTGTATATGCATGAGGGTATATATGCATGTTCCCTTGGGGTGGGTATAGTTTTGCTTTTTGATGATGGCCAGGCTTGTATTTATAAAACAGTTGTATTAAATTCTATATATATATATATGCATGCTATTCAGGTGCAAATTTCTGGGTATGGTTTCATTCGTTACTTTTATCCGCACTCCGTAGTATCCTTATTATTCTTATCAAAAAAAAAATATGGCCAATTTTGCTCACATGGTTAAACATTAATTAATTAAAATGAACCGGGTCTTAATCGTTTGTTTATTTAATTTCCTCATTTTATTTATTTGACAATGTGACGTTCCCTCCCAAAAAGGGGCGTTACAGAGGTAATCTAATGATCACATTAATTTGTTTAACTAGCTAATATGTCAATTATTGAACATTGGAGAGAAACTAAGTGATGAGGAGCAAGCAATTATTTCATTAGCTTCATTGTCGCAATCTTATATATCATGGGTGATATCATTGTTAGTTGGAAAAAATACTCTCAAGCTAGTTGATGTGACTATTGTCCTACGGGAGGATCAAAGGATGCATGAGATGATCATGCCAATGAGAGCGGAAGCGTATTAGCTGTAGAAAGTACTCAAAGAGGTAGGAACAATTCTCGTTGGAGAGGTAGACGATAAGGAAAGTCTAGAGAGAGAGACTTCAATGATGTAAAGTGCCACTATTGTGAAGAGAAAGAGCATATTCAATCTCAATGTCCAACGACCAGAGAAGACTTGAAGAGTCTAAAACAGCTCAAAGAGAATGTTAACATAGTTGAATCCTCAGCTGATGCAGACTTATATCATGTAGAGAGTGGTAATAATGATTTTGTTGAGAATCATTCTAGATAGGTATTAGATTATGCCTCCGATGTGCATGTATGTAAAGATCAAGCTATGTTTACTACTTTACAAAAAGATAGAGATTTTGGCCGCATCAATGTGGTGAAGAAACATAAGTTAAAAGTTAAAGGCATTGGAAAAGTTCACTTGAAACTCTACAATGGTGAAGTCAAATATGTTCCCAATGTGATGTATGTGCCTACTGCTAATGTTAACATTATTTCAATGGGAGAGATGAAATCACATGGATGCAAATATGTGGGAATTGGAAAGATGTGCAAAGCGTATAAGGGAAACCGCTTGATTCTACAAGGCAGAAAATGTGAGAAGAACATTTGCTATTTGGAAGTCTATTATGTGAAGAGAATACTTGAAGATAGCAAAGTAAAGAAGGCTGATAAGAAGAGAATTTAATTAAGATATGTGGGGACTTGGCTCAAGGGAGGATTTGTTTTGTAATTGCTCCAAGTCCCACATTGCTCATGTCGCATAAGCTTAAGGGGGGTTTTCTTATATAAATAGGTTTTTGGTTATTGAGGTAGCACACCACCTAAGAGAGAGAGTCTAGACACTTAGGAGAGGTTATAATTGGGCTATTGGGTGGTGAGTTTCGAGAAGAATGTTTGCAACTTTAGTTATGCAAAAGTTCTAATATAATATTTTTGTTAGTAAAGTATTTTTATCCCTTATAAGGGTCGTGGACATAAGCTAGAGGGGTTGAACCATGTTAAATATTGTGTTCTTTATTGTGCTTTAATTTTCTTTCTTCTAGTGGTCATGTTGTGGGTCCATCTGCCTTCCCAACAGTATAGTGATATATCACAATTCAATTGTTCAATGACCAATGCTTCATGTAACTATCCTAACTCTGGTTTCCCATTTTCTCAGGTTTCCAATTAATTGACCTATAAAACTTTAATACTCAATAATTTCTATAGAAAAAGAAAAAAAATCCAAAATTCAAACCAAAGCAGGTGCTTCAGGAAGACCCTGTTATAAATCATGATATTTTGCTGGAGCCGAAGAACTCAAGCGCTTACTAGAGACGGTGGCGAGACAAATTGAGCAATTGGAGTTTGTTGAGCCATAAATCGATGCACTCAGCATGAAACGAATGGTTATAAGCACTCAACATAAAACAAATGGTTACAAGCACTCAACTGCTGGAGTTTTTGGCCGTTGGCAAAAAATGACTTTAGCTTGCCCATTTGCTTGAGAGTGCTCCATCGAGGTGATGTGTTGCTTGATGTAAAGGTCAAAACATATCTCTTGAAATCTTTTATCCACAAACTGAGTCTTGTTGTTCGTGATAACAAATTCGAAGATCCCAAACTTGCAAATAAGCCTTTTAAGAAACTTCTTGAACCATTTTTCCATGATGGTCGCTAAAGGTTCAGCTTCAATTCACTTGGTGAATTAATCCACTGCTACCACCAAATACTTCAGCTAACCCAGTATTTGGGGGAAATGTCCTAACAAATCTAGACCCTATTTTTAATATGGTCATGGG
Source organism: Ormosia emarginata (assembly GCA_029884605.1). Classification (NCBI taxonomy): domain Eukaryota; kingdom Viridiplantae; phylum Streptophyta; class Magnoliopsida; order Fabales; family Fabaceae; genus Ormosia; species Ormosia emarginata. The sequence continues at coordinate 2,586,358 of JAQQTP010000048.1, forward strand.
ACAGAGATCACGGAGAGTTCTTCAGGTGGTGTATTCTGGATGTTAGCAAACTTCTAGTACTTGTGACAATTTTGCATATAGGCCAGAAGTATCCATTCCACATGGCTTTCCTTGCTAAGGCTCTTCCCCCCAAATGTTGGCCACATTATCCCTAATGGATTTTGTCCATGACATATCGGGCTTCCTATGGGGCGAGGCATTTTAACAATAGGAGAGAAAAGCCTCTATGGTATAGCTTGTCATCAAACACAATGTACCACACTACCTTTTTTATTACCTTCTTTGCTTTTACTTAGTCTTCAGGGAGATCTCCATTCTATAGATAAGCTATTATGTGCCTCATCCATGTCTTCGTTTGTTATTTCCATCACCATCCCGACATCTGAGATGCTTAAGGTGGGTGGCGTTTCTTGTACCACAGACTTATTATTCATTGTGCTTTTCTTACTTGCTAGTTTGGACAAGATGTTTGCCTTGGATTTTTGCTTTCTTTGAATGTAGTTAACCTTAACTTCAAAGAATACTACCATAGGTTGCTTTACCTACAACAGATATCATTCAAGTTGAGGGTCTTTAGCTTAGTATTCCCCTAATATTTGAGAGGTTACAAACTAAGAATCACTACAAAGCCTAACTTTTGATGCTCCAAGGTTTTTGACCTTAAGGAGTCTTACTATCATCGCTTCGTATTCTACTTAATTATTCGAGATGGGTAACTCAAATTTGAGGGATTGCTCAACAGTGACTTTGTTGGTATTCTACAAAATGATTCTTACACCATTTCTTTTTAAGTTAAATGATCCATCTACATATATTGTCTATTCCCTTTCTTGGTCAGAGGTCGGGGAATAGGTTAATTCCACCATGAAATTTGATAAAGCTCACAATTTTATGGCTTGGCGAGGTTCGTATCCGATTCCAAACTTTGACAGCTCTACAGACTATGTTATCATCCTTTTGGCGTGCTCAGACCTGTGGAGGACTTGTCTGATAGGCTGATCCATCCTTACAACCACAAGATGACATTGAAAGTATTGTCTCAATCTTCTTGCCAAAACGAGGAGTATAAATGCAGCTTTTTTATCTTATGATAGCAAAGTTCGGGTCCTTACAGCACCTTACTTACAAAGTAAGTAGTCTTTTGACCTTCTTCTATTTCTATAATAAGGACTGAACTAACCGCTTTTGCTATAACTAAGAGGTAAAGGCATAGGGTCTCCTTATCCTCCGACCTGGTCAAAATGGGTAGAGTGGCAAGTGAGATCTTCAAGTTCTGAAAGGCTTCTTCACACTCCATGGTGCACTCAAAGTCTTTGCCCTTCTTCAGGAGCTTGAAGAAGGGTAAAGCCTTTTGAGCTGACTTGGAGATGAACCTGGTGAGTGTTGCTATCCAGCTTATGAGTTGCTAAATTTCTTTCAAAGAGTTGGGGGCTTTGTAGGCTGATAATAGTTTGGCATTCATCAAGATTGGCTTCAATCCCTCTGTTGATCAGTATAAACCCTGAGAACTATCTAACTTGGACCCTAGACACACACTTCTTTGGATTCAGGTTCATGTTATGCTTCCTTAGCTGCACAAGCACTTCTGTGAGGTCAAACATATATTTTCTCGTGGTTGGGGTTTTCACAATCATGTCATCAATGTAAACTTCCATCACTCTCCCAATCTGGTATTTAAAAACCTTATTCATCATTCTCTGGTAGGTGACTCCTACATTCTTTAGTGCAAAGGGCATCACCTTGTAACAATAGCTAGCTCTTTCTATGATGAAGATTGTTTTCTCCTCATCTTTTGGATGCATAAGATTGGTTATATCCAGAGTAAGCACCCATAAAAGACAAGTATTGATAGCTAGAAGATCTATCCACCAACTTATCTATGTTAGACAATGGGTAAGGGTTTTTAGAGCAGGCTTTGCTAAGGTCTGTGTAGTCCACACGCATGTCATTTCCCTGAGAACTTCTTAACCATAACTACATTGGACAACCAAGTAGGGTAACATATTTCTCTGATAAAGCTAACCTTGAGAAGCTCCTTGACTTGTTCCACTACGGCTCTCTGGCGCTCTGCTCTCACTTTTCTCTTTCTCTGAACCATCGGGCATGTCAGCTAAGGCAAACACTACCCTATTCTCAATCCTTAGAATAAAGCACCAACTTGAGATATAAAAGATGTTTGCCCTAAAAAAAACTAAATTAGCATTACTTTTTTTTTCTTTTTATCTAAAAGATATAGCAAATAATATCAACTTGAGATATAACAACATATAATCTTACTTCTTGTTATAAGAAATGATTACGGGATTCAAGGATGTGGGGGTCTGGGATTCAAGGATCTTCATATTGGCTGTGTTGGCAAAGCAAGGTTGGCATATCCTTTGTAACTCAGATTCACTTATGGCAAGGATTCTAAAGGCAAGGTATTTTCCTATAGAATTTTTTTGGAGGCTCACATGGGGACCAACCCTTCTTACACATGGCGCAACATTATGGAGGGCAGGAAAGTGTTGGAAATGGGTACTTTGTGGAGAATTGGAGATGGCTCTCAAATTAATATATGGACTGATCATTGGATCCCTTTGGAGCAATGTTTTACAGTGGAAGCTCCTCTTATTGTAGATACCACGTTGCAGGTCATGCATGATCTCATGGAATCTTCATCTAGAGGTTGGAATTTGGCTTTAATCTATGAACTATTTCTAGATCATATTGCCAATTGTATTAGCTCTATTCAACTTGGGAAAGGTGATAGACCATACTCTTTTTTCTGGTTTTATGATGAAAAAAAGAGCTTTTTCTATTAGGAGTGCTTATAAAGTGGCCTAGAACAAAACTATTTTGGATAGAAGGGACAAAGGAGCCCTGGTTATGAATGTTTCAACTTGTTGCGAGATGCTAACAGTTTATTGAAGAGGTTATGGAAAATTCAGGTTCCACCCAAGGTGCGTGTCTTCGTTTGGAGACTATGTAGACACATATTGCCTACTAAGTCAAAACTATCTCAACGTGGAATTGAAGTGGGCGAGGGTTGCTATTTATGTGACCACCAGGATGAGAACGTTACCCATGTTTTTAAGGATTATCCATTTGTGCTAGGCTCTTTATTCGATCTGTAGTGGTCTTTATGCCAAAGGTGTAATGTGTCATCATCTTGGCTAGGATTTATAGATGAGATTGTGAAACAGGGACAGACTGGGATGCTACAGGAATTAGCAATGCTATGGTATGAGCTTTAGTATGAACAAAATCTTAGGTGGCAAGGTAAATCACCTAGAGGTGCACAGAAAGTATCCCGAATTGCTCTTGCTCACACTACGACTTATATAAATGCAAAAGATGATTTAACTAATAGAGGTGGGTTACAGCTTCATACACCAAGAACATAGTCTAAACCTCCTCCTAATATGTTTAAGGTTAATGTTGATGTAACTGTGAAAGAAGATTGTCATGTGTATGGGTTAGGTAGGGTGATACAGGACTAGCTTGGTAACTTTGTTGCTGCCAAATTGTGTTTGAGGTCTGGAAGCATAGCAGCAAATATGGTAGAAATTCTTGCAGCCAGGGAGGGTCTTCTCTTTTCTTGGGAAATTGGGTGCACACGCATTATCCTGGAAGGTGATGCTCAAGAGGTCTATAGGACTATTCAAGACTCCACACTTGATCTATCGTACATTGGTTCTATCTTACAGGATATTTTGTGCTTTGCATCTTGGTTTCATGCTTTGGATTGTATGTCTATCCCTCGTTCTTGTAATGTTGTGGCGGATTCTTTAGTTAACTGTGCCTTAGATGTTAGCTATGATTTATGACTAGAGGATCCCCCATATTTTATTGCTCATTTGTTGAACTCTAATTATTCTAATTTATGAAATTCGAAGTCCACATAAAAAAATAAAAAATACTTAATAATAAAAAATATGTATATAAAAAGTATATCTATATCTATATATACACACAAATAAGAAACATATACTATTATAAAAATAAGTATTCATCTCTTAATTTTTCAACTTGTTTTTAAGGCTATACCAAATTTACCACTAATGTAAAAACGCTACCATCATTTGTAATTACTTTAATGTTCATTTGAATGAAGATTTCATTGATTACATTTATTGAAAATTATATTAAAAATTCATCCCTTAATTATCACCCCCATGTTTAAAGAGCACCATAAATTGATTCCTAAAGTCAAAATTCTGTCTTCTTTTATAATCACTATTGTATACCCTTAAAAGACTAAAAAAATTCATTAATGACATTTATATGTAAAACTATATTAAAAATTAATCCCTTAGTTTTTCATTTTCATAATCAAAATAATCAACAAAAATTTGTTGCCGATCTTTTTTTTTTGTTTGTTTATGTATAGGGAATTTAAAAAAACTTGTAAGAAATAATTAATACAAAACAAAAAAAACTTAGGTTATCAAAACGTTAAACAGAAGCTAACGTTCTTAGTTAATTTTAGAACTTGACAAAATGATAAAATAATAAAGTGTTATAAATGCAAACTATTCTCCAATAATTATGTATTTAATCAATTTTTATAATAATATAAATAACATTTAAATTGATTATTTTATATTTCATGAAAATTTCACTCCTATGCAAATATTAAAATATTATAAAAATTAGTTTTTTAAAATGAATAATAAAATGTTAAAAATGTAAAGATATATACTATAAATGCAATATTTCCACCAATAGTTTAGTAATAAAAATAATATAAATTAATTTATTTTGATAATATGTAAGTTGCACTAAATTTAATTTTATTATGTTTTATAATATATCCTTTGATTTAACAATTCCCATATAATTTTAACCTACACCTTTGATTTAACAATTCCCATATAATTTTAACGTACACCTTTGATTTGACAATTTTCGACTATTCTCACTATCTATTTGCATAGGAAAACGTTTGACGTCCTAACGAAATACTCCAACTTTTATCCACCGTATGTATATTTGCTGAGTCATCCGTATGCCTCCAACATTTTCCATTTCATTTCCCGCTTCTCATTTGGTTTTTTCTTTTCCATTTCACTCTCAATCCCTCTCAATCTGGTCTCCCCATCTCAATCTCGTCTCCATCGTCTCTCTCGTCTCTCTCCCTCTCAATCTCGTCCCCCTCGTCTCCCCTTCTCAATCTCGGCTCCCCGTCTCCCTCTCATCTCATTTCTTTATTTCTTTATCAGATTTTAAAGACTACAAAATATCTAGGTTCCACTCTCACCAACTGGAAGCAAGACTCTTCATTTCTTCATCAACCTTATTCTACTTTCTCACTCTAGTTAACCACGCCTTCTCAAGGTAAGAGGAGATAAAAGCTCTCTCATTTTCTTCTTATTTCATCTCTTATAACTCATGACTATGGTTTACTTCATCTTTTTATTCTTAAAAATCTTTTCTTTTGAAAAATCAATGATGGATATTGAACCAAGTTTGAAAAATCTTTTCTTTTATGTTTTTGAGTTTTTGTTTCTCAAAATGTTGTAAACCGAGTTTAAATCATCATCCGATGATTCTCTTTTTCATATGTGATCTTGAAATTTTTTGTTAAACCGACAAATGGATGGAGTTTTGTTCTTTGACATTTTGAACTTAGGATTTGAAGGAGGCTGTAAGGGAAGCCTCCATTGCATTTTATTCTTTTTTATTTTTTGATTTTTTAGAAGAACCCGAAATGTGGGTTTAAATGGGTGAACCGAGACTACCTAAATGTGTTGTATTGTGGACTATAGATTGTTCTTCTAATCCTTTTTGTTTCGGTGGAGTCCGTAGCTTAAAGCTCGACTTTTTCTTGTGATTAGTTATCAAACCTATTCACTAGGGCACTTGTATGATTTATACTTCCTTTCATTTTTTGGTTTACACAAGGCAAAACCTTGAAAGCTGAGATTGATGCATCTTGGAAATTGTGTAGGGATGGGAGTTTGATTGAGATATGTGAATGAACTTTTTTCTTTCATTACGGAAATGCATATTAAAGGACTAACTTTCAATTTGATTTTAAGGCCATGACTGAAAACTATGCTTTGAGATTGTTTTAAAATATAATTAATGGTTGAGTTGTGAGAAAGTTATACAATAAAAATGCAGATGCTTTGATTTGTTTTGTTCAAATTTCATTGTATAGAACCTCATAAAGGATGCTTTCCTTTCTTCAAGGACCTTTCATATAATAATTTCACAGGAGATCTACCAAGTCATTTGGTTTGTTAGCAAACTGTGCTAGATTGTAAGTTTCTTCTTTCATATGCCTTTTTTCTCTCCATAAACTTGATTTATGTTTTATGATATACTCAATAGCAGAACTTTTCTTTTCCTACCATACGATCTATATTATGATCTTCCAAGATACCCATATGATACCCATTGATTATATTTTCTAATTGCTATAACCCTTTGGTATTGATATTATAAAGTAGTGTTGATTGATTTAATTAGTGCAGTTGCTAATTTGATTTAGTGTTTGGTTAATTTGAGTATAACTTCCTCAATGATACTCTTGAATTTGGAATTCTTGGTACTACCGAATCTTGAGTTAATTTCTAGCCTCAGACAACATGATTATGAATGTTCAGAATATGGGCTCTAAGTTTAGTTTGTTCTTCTCTTGAGGTTTAATAACAAGATGCATGAGATTTATTGTTATTCCACGATTTATGTATCGTTCTATTTGCCGTTATGTTTTATATATTGTTTTGATCAACTTGATAATCCATAAATTATGAAGCACATGCCTTTACTTTGTTATTCTGAGTTTGAAGGTTTCCAACATGTTTTGGTATGTTTGCATATCTTCTGCATTATTTTTTTTTTAATCTTTTGAATGGCTAATACATATTGTTTTTGTGGGTGTTTGATTGCAAATGATAGAGGTTGAGTGCAGTCTGAATGAATCTAAATCTTTGATGTTTTGTGTTTAAGTTCTGCTATGTCTCCAGTTTTTTATTTAAATATGAGGCACAATAATTTTGGTTCAAGATCCATGACAATATGATTTGCTTCTAAATGAATTTGATGGTCTTGTTTGTCCTAGAATTGGGAAGTGGTGAGCAAATTATTATTTTTTTATTCAACAATTACATTATGTTAGAATTTTTATTTTATATGTACTATACTGGTGTAGGGAGAAGTCACACAAATGCGACGTGACTTATTATGTGGTTGGGTCTTGCATCCAAAGAATGAGTGCAAAGAAGAAGTTTTGAGAGCTGCAAATGCCATGGAGTTGTTGTCTTGATTTGCAAATTTTATTCTGCATTATTTAGCGCGGCCCTATGTACAGTTATTGCAATGCCAGTTGTATAGTTACCCCCACTGTTTAACTTGTTTTAGATTATCCACTGATTTGGAACTGTATTTTATATTATCCAGAAAGTTGTACATATTAGCCACTTTTTGTATAGATAGCAGTTTTGATGATAATTGGATAGATGCCTTTGAGATTCACCACTTTGTCCATGGTTTTTGATAATATACACCCAATGTGTTCAAAACAACATTACAAGTGTAAACTTCTGCTAGTACTTCATTCCTAATTAGTATGCCCCCATTATTGGGAACTAATCCAATGATTAACCAGATAATTGTTCATATTAACCACTTATGCATAGTGTATTAATCACTTAATTTTGAACTCAACAAACCATGAGATTGACCCTTTTTCCTGGTTTTATGCAAATCTACCCCAAACATGACAAAAGTAACATTACACTAGTCCACTCCACTAGTGATTCGTGTCTAACCAGTTTCCCACCTCGAGTTGAAAATTTGTTTGGATTCACCAGATACTTGTTCATATTAACCACTTATGCATAGTCTATTAACCACTTATTTTTGAACTCCACAAACTATGATATTCACCATTTTTTTCAATGGTTTTTTCAACTCGCAACTCCACCCCAAAGCATGGCAAAAACAACATTACACTAGTCCACTCCACTAGTTATTCGTGTCTAACTAGTTTTCAACTTTCGGTTGAAAAATTATTTGGATTAACCAGATACTTGTTCATATTAACCACTTATTTTTGAACTCCACAAACCATAAGATTCACCATTTTTTTCAATGGTTTTCTGCAACTCTACCCCAACATGGCAAAAACAACATTACACTAGTTCACTCCACTAGTGATTAGGTGTCTAACTAGTTTCCAACCTTCGGTTGGAAATTTGTTTGGATTCACGAGATACTTGTTCATATTAACCATTTATACATAGTGTATTAACCATTTAATTTTGAACTCACCAAACCATGAGATTCACCCTTTTTTTCCATAGTTTTCTGCAAATCTACCCCCAACATGGCAAAAACAACATTACACTAGTCCACTCCACTAGTGATTCGTGTCTAACCAATTTCCCACCTCCAGTTGGAAATTTGTTTGGATTCACCAGATACTTGTTCATATTAACCACTTATGCGTAGTCTATTAACCACTTATTTTTGAACTCCAGAAACCATGAGATTCACTCTTTTTTTCAATGGTTTTCTGCAAATCTACCCCCAACATGGCAAAAACAACATTACACTAGTCCACTCCACTAGTGATTCGTGTCTAACCAATTTCCCACCTCCAGTTGGAAATTTGTTTGGATTCACCAGATACTTGTTCATATTAACCACTTATGCATAGTATATTAACCACTTATTTTTGAACTCCAGAAACCATGAGATTCACCCTTTTTTTCAATGGTTTTCTGCAAATCTACCCCCAACATGGCAAAAACAACATTACACTAGTCCACTCCACTAGTGATTCGTGTCTAACCAATTTCCCACCTCCAGTTGGAAATTTGTTTGGATTCACCATATACTTGTTCATATTAACCACTTATGCATAGTATATTAACCACTTATTTTTGAACTCTAGAAACCATGAGATTCACCTTTTTTTTTCAATGGTTTTTCGCAAATCTACCCCAACATGGCAAAAATAACATTACACTAGTCCACTCCACTAGTGATTCGTGTCTAACCAGTTTCACCTTCAGTTGGAGATTTGTTTGGATTCACCAGATCCTTATTCATATTAACCACTTATGCGTAGTGTATTAACCACTTATTTTTGAACTCTACAAACCATGTGATTCACTATTTTTTTCAATGGTTTTCTACAACTCTACCCCCAACATGGCAAAAACAACATTACACTAGTCCACACTCCACTAGTGATTCGTGTGTAACCAGTTTCCCACCTTCAGTTGAAAATTTGTTTGGATTCACCAGATACTTGTTCATATTAACCACTTATGCGTAGTGTATTAACCACTTATTTTTTAACTCCACAAACCATGAGATTCACCCTTTTTTTCAATGATTTTCTACAAATCTACCCCCAACATGGCATATAGTTTATGAGTAAAATGCTTCTAGAGTTTTTTTAGGGGTTACTAGAGTGCCGGAGCTCATACAGGAAAGTGTCGCGACTCTAGCTTGCATTGTTTTCACCGATAGGAGAGAGTTAGAGTTAGAAAGTTTTGAGACCGAAGTGGCATCAAAAAGTTTTGTCTTTGCGGTGGAAAATAAGTCTTCATGCATCTCAAAAATTGAGTGTCGCATGTACAAGATAACAAGTGCAATTGAATTCAATTAATTTGATTTTAAAAAAAAAAGAAATGTGAATTTTCACTTGTGCCATATTCGACTGTTTTAGTCCCTTGTTTTTCTCTTTATTTAAAAAATTTAATTTAAAAAAAAACTTTTTTAAAAAAAATTTTGCCGTGCATCATGAAAGTAAATGCCGCGTGAACAATTCCTAATAATAAAAAAAATTTAAATTTTTTTTTTTAAATTTTTTTAAAAAAAATTAAAAAAAAACATTTTTATTTTTCAAAAAAAAATTTAAAAAAATTTTTTTTTTTTTTAAAAAAAAAATTCAAAAAAAAATGGTCTTTGCGACATTCACTTTTGAATGCCGCGTGAACAAGATCTAATCCTAATAATTCAAATTTGATTTGAATCGAAAAAACACAATTTTTTTTTAAAATATCGAAAAGAGAGAGATGTACCAAAGATGAAAGAAAAAAAGAAATGAAAAATAGAAGGAAGAAAGGAGGAAAACAAAATATAAATAGACAGAAAATGGAGAGAAATAAAAATACGTACGGAAGATACGATGGATAAAAAGTTGAATGTATATTTGGTGGACATATAGCGCGATCGATTTGCATAAGAAGAAGACAAATGTTGCGTAAAAACTTGACTCAAGGAGGAGAAGACATGTATCTCTTTGCATGAAAAGATGACACATGTGAATTTTTGTCTTGTAATATAAGCTTTGAAATGTGTATTTTTTTATATATATTTTATATATATAGATATATAATATAATATAATAATATATATATATATATATATATATATATATATATATATATATATATATATATATATATATATATATATATATATATATATATATATATATATAGTAGAAGCAGATAAGCTAATATATATCCTCTGCATCCCACGAGGTTTTCTTTTAATTTAGATATAATTTTAAAATTTTAAATTAAGAATGATGTTTAAAATTAAAAAAGGTGCATAATATTTAGATTAAAAGAGATTTTTAAAAGAAGAGTTTAAAAAGTATTTGGATTTAAGATTTATTTGTTCAAAATTTTTTATATTAAGAAGATATATAAGGAATTGATAGAGAATTGATTAAGTAAATTTAAAAATTTATTAAGAAGATTTGATTTGTAACTGGTAAGGAGAATAAATAGGGAATATATGAGTTAATAGACTTAAAAAGTGAATTAAGATAAAAAAAAATAACATATGATAATTAAAAAATGAGAGTAACAAATTTTTTTTTCCTATTCTTAGAAAAAGAGAATAAGATAAAAAATATTTTATTTTTAAGAGAGAATACTTTCATTTATAATATAGAGATAAATTAATAGATTAGTAGATATGCTAATGTAGTTTGAAATTGAAGTTGAACAAAAGCTAATATCCCTATACTTCCGAGTTCAACTTTTATACATTATAAATAGATAATTAGATAAATAACAAGATTAATGTGTATTAGTGTAAATAGAAGAAGTTTAATTTCTTTAAATATATGATTTTAAATTTAATTTTAAAATTTATGCATATAAAAATATTATTATTAAAAAGAATCTCTACTTAAGTGTTTAATTATATTTTAAAAAATTAATATATTATTTATCAAGTAAGGATATTATTTAAAAAAAAAAAACTAGCAAGATTGTTTCACAAAGTTACGTTGATAGAGCACCCTACACTTTGAGTACAACATCATTTCACATTAGATACAGGTGACAAAATCATATTATATATATAAAAAATAAGGTAAAATTAGATTTAATCAGATAATAAAAATTATGTTGATATAAAATAATATATAAATATAAATAGCATTATTGATAAGGTTTTACTATTTCAAATAAAATAAAAACTATACTCATACCCAATATATAATGTTGTATAACCTATAATAATTTTATTTACACATATTATTTAATACTTACATAATTTTTATTATATAATTATAACTAACGTGCCTCATTTTCTGCATATTTATAATGCCGTGAAAAAGTAGTCTTGTCTGTTGTGTATATCCATAGCTTATGGGAGTGGGTTTCAATCTGACAGTGATTGAGAAATCAGGTGGCGGCAACTGTCCTCTCCAACACAAAAAGAGAGACTCACTCACTTTACTCTCTACTCTCCGTTCAGCTTCAACCTCAAGCAGTAGCACTCCCTTTTCTCTCTCTCTCTCATGGATTCCAATTCCCCCATCATTGCTTGGTCTTTCTTCTTTCTTCCTTCCTCTCACTATCTCTGTTTCGTTTTTCCTAATACTATAAACTACTCACTCACCAATCCATTGGTCTTTTTCAGGGGCTCTGGCGAGGATGGCCAACTAGGCATCGGTAACAACGAAGAGAAAGAATGGGTCTGCGTCGTCAAAGCTCTCCACTCCCAACGAGTCCGCTCAGTCGTCGCTGGTAGTAGAAACTCCCTCGCCATTTGCGATGATGGCAAGGTGCAGTGTCCTTTTTCACTTGTCATTTTCTATTTATGGGAATTTGTCTTTATATATATATATATATATATATATATATATATATATATAATTTTTAATTTTTGGGGTTGTAATTTGGTGTAGTTGTTCACATGGGGTTGGAACCAAAGGGGAACACTTGGACACCCACCTGAGACCAAGACTGAAAACATTCCCAGCCAGGTCAAGGCACTTGCCAATTTTAAAATTGTTCAGGTATTGTATTCTTCATTGTCATGACCATAGCCCTCATTTTATTTTAATATCTTGAACTCATATTGGTGTTTTGTTTACTGGTTGGTATTATTTTTGGTATATGATGATTAAGTTGTGGGTTTTTGTGTTGTTTAACCCCCCCCCCCTTATGTTAGGCGGCTATTGGTGGGTGGCACTGTTTGGCTGTTGATGATCAGGGCAGAGCTTATGCCTGGGGTATTTTACATCTTCATCTCTACATTTGTAGTTTTTCGGTTCTCTAATTCTCTATGAGAATATTCAGGGTTATAGTTTTTGTCATTTTTAAAAATTCACATAATGGAAAGAGGCAATGTGATTAGACAATAAAGTTTCTTCTCATTTTCCAGTTCAACCAAACTTAGACTGTACTCCGATAGCATACCCTCTTTTCATTCTTTATGCATCAAGTTTCTAGTCTTTACTGTTTTGTCCCCTCCTGAGTTGAGTGACTTTTTAGGCAAAATTGATTACATGTATAATTTATAGAATGATATAAGTGTGAAGTATATATTTTTTGACTTTTGAAAAATCAGAAAGAGTATTGATGAACTTCTATTGATCTATATTAAGACGAAAATTTGTAGAATGGGACAAATGTTATATTTTTATTTCTTTTAGCTCTCCAAAAATCAGAAAGAGTTAAAAAGAGTAGCCTGGTGCTATAAAGCTTTTGCTATGCATGGGGTCCACGGAAGGGTTGGACCCATTGTGTGGGTCTGTAGTAGGCAGCCTTACCTTGCATTTGCAAGAGGCTGATTACTCGACTTGAACCTGTGAGTCTGTGACCTTTGGGTCACATGACGACAACTCTAACCATTTTGCCAAGGTTCCCCTTCAAAAATCAATTAGAGTGTCAATACAATTTTATTGATGCATATATTATCAGACAGCTAAGAGCAAATATAATTGGTCTCAGGTGGAAACGAATATGGGCAGTGTGGTGAAGAACCTGAGCGCAAGGATGACACTGGTAGACCTTTGAGGAGAGATATAGTGATCCCTCAACGTTGTGCTCCTAAGCTTGTTGTTCGCCAGGTAACTTATGTATGCCAATGCCAGTGATGGAACGAAAAATGATTTGCCTTTGTTTTGTTTCTGAGCCAATCTCTAGTGATGTACATTTCTTTATTTGATCTTTTATTTTTTTGTGTAACTATAATTCCTATGTAAATTTTGTAGAATACTAGACTTGACATTGATTTTGTTTCCAGATTTTTAAGCTGCTCATTTCTTACCAATTACCACAGCTTCTAATATGTTGTAAAGCGATTGATACATTTGAGATTTTTTGTGCTTATTGATCCATGTAAGGGCCTGTGAGACATATTTAAACTTAAAATTGGGTTAAGCCCAAATAAGCAAGAGACCTCTAAAAATTTCTAATATTCTTAGTTGATCTTTTCTTAACTTTCTAAAATGTTAAAGTTGAGTAATCTTTTAATTTAAGGTTATAATAATTAATGAGATGTGCTCCACCCGTAGCAGTGGTTTATAGTCTATCAAGTCTACTTCTTGTTGATGATGTGAGGGGACACAATCATTTTATTTAGCTCTTGAAATTTTCATTTTATTTAGCTCTTGAAATTTTAAGTTGGTCATTTTGGTTTATTCTGTATGTGGTGCATCTGTGTGGCATTTGATCACAATTGATGTTAACCACCCTAGCCCCTGTAGACAGGCTCTATAAATTGAATTTGATTATTTTTTCTAGTCATTTTGCAATAAATATAGTCCTACAGTGTTTGGGTTTGTACTTTGTACAGGAACTTCCACATCTGTATCTTGATGAACACCTCATCTGCATATTTGATACCATGGCTTTTGTTATATTTCTGTTTGATATTTTTCTAATTGCTTGAGGTGCAGGTTGCTGCAGGAGGAACTCACTCAGTGGTACTTACACGTGAAGGGCATGTTTGGACATGGGGTCAACCGTGGCCTCCTGGTGACATGTAAAAATTAGTTAAGCTTGGTTCAGTATTTTTTTTTGTCTTGTTTGCATAACTATATCGCTATTTTCTAAGTATGAATTTAATCTATATTAAGATGCTTTTCTGCATTTTAGATAACTAAATAGTTTCTACTGTATGCTAACTTTGCTTCATCTTATAGAAAACAGATTTCAGTCCCTGTTCGGGTACAAGGTCTTGAAAATGTGAGGCTCATTGCAGTCGGGGCATTTCATAATTTGGCTCTTCAAGAGGATGGAACTTTATGGGCATGGGGTAATAATGAATATGGACAGCTTGGAACTGGAGATACCCAGCCAAGATCACAACCTATTCCTGTCCAAGGGCTTTCTGGACTTACGCTGGTTTGTATCTCATTCTCCGAAAGTCATCTTGTTAATTTCCAGTTCTCTGTGTCTGCAGACAGAATAATATATTTTGTCATGGTATAAACTGATGTGAATACCTGCTTGAACTGTGAATATGAAATTCCAAGATGGTTTGTGGAATTCTGCTCTTAATTTTTGTAGCAAGTGACACAAAGGATGGATTCCTTATGAAGCCTCACCAAAAGTATAGTGCTTCAATTTTTTAGTGATCTTAGTAGCTTTTGTTCTCCTAGCCAGTTGCATGAGCTTCACAAATAGCCTGTGCATTCTAATGGGATATTTCGATCCATGTGATACTTTTGTGATGGTATTAACTAATAACCATTAAACAAGGCAATTCCATGTGAAGAACTGTTTGTCTACCAAGTCACACATATGAACAAGCATGTACATATATAAGAATTCATGCAATGTAACTCTATTGAGAAGTATTGAGTATTGACTAATAATTGCTCAAGCTCGTATGAAACATAGTATGTTGGAATGAATATGATGTATAGAGAAAATGGCAAATATGACTGCCCCCTGACAGAATTAAGAGTTAGACAAGATCAAGATTGGAACAGGGAAATAAGTATTTTATGATTTTAAATACTTCTGGATTCCACTAGTATGTGAAAGAAAAAAATGGTGAAAATAAGTCCTTGATGGAAACTTATATGAGAGTAGATCACTAAGCACTGCCCCTTGTTTACAAATAACTACATTTTAATCTTAGCCATCCAAAGTCATTTAAAAGTTCAAATGCTAGTCATGTGACTACTTACTAGAATTAGTACAACAACAACAAAAGCCTTTTCCCACTAGGTGGGGCTTAATAGAATTAGTAAACACAATAAAAATATAAAATGAAATCTATAATGAAGAGAAAATATTAAAAGTAATATGTAAAAATAAAGTAATAAGATATGACATAGTGTGGTTAACAGTTTAGAAGACATTAGCATAAATGGTAAACAGTACTTGAGTAAATATGGTGGTGATCGTATGCTGGGACAGCCTGATTCTGTGATCCGGCGAAGTAAAGAGGGTGGCAGTGGTATCAAGTACATTTATAACAACATGATCTTGCCTTTGATGGGCCTAGCTCTGGACATTCACATCACTAGAGGGACCTTGGGAATCCCATTAGTTCAATGAGGATGTCTAGACAAGTAGTGCCAAAGAGTCTGCTAAATGATAATATTTCTTCCTTGATCTAAAAATAGTAAGTGCTATAGGGCATATAAGGCATGAACTATAAATAACTTGAGCTCAAGGCTACATTTTGGCCCAGGTGGTTGGGCTCGTTTTTAAGTTGCTTGAACAATAGCTACTTGTGTCACTACAATTTGTAATGCCCCCAGTTGCCTATCTGGCTCAACACAACTTGAGTTGTAGGCTAAATCACATGGCTAAAATGGCTAGCTCATGTTGTCTTGATCATCCTATCAGATTGATGTAAGGCTCAAGATGTCAAAATGTTCCCTACTCAATACTTCATGTCCTTGTTAATACCCAAAGTACAGGATTGCCAATCTGGTGATGTGGGTTTTTGGAGGCAATCCACATAACTACCCACACTTCTGCCTTTGTCCTTGACATCATTACCCATGCCCTTTTAGGTTTCCTATTTATTTTCCTCGCCAAGCTGAGGATATTATCTCAAATGTGCAGTAACATGGCCTACACATTATAGATGGTTCATGCTTTGATACCTCTTCTAATGCTCCAAGAAGCACAATTGGCCAAAGGCATCATGAATTATTTTGGGACAAACTATGTGGCTAAGATGACTAGCCCAGTTTGCCTTGTAGTTGTTTAGTTGGTGCTTGTATAATGTATACTTAGTAATCTAAAGTTATCCTTGTAATAAGAGTTGTGGCCTCAAGTTTATTTTCTCAGCCTCTGTCTAGTTTCACGTGTTCAACAAAGAGATAGCTTATAAATAATGTATGTTAATAATTGAGATATATATTCTACAGAGATCGCTCAGTATTCCTCTTTATAAACTTGGTAAACAGATGTGTACATCAGAATGTAGGCATATATCATTGTTATGATGTGTGTGGGTGAGCAGGTGCATTTGTGGTGTGTTAGCAAATATGTAATGTATGCACGTAGGTAGAATGACAAATAAATTTAAAATACATACTTTCCTATGTAGTATCTACTGTAATTCCAGCCCCCTATTTTTGGGGGTCCATGTAGGAAATTCTTCTGAAAGGGGAGTTTTGTTTATTCGAATTCAGGAAATTGATATATATTTTCTGCTAACTGTACTATAGATCTACGTTTTCAGTGGCTTCTTTTCTGTTAATGTTTGGTTTTGGGGGTGGGACTGTGGGGGAATCATTAAGCTTATTTACCTTGCCAACCTTTGATTTTAGTTGAAAATCACAAATCATTGCAATGATAAAATGGTTAGATGTATGTGCTTTGATGTTCATTCATTTGTAAAATAGGTTATCTAATTTATTTTCTTAATCTGTTTGGAACTCTAGGTAGATATTGCAGCTGGTGGATGGCATTCTACTGCATTGACAGATGAAGGAGAGGTGCTCTATTTCTACTTTTCTGGAATCTATTAGGTTTAATATTTTAATTTCAAGAAATCCTTGTAAAATATGTCAAGTCTTTGTCTTTAACGCCTTATATGTTTAAAGTTTTTATTTTCCCGTTTCTTCTTCTGAAAGTAGTTGTTATAGCAAAAAATCATAAATACATTACTCATTCGTTCTTGAAACAGATTTTGCATTAAAGTATTAGCTGCTGGATACACATTTCATTTTCAGATTTTTTTTTTAATTGAGATGCAATTTTTATTGTCTGTGCGTATGAGTTTCAGTATAATTGTCATAAAGCCAATAGCAAATAATAATATCTTTCTTGATCTCCTGTTGCTAGAATTAATTAACGCACCCCTATTGTCTGTGTAGTTAAGCATGTAGCATGTTACTGGAACACCACCATTAAATTGAAGTGGAGAAAATTTATTTTAAAAAAGGACAAAAGTGGAAGATATTATGGATCTGATTGTATAATATAATGTTAATGATTTCAGTTTAGCTGGTCAACTATGAAGCCAAATGATTAGTTTACAAATCTAAATAACTGTGACGACTATAATTTAAAGAAGACAGGGTTGTAAGCTGTCAATGGAGATAAACAATGTACTTAAGACACTTGTTTGATTTCATTGTGCATATCTTGGGATATGCATGGAATCAGAAAATTGAAGTGCCAAAGATTCTTAGTGGATTTCTTTTCTTTTCTTTTTTTTTAATTTTTTAATGGCCATGTTTAGAGTATAATTTAATATTATCTTTACTCTTTTTATTTCAGGTATATGGCTGGGGAAGGGGGGAACATGGCAGGCTTGGATTTGGTGATAGTGACAAGAGCAGTAAAATGGTACCCCAGAGGGTTCAACTTTTAGCTGGGGAAGAGATTGTTCAGGTACCATCTATGTAACTATATAATCTCTTGATCAGGTTAACCAAAGTATGGGGCATCAGTGTCATGGCTAGGAAACAATAACAATAATCACTTTCTAGCCTTTATCACAGTTGAAGTGCTTTGGCCTTCAAGAATAGCCCTTTCAAATTAAGATTTTTTCCCCCATCTTATCACCCATAATTAGCTCCCATTGAATTACAAACTTACAACTGACTTATTGATGAAATATGTGATTTTGCATTCTGAAATTGGACTTATTGCAGAATGTTGCTGTAATTATCTGTCTTTCATCATAATGAAAAGCCATGTACCATAAGAAAAGTGATACAGCCTTCGAGCATCAGTTTTTTAAGTTTGGGATCCGTCTAAATATTATCTCACTTTGACATTATTGATGCTCCAAAACTGGAGAACCCAATTATCAAAAACTCGGACAAGAAATACCCTTGTGGAGAATTAAATTTGACATATTTGTCCATCTATTTTAATTCTGAAGTTGTAAATCTAGCTTCTAATATATGAACCTTTTTGACGTCCGAATTGTTTTCATATCTCCTACAAAGCATGACATCTTCCATATGAATAGGTGAAAAAAAAGGGAACAAAATGGAATAACAGAAAAACTTTTAAAAATATTAAGAAAAGGATTATTTAAAGTAAAACATTTGTAGTTTGAGATGAAGTTTATTGGTTTGTGATCAGATGTCCTGCGGTGGTACTCATTCAGTTGCATTAACCCGGGATGGGCGCATGTTTTCTGTAAGTACTTTTTGATACCATCTTAACTGTCTTTCCATGATTTGGTCAAATGATAGGATATCTCAATTTCGGCTTCATTATATTGATTGTTAGACTTATTCATTTGGCTAATGTTACATTGGCCTTTCTCTGAATTAATGGCGTTTTCTCAAATACAATCTCACTGGAAGTTATTTTTTGCTATATTTAAAACCTTTAATTCTAATGTTAATGGGCTTTAATATTGGCAGTTTGGTAGAGGTGACCATGGACGTCTTGGATATGGGAGGAAAGTCACTACTGGTCAACCAATGGAGGTACCTATAAACGTCCCTTCTCGACATAATCTCAGCGGCAGTGCAGATGATGGACATTGGATAGCCAAACTTGTTGCTTGTGGTGGCCGCCATACTTTGGCAATAGTAGAATGGAAAGTAGATGATTCTAAAAATTGATTCATAAAATAAAATGGAAACTGGAAAGTACATGAGGCTAGTGACTGATTTGGAACTAAAAACTGGTGCTAGAATTCCTGTGTTGTGTCCAGTATGATATATTGTCTTTGTATAATCATATTTTTGGCACAAACACATTTAATCACTATAATAATGGCGTTCGGTATTGAATGGTCTTTGTGTAATCATACATATGGCACAAACACATTATAAATTGACCATGTTTGGCACACCATATGGAATTGCTCGTCGTCATTCCTTCCTATCTCAGTCCCATTGTCTGTTTATTATTATGATTCACACTTCTGGTGCAAGATCATTAGTTAACAAATGTGGTCCTTTTAACTCTCTAATACTGCAAATAAAATGTACAAAACGTTGCCAAGTTTTGTTGTATCTTCTAGTTTATAAATAGAGACAAATATTCAGAATAATGTGTACCATTTTCTGTGCCATTAAAATACCAACTTCTGTCAAGTTGTGATAGCTTGGTCCGAATCTGCTATCATGGATGAGTGGGTAGTGATATTATGATAAAGGAAGCCCCAAGTACAGGAACTGACTTAGTAGTGATAATGGGATAAAGGCTTCCATTGTTTGCTACTTATGAAGCTAAAACACGGAGATAGGACACGACACGACATAGACATAGGGACATACTAAATTCAAAAATTATAGGACATGATATATATATATATATATATATATATATATATATATATATATATATATATATATATATATATAAAATTTAAGAAAAAGATTCATAATTCATTGATATTATTTCTATAAGTTTGAAGATTTATAATATTTTAATATATATCATATGTCTTAATATTTGTTACTTAGTAAAGTCCCTTCTAAAAAATATGAAACATAATTATTATTGACATATTCTAAAAATCTCTAAATCAACTTCTCCTAATAAACTAATCGTATGCATACGTATGCGTAAAAAAATAACTCGAGGGAATATTGGTGTGAGGCAAGCTTTGGTGACAACGAAGTGACGACTTGGTACGAGCAGAAATAAAAGGAGCAAATGGAAATAGTAGTGTGTGAAAAGATAAAACTTAAAAGTCTAATAGTGGCGTGTGAAAAGATAAAACTTAAAATACTGGTATGTGAAAATAGTGGCTTGAGACGTCAGTCATGTGATTGGGTTTGAGTATGTTACGGGCTTACTAATTGAACGTTAGTCATGGAAATTAATTTTTTTTTATAAAATATTAATGGATCGTGTTCAAGTTATGTCTTAGTCATGTCCAAGAAGTGTCCGAGCATGTCCGAAAAGTGTCTGAGTGTGTCCGAGAAGTGTTCGAGCGTGTCTGAGGCGTGTCCAAATTGAAAAAATAATATTTTTAATCGGACACGCAGGACACATGTTTCGTACGGGTGTCTCTATGTGTCTGACACAGACACGTGTCCGACAAGCGGACACGCCTAATAATTGGCGTGTCCGTGCTTCATAGAACATAATGGAGTCACAAAACTGGCATTAGTGCGCCATCAGCTGATCTTATTGCAGACAAGGCTTACGTATTTATCCAACAAAAGTAGCTCAGTAACCAAGAAGAAAGAAAAAGAGTTATCTTCGAAAGGGAAAATACTAGATAATTAGTCATTTTTTTATTTTCAAGAATTTTTTGTAGAATTAGTTGACTTTGTTATTGATTCTTAAATAGATGAATGGTCTCATCACTTGACTTATTCAACAACTAATCTTTAGAAATTCTAACTTGATTCTTTCAAATTATTTTGATTGTGTAACATTTCTCCTTGAAAAGAATCAAAAGAATCTTAAACAATGCTCTCAAGGCTCAATTTCCCCGTCATTAGAAGATAGGGGATGTGTTGGGTAACACAAATAAGTGTGTGATGGTAAGTGGGTAAAGTCCAAGTTTTTGAAAACTGGATCGGTTATTGAACTGTTGAAGGAATTGATTCACGATTCAATAGTTCAACCATGATCGAATCGGGAACGTATTGACAGAGTGTTGGCCAATTGGGGGTGGAGGGAGAACTATCCAAATGCAACTGTGTTTGCTTTGCCAATGGTGAGTTTGAATCATTGCCTTTTGGTCCTAAACTCCAATCCAAAGGGCCAATCGAGAAGAGGTTTCAGGTTTGAGGCTTATTGGGAAGACCACCCAGAATGCCTTGACACTATTGACAAAGGTTGGAATAAGCCAACAGATGAATATGATAATTGGGAGAATGTGCTTAGAAGGACAAAATCTTGCAAAAAATCCTTTCAATCATGGAGTAAAATTACATTCAAGAAAGCAGGTAAGGAGATTTCAAAGTTAAAACTACAGCTTCAAACTATCCATAATGCTGTAGTGGGGGAATTTGACTATGACGAATTTAAGGAAATCAAAAGACGAATTGATGAACTCTGAAGACAAGAGGAGAAGTATTGGGGCCAAAGATCCCATTTTAAATGGTTGAAATGGGGAGATAAAAATTCAAAGTTCTTCCATGCCATAACAATCCAGAGAAGGGATAGGAACATAATTAACAAAATTAAAGACTCTCAAGGCAATTGGGCAGAAGGACAAGTTCAAGTGAAAGAGGTAGTTTTAGAACACTTTGAAGTAGTGTATTTTTTAGTTGGGCAACTGCATATAGAGGAGTGTATTAGTGCAATACCCAAGCTAGTGACAAACGATATGAACCAGTGCCTATGTGCTTAGGTTACTGAGTTGGAAATTAAGAAGGCAATCGACAATCTGGGCAACTTAAAAGCACATGGACCAGATGGTTTGAATGGTCTCTTCTACCAGAATTACTGGGACATCATCAAGAAGGAGGTATGCAGAATAGTTCAAGCTTTTTTCCAATAAGGAGAACTGGCATAAGAAGGTAATGAAACCCAAGTAGTTCTGACTCAAAAAATTTCACTATCTAAAAATGTGAATCACTACCACCTAATTAGTTATAATTTCATCTACAAAGTGATCACCAAAATCATGGCTATGAGATTGAAGGGGTTCATGGAAAAATTAATTACCCCTAATCAAAGTGCTTTTGTTGGGGGAAGACAAATTCAAGATAACATCATTATTGCCTAGGAAGTCTTCCATGCCCTCAAACACAAGCCCTTGGGGGGAGGTAATAGCTTGGTTATTAAATTAGACATGAATAAAGCCTACGATAGGCTTGAATGGAGTTTCTTGGAGAAGATCTTGCTAGCATATGGTTTTAATCCTAGATGGTATGGTTGATCATGAAATGCGTCACAAGGGTCTATTATAGATTCAAAATCAATGAATCCTTGACACAGAGGTTGGAACTGCAAAAAGGCCTCAGACAAGGAGACCCTCTTTCTCCATATCTCTTCATTTTGGCAACGAATGTTTTGTCCCATATGCTTTTAAGGGCGGGGAATGCAAGAGCTATAAGTGGTGTCATAATTACCCCAAGTTCCATGTCCCTAATATAACATCCCGAAATTTCTTGTTTTTCAATTATATGTGATTTTTATGATTTTTGTGAATTGTTTGATTTATTTTGATTATTTTATTATTATTTTGGGCTTTTTGTGTGTTTGAAGCGGGGTCAGAAAAATAAAAATTTTTTGGGGCCAAAAAGTTTTAGACTGTTCATGTGGCACCGGGGGAGCTTATTAAACCCGAAACTGGAAACAATTTTCGAAATTTTCTTTTTCTGAGATTTTGTTTGAAAATAAAATCTAAGCGTGTTTTATTATCCATTGGACAATAACTATTGTTTCTTTAGCAGTAGCCTTTGCCTATTGGATAATAACTTCCGAAAAATATCTAGTTAGATGATTCTAGACTTAGGCTAATCATCTTTTTTAGAGGGTTCTTTTGTGACTCACTTTGGTGACTTACTTGGATGGACCAATTAGAGGTTAGTCAACCAATATACTTATGACTCACTAGGTGACTCATGGTGTGACTCACCCACCTTGTGTGACTCACCGTTGTGACTCATCATGTTGTGACTCACCTCCATGACTCATCTTGAAGAACCAATGAGAAGGAAGCTTGTTGGAGAAGTTCGCTACCTTGCACCTTCTAGAAGCTTGAAGGAAGAGAAGTTCAAATTTGCTACTTCATCTCTCATAAGTTTATCTTGTCATCTTTTCTATTTCAAGAAGCAAGGTACCAAAAATCTCTCTCACTTTCTCTCTTGATAGCCCACGGCCAAGGCTTGTTTGGAGGCTAAGTTTCTAACTTAGTTCATCTTTCTATCATTTTATCAAGAAACCAAAATCTACACACAAAAATCTCTCACATTTTCCTTCTTGAAGGCTCACGGCCAAGCACCCAAAAACACACTTCCAAACTTGTTTAATTTCAACCAACTACATATCTTGAATCTAAAAACCATTCTAAGACACTTTTTGTGTTGTGACCTTCTTCAAATTCATCCATCTTCACCTTTGTTCTTCAAAGCCAAAGTTTGAGGGTTTTTTGGTGAAGTTCTTAATCTTCACTTCTAACATTTATTTTCAAAGTCCTAGACCATAAACTTGATCAATGGTCATCTTGTTTCAAGTTTTAGATTTAATGTTTGTGTGCTTATTTGTTTTAAGGGCTTGTTGGTGGTGGACGTTTTCTTCCAAGGAAGCAACTATGGAGCTTTTTGATCTTCATCTAAGGTAAGAGAGAGATTAACCTTATCGGCCAATCTTGGTGGTGAGAAATGGAATTTGTGGTTGTAAGTGAAAAATCTATGTGAGGATTTATTCACTTGATTATATGAATTAAATGGTTTGTGCTTGTTTTCTATATGTGATTATATGATGTTGATAGTATGCATGAAATTGCTATGGGTATTTATTTTGCTATATGTGGTGATATGATTTTGAAATTTATGTATGAATTTGCTATAGCATGATTTGATGATTGAAGTATGTTGCTTACTATACATCATGTTGGAATGGAAAGGATTTTTGGTCCCAATGACCATTAGAGCTCATGGCTATCATGCCTATTTTGGGTAATCTAAGTTAAAAATATTTTATTAATTGTGGATTTAGATGACTAGGTGACAGAGAAATTGGATTAAGGATTTACAAGTGAAAAAGGAAATGAACAAAGTTTTATTATTGGAAAGGAATGAATTTTTGGCCATGATGATGAAAAATAAATTTGAATGATAGTTTGAAAACTTGGAGTTACTGACGTATAGCTCATTCATTTGGATTTTGAGCGCGTTGGAAGATTTTATTCTGTAAGGTTTGATTAAACAAAAATAACATAGATTTTGTGAGAAAACGTTTGAAAATGGTTACACGATTTGAAAATGTAACAAAAGTATTGCGCGATTCTGAAAACAATAGTTTGTTGTCGGGCCGACTTACTGGACCCAGAAATGGTAATAAATGGTTTAGCCTAGTGGAGGCTCGTTTTTATGGAATGGCCCGTGGTGGCTTATGTTTATGCATTGAGTCATCATGCATTGAAAATTATACAGTCGGTGGCTGTTAAGGCTTGTGTTGCCTAGGAGTGAACTAGAATTGCGTAGTGCAGATCATTGAATGAGTCTTGGGGAAGTCGGGGTGCAGTGAGTAACAAATGACCATTCGTTTGGATCTCTAGGCCGTGAAATCCGATTGCAAATGCACTGACGATCCTGACAAATACTATTCCTTTCGCGATATGGCGTAGACTGTCTTGTATAACACTTGAATTGATGCTGACATGTCTCCTGGATCCTTCATTCTGAAATGGTTTTAGCTCTATGGAGTAGAGTTTAGTCTATTGTGCATACGCATGGTCAGTATACATGTTATTTGTGGCATGGTCAGTTTACATATTGTTCATATGCACAGTCAACATACATATTATTGTGATATATGTTCGTTGAATTATTTATTTTATTGATGCCATGATTATACCTGTTGTTTCTGTGTTAATTATGTATTGAATGGTATTGTTGTATTTTTCATTTCTTTACTGTCATGCTAGTATGCGATGTTGGGGATCTCACATCTTTGTTGTATTGTTTTGTTTGTTCTGTTTCATATTTACAATCGGTGAAGACTGTGATAGCGGCGAGGCAGAATTTTTGTGGTTTTGTTCAGATGCAGTTTCTTAGAGGCGCCGACATATAGTTTGCTCTTTTGGAGTTAAAGCACGTTGGGAATGTTACCTTGTCTTTGAGTAGGACCTACCATGGGTTGCTACTTCTTCGTTCGGGCCAATTTAGGCTTGGTTGTGGTAGTTGCATATAAGTTTTTGAAAAAGTAAGTTTTACGTTTTGTATGTGTTAGTGTATTATATTATATATATATATATATATATATATATATATGGAATATAATTTCCTTTGGAGGATGTTATGGCGTTGTGTAATAAATATATTCATTCGTGACTCATATTTTTTGTATATGTATAATGGTTATATTTGAAAATACATTGTTGTTAAGTAGCATGTCTGAACTTAGTGACTGTGGTATAATGACGATTATACTATGGCTATTAAATTTAGGGTGTTACATTAGTGGTATTAGAGTAGTTCATCCTGTTGAGTCGGAGTATGAACTGACTATACTTAGGCATGTTAGAAGCAATGTTATCAAAAGGCAGTTATAGTGGCGCCATGGTGGGGCGGAAATTGGGCATAACGCCATAGGCTGTTATGGCGGCCGCCATGGAGAATTTGAGTTTGATTATAAGTAACATAATATCATAAATATAAATCTATATAGTTCAAATTATATATAACAGCTATACTTTTAGTGAATTTTATTTCTTAGAATATATTTCTAATTTTATTATTATTGATATATCTTATTAGTTTTTTTTAGTATTTTTTGTGTGCATATATATAAATTAATATAGTCCCTATGGCTTCCGCTATTAACCGCAATGCCATCCGCCATATTTGTATGGCGGATTTTTGGCTTTCTGCCATCAACCGCCATCCGCCATTAATAACATTGGTTAGAAGTTCTCTGTGTGTTGTGCACTTACTTGTCTCTTGGTTGAGATGTTGGAAAAGAAATGCATGGCTTGCATATGTTGAATGTTAGTAGCTATTGTTACGCAGTTACATGATATTGATGATTGACCTACTCGATATGTAATGTTTTGTGTGGATAGGAAACTATGACTTCACCTAGGCATTCTAGGATATGGGAGTTCTTTTAGTAAGAAGTCCAGCTAGTAGGACTGAACTCATTTAGAATTTGTTTGCATCTGTGTCTCTTGTGCAACAAGCAACAGAAGAAGTAAAGTTAATATGGAATGATGTGACTGGAGATGCAACGTGGGAACTAGAAGACGGAATGAAAGAGTAGTATCCGTATTTGTTCTAAGGTAAGAGAATTTCGAGGACGAAATTCTTTTTAGAGAGGAAGTGTTGTAATATCTCAAAATTTCTTGTTTTTCAGTTATACGTGGTTTTTATGATTTTATTGTGATTTTTGTGAATTGTTTAATTTATTTTGATTATTTTATTATTATTATGGGCTTTCTGTGTGTTTGAAGAGGGGTCGAAAAAATAAAATTTTTTGGGGTAAAAAAATTTTAGACTGTTCATGTGGGACCAGGGGGCTTACTATACTAGAAACCGGAAACAGTTATCGAAATTTATTTTTTTGAGATTTTATTTAAAAATAAAATCTAAGCGCGTTTTATTATCCATTGGACAATAACTACTGGTTCTTTAGCAGTAGCCTTTTCCCATTGGATAATAGCTTCTGAAAAATATCTAATTGGATGATTCTAGACTTAAGATAATCATCTTTTCTAGAGGGTTCTTTTGTGACTCACTTTGGTGACTCACTTGGATGGACCCATTAGAGGTTAGTCAACCAATATGCTTATGACTCACTAGGTGACTCATGGTGTGACTTACCCACCTTGTGTGACTCACTGTTGTGACTCATCATGTTGTGACTCACCTCCACGACTCATCTTGAAGAACTAATGGGAAGGAAGCTTGTTGGAGAAGTTTGCTACCTTGCACCTTCTAGAAGCTTGAAGGAGGAGAAGTTCAAATTTGCTACTTCATCTCTCATAAGTTTATCTTGTGATCTTTTCTATTTCAAGAAGCAAGGTACCAAAAATCTGTCTCACTTTCTCTCTTAATACCCATGGCCAAGGCTTGTTAGGAGGCTAAGTTTCTAACTTAGTTTATCTTTCTATCATTTCATCAAGAAACCAAAATCTACACACAACAATCTCTCACATTTTCCTTCTTGAAGGCTCATGGCCTAGCACCCAAAAACACACTTCCAAACTTGTTTAATTTCAACCAACTACATATCTTGAATCTAAAAACCATTCTAAGACACTTTTGTGTTGTGACCTTCTTCAAATTCATCCATCTTCACCTTTGTTCTTCAAAGCCAAAGTTTGAGGGTTTTTTGGTGAAGTTCTTGATCTTCACTACTAACATTTATTTTCAAAGTCCTAGACCATACACTTGATCAATGGTCATCTTGTTTCAAGCTTTAGATTTAATGTTTGTGTGCTTGTTTGTTTTAAGGGCTTGTTGGTGGTGGACATTTTCTTCCAAGGAGGCAACTATGAAGTTTTTTGATCTTCATCTAAGGTAAGAGAGAGATTAACCTCATCGACCTATCTTGGTGGTGAGAAATGAAATTTGTGGTTGTAGATGAAAATCCATATGAGGACTTATTCACTTGATTATATGAATTAAATGGTTTGTGCTTGTTTACTATATGTGATTATATGATGTTGATAGTATGCATGAAATTGCTATAGGTATTTATTTTGCTATATATGGTGATATGATTTTGAAATTTATGTATAAATTTACTATAGCATGATTTGATGATTGAAGTTTGTTGCTTACTATGCATCATGTGGGAATGGAAAGGATTTTTGGTCCCAATGACCATTAGAACTCACGGTTATCATGCCTATTTTAGGTAATCCAAGTTAAAAATATTTTATTAATTGTGGATTTAGATGACTAGGTGACAAAGAAATTGGATTAAGGATTTACAAGTGAAAAATAAAATGAACAAAGTTTTATTATTGGAAAGGAATGGATTTTTGGCCATGATGATAAAAAATAAGTTTGAATGATAGTTTGAAACTTGGAGTTACTGACATATAGCTCATTTATTTGGATTTTGAGCACGTTAGAGGATTTTATTCTATAATGTTTGATTAAACAAAAATAACACAAATTTTGTGAGAAAACGTTTGAAAATAGTTACGCGATTTGAAAATGTAACAAAAGTGTTGCGCGATTCTGAAAATAATAGTTTGTTGTCGAGCCGACTTACTAGACCCAGAAATGGTAATACATGGTTTAGCCTAGTGGAGGCTCGCTTTTATGGAATGGCCCGTGGTGGCTTATGTTTATGCATTGAGTCATCATGCATTGAAAATTGTACAATTAGTGGCTGTTAAGACTTGTGTTGCCTAGGAGTGAACTAGAATTGCGTAGTGCAGATCATTGAATGAGTCTTGGGGACGTTGGGGTGCAGTGAGTAACAAGTGACCATTCAGTCACATCTCTAGGCCGTGAAATCCTATTGCAAACGCACCGACGATCCCGACAAAAACTATCCCTTTAGTGATCTGGCGTAGACTGTCTTGTATAGCACTTGAATTGATGCTCACATGTCTTCTAGATCCTTCATTTTGGAATGATTTTAGCTCCACGGAGTACGGTTTGGTCCATTGTGCATATGCATGGTCAGTATACATATTATTTATGGCATGATCAGTATACATATTGTTCATATGCACAGTCAATACACGTATTATTATGATATATGTTCGTTGAATTATTTATTTTATTGATGCCATGATTATACCTGTTGTCTCTGTGTTAATTATGTATTGAATGGTATTGTTGTATTTATCGTTTCTTTACTGCTATGCTAGTATGCGATGTTGGGGATCTCACTTCTTTGTTGTATTGTTTTGTTTGTTTTGTTTTATATTTACGATCGGTGAAGACTGTGATAGCAGCAAGGCAGAATCTTCGTGGTTTCGTTCAAATGCAGTTTCTTGGAGGCGCTGACGTATAGTTTGCTTTTTTGGAGTTAAAGCACGTTGGGTACGTTACCCTGTTTTTTAGTAGGACTTGTCATGGGTTGCTACTTCTTCGTTCGGGCCAGTTTGGCTTGGTAGTGGTAGCTGCATATATGTTTTTGAATAAGTAAGTTCTACATTTTGTATGTGTTAGTGTATTATGCTATATATATATATATATATATATATATATATATATATATATATATATATATATATATATATATATATATATATATATATATGAAATGTAATTTCCTTTGGAGGATGTTATGGTGTTATATAATAAATATATTTATTCATGACTCATATTTTCTGTATATTTATAATGGTTATATTTGTAAATATGTCGTTGTTAAGTAGCAGACCTGAACTTAGTGACTGTGGTATAATGACGATTATACTATGATTATTAAATTTGGGGTGTTACAACTAATCCATCTTCTCTTCGCGTATGACATAATTCTATTTTTGAAGGTAGTTGAGGATGAAGCATACGAACTCCTATGAATATTAAACCAAATTTCATTGGCATCAGGGCAAAGGATAAATGTTGAAAAACCTGCCATCATTTTTTGGGAAGTTTGTCCCCCACAACATAAGAAATAGACTTGTGGGTATCCTTGGAATAGAGGTTTGGGAGAGCCCGGGTAAGTATTTAGGGCTTCTTGCGAAATGAGGAAGATAAAAAAGGAGAACCCTTTCTTGGATAAAAGATAGAGTGATGAGCAAGCTAGAATGGCAGAAAGAAAAGTTACATAACCAAGCTGAAAAGGAAGTCCATGAGCCTATAAAATAGTATGATCAATCAAAATGATTGGTTAGCATGAGCAATATAATATAAGAAAAAAAAGACTAAGTAATTTCCTACATGATAGATCTTCGTTGAATCAACTAAATGAGGTTCAAAATTTTCACCTAGACTCTTAAAGTGTTCTTAACCCAAAAAGAAGAGATATTAGAGATTGATGTAACAACTAAGTTTTTTGGTGAAGGACTCTCCATGTCGGGGATTGGGGACACGGACGAGGATAGGGGAAGAATAGCATGGAGAGGACAGGAAGTGGGGAAGTACTTCCCACCCTTACCCTGCACGGATGTCATCCTTAACCAAAAGTTTAATTTAAAGATTTTTATAGCATTACTCTCTAATAAATTATGTTGTGAGCACTCTTATTTTATTCAATTTATAGTTTGAATATGTGAGTTTCTTAATTTCAGTTGAATCCTAAATTTATGAGATTTCTTTCATTAGCATTATTCTACTTTTTTTTGTTTGTTTCTTCTTCTTAAATTTAGGATTATCTTAAATTTGTTAGTACCTTGATTAATTATTTTTTATTTATTAAATTTCTTGTGCTCACATGTATAGTTTTATTCATTCAACGATCTTGAATTTATAAAAATCCTCTCAATGACATTTTCATATTGATTTTATAATTTCTTCTTTTTAATTTTGTTAGCATTATCTTTGATTAATTATTGTTTATTTACTAAATCGTATTGTCATGGTTCGCATAGTATCTCAATCTCAATTAAATTCAAAATTTGTAGGAATTTTATCAATAACATTATTTTACTTTATATTTTTATTAGCTAGTAGCCCATGCATTGCATATAATTTTTTTAAAAGTTTTAATATTTAATATATTATGCATATGTAACATATTATGAATTAAACTCTTTGAGTTGATAACATCTTATTTTAAAGTTATAGAAAAACAATAAAAATAAATAATTTTTTTAGATTAGTCCAACTATTTATAAAAACATTATACATATTAATTGTTGACTTCAACAAATAAGTATTTTTTTTATGAATTCTAGAAATAAATAATTAAAATGCCTTTTAATAGCTAAATAAATGATAATAGACTTTATTCTAAAAGAAATTGAGACAAAAAATTGTGTATAGTGAATTAAGAAGTCAATGAAAAAGAAAGATTTGATACGAAAAAGAATTATATACAGTCAATTAAGAAGGCAACATAACTAACCAAGAGAGAAAAAATATAAAAATATATTTATTTACTCTCAAGATGGAATAAACATGATTTAAGAAAGAAAAAAAATACTCAAAAAGAATATATTACTCTCAAAAGAGAGTATTTAGATTTATAATACAGAGGTTGATTTCTTCTTATCAATTTCAATTTTTTTAGCCATTTTGAAAGGGCTTGTTTTCAAGCCGGATAAAGGGTGGTGACAAGTTGAGGTGGAATCTGATTCCATTGAGGCTGTTCATCTCATCTACCATCCTCTCATTGATCACCATCCTCTCATTGATCACCATCCTTATGAAGCCATTATTTCTGATATCCGTTATTAGCATAGATGGAACATGATTATCTCCTTAAAGCATGTGCGTTAACCAGTTTGCAGACTTTATGGCCAAATGGGGATCGTCACATGGTCCGTACGTGGTCTACTTGGGATAGCCCTCCATCTGGTATTTTGTTGTTTTTAACTGCTGATCAGGCAGGAACAGTTTTCTTTCGGCCTTATCTTTTTTGTTTTTATCTACAACACCAAAACAAAAAAAATTTACACTGACATATATCGTTTTTAGGTGACTATTGGACATCATTGTGTAGATTAAGTGTGCATAAGTATCTTTTACTCGTCTACTTTTCTTTATTTGGCATTATCATATGTTGACTTTGAAATAACAAATAAACTAGCTTAACACCCTTATAATGCACAAATTTATATAAAAGGTTGATTCTAGCTACAGTCATATTATATACATTGCTAATAATACAAAAAGAGGAAATTTCAGTTAAAAAAATAAAAAATTAAACAATCGTATCCTTGCTAATAGATATAGGATAAAAGATATTAAAATTAAATTAATTTTTTTAGTAGTTAAATTAAAATTAAATTCAAATTTGAAAAATATGAGTAGTTAATTTACTATTACTTAAAGATATAAGACATATTTTATCACTTAAATGAAATAAAATCATTTATAACTATAATTTGAATTGATTTTGAATTTTTTAAAATTAGAATATATGAAAAACAAAATCGAGTAATTGATGACACATCTCTATTAATATAAATTTTGAGGAAAAAAATTTATGTATGGATGACTCGTTACATTGACTCCACTTGCATAGGTTGTGTTTTATAAAATTGTATATATAGATAAAAATTTTCACTAGTAGTATATAAAAATTAAACTTTATAAATAAACATAAAATTAAAAAAATTAAATGGTAACAAATATGAAATCTCATATGAAATAAACCAAAAAAAAAAGTTTAAATCTTAGTAAAATAATGGATAAGTGACTTTTTTTTTAATAACGGCTGAGCTCATGAAAGAAAACCACAACAACATTAACCAAGGAGAAGTAACTCCATGTAGTCATGGCAAGGAAACCGAGCTAAAAACTTTGGCGGTTGTTCAAGGATCACACAATCAAACATGCTAGTAAGTCCTAGGCTTGCTAGGTGGTTAGCACACTTAATCCCCTCGTGAAAAGAATGCACCACTATAATTAGGGTGAAAATAAGTTATAAGTGACTCATCAAATACTTTTGACTATGCTTGTGTTTGACTCGACTCATTTAATAAAAATATCAAGTAAAAAATATTTTAAAATACTTATTTTATTGAATAGATTAGATTTCAAACTTTTACATAAATCTTTTTAACCTAACGGGTCAGCGTATTTAATTATATGTATATATAATATTATTTTATACATATTATAATATTATAATATTTATATAATATAATTAATTTTATAATTAATATAATATTTTTTAATAAAAAATTTATACAAGTTTTAAAACCTTGAATCCCTAATTCCTAACCTTCTTATTCTTGGCTCTTTCACTAAGGGTGTATTTGGGAGTTGAGATTTTGGAGGGTCTTGGAGGGAAAGGGAAGGAAAGACTTATTCTTTTATTTTGAGTAAACATTCTTTATATTTGATTTTTTTTTAAATTAAAGAATAAAATAAAATATGATCATATACCTTTCAATAATCCTTTATTTATTTTTATAAATATTTTATAATTAACTTAATTTAGAAATAAAAAATAAGACATTCTTTTCTTTTCCTCCAAAACCCTTCATCCAAACAAACCCTAATTTTGGATGAAGGGTTTTGGAGGAAAGGAAAGGAATGTCTTATTTTTCATTTCTAAATTAAGAAATTATAAAATATTTATAAAAATAAATAAAGGATTATTAGGTTATATGATCATATTTTATTTTATTCTTTAATTTTTTTTTAAAAATCAAATATAATATGAATCTTCCCTTTTAAAACCTTCCAACTCCCAAAATTTCTAAGGGTACAAACTTGTTAGATTATACCTTACCTTAAAGCGAATTTAGTCTATTTCTCAAATATAATGTATGACTTACTTATTTCATATAGGTTATTTTTTAAAACATAATATGATCTTTTTAAAAATTTGACTTAATCTAAAAGTTTATTTTGTAATAATGTATTTGAATAAGTCAACATGTTTATTTTTAAATAAATTAATGAAATAGATTAATAAAATTAATTTTTATATAGACTAACAAACTTAAATTTTTAAAAAATATTCTATTATTTATTAAATTAGTTATATTATATAAATATTAAATTTTATAATATATATAATTAAATAAATCAGATTAACACGCAAATTTGGTCTATTTAATTAAATATATTTTTTAAAAAGTCTTGATATGACTTTTTTGTTAAAAAAATTTGGTGAAACCTTAAATAAACCACTTCATAAGCCCACAAATCGCCAGACCTATTTCTACCCTAATTCTTCACCCACACAGTCAAGCCATCCAGCCACACTCTCAAGCCGCACCCATTGCTTAGTTCGCAACTCACAAGCCGCTCCCCATCATCAGCCACCACCCATCGGCGGCGCACTCGTTCCTCCCAACGAGTCTCCTCAGTTCGTCAGTTCATTATGTAAAGTTTGAAAGTTTCTTCTCTTACTGTTGTGCGTGGTTAAATTTCATATGGGTGTTGTTCGTTTTGCATAATGTGCATATTAGATTAGTGTACTGTTAATTAGATTCAATTTAGCATGTATTTTAGTTTTTTAATTTTGTTTATGTTACTCTATAAGGTCAATCATAGTATAAGCATTTCTACTAATTGAAGGTCAATCATAGTATAGGCATTTCTACTGGTGTACCCGCCTATCTAATCCCAAATAGATGCCAGAGCTCTTGCAATGTTTCTACAAAAACCCCTCCTCTGAAATTCCTAATGTTTTTATAAAATCTTCGTCTTTCTAATTTATCACTCATTAATGGGCGGGCAATCATAGTATAAGCATTTCTACTAATTGAAGGTTTTGCCTTTTTAAGTTGCGATTTATTGTCAAGAAGTTAGTCAAAGATTGGAAATAGTCACGAGTTCAGTTGTTTTCAGAATCTATAAGAAAGGCTTCTTTGTATGCTTATTTGTTTAGAGATGGAAAAAACTTTTTTGCCTTTTCATAATTTCATACAGTTGTCCACATATAGTCATGGTTTAAATGAGTGTACAGTAGTACTGTTGAATGATGATATATAGTTGCTTAATGAATAATGAGTTTGGGGTGGATTCTACTATGCATTTTGAGATGTTTGGGCGCATCATGCACTTTTGATTTTTACCTATAATTACAAGTTTTGGTTCCTTTTGATCAGTATGAATTCCTATAGCAGGTCTTTTTTTATGTTTTTTTTCTTTGACACACTACCACCATCCAACCCCCACCACCACCACCAACCCTTACCGGACCAACCCACCCACGGAGCTGCTATCGATCTGATCTGATCTGATCTGCTGGGCAAGCAAAATGGCAGATGCAGCATCCTGTATAGCCTTCCAGGAATGGAACCCGAGACAGAGCAACAGATCCACTCCTCCAGTCTTGTCGAAGGTCTCCTACACGTCCTCCGCCAGAATCCTTGTTCTCAAGCGGCGACCAAGTCCAACACCACCGCAAATTGCTCCTCAAATAACTCGTCGAGCTAGTCGCAACTGCAGATCGATCAATGCCAGCCGCTGCCCAGATCCGCACACCACTCGCTGGCCGCACTGCCACTAGATCCGCCGCCACTGTCTGAACCCACCATGCTGCGTCGGAGAAAAAGAGTGAGCAGGGAGCATTGAGTTGAGAGGAAAGAGAAAGGACCACTTTGCAATTTTTTAAAACTTGCTTAGCAAGTTTCCAGTGCTTCATATGAGTCATTGATCACTTTTATGTGTAAATGAAAGGTTTTGATGGAAAGTGCATCATGCACCCTAAGTTTAAGGGTACATGATAGAGGGAGCCATGAGTTTGGACCTATTTAAAGGTCTAAGTTTATTGGTCTTTTTAAAAGTCTAGACTCATTGACCTATTTAAATATTTTATTACAAATCAGACTTTTAATTAGGTTTTTAGGTTAGACCAGACTTTTAAAGAGGTCAGACTAAGTCTTGAAAAATGACCTATATAAGGTAAATAAGTCAAGTTTAAACCTTGCATTTGAGAAACAAGCTAACTCTGTTTAAAGCAAGACTTAACTTGACTTGGCTTGGCCTGAACCGTGTCCATAGTGAACCACTCATCCTGCAATAGTAGCTAGATATTTCGAACCAGTGACGAGCTTAAGTGTGTAGGTGAGTATCCCTTTTTCACTAAATTAACTACAACCGCCGAATCCATTTCCACCACAAGCTTTTGGATTTGAATGCTCTTGGTGAGTCGCAAACCATGGAGCAAGTCCCATAATTCAGCCATAACAGTGCAACAAACACCAAGGTTGTAGTAGGAAGCCTTTAGTGAATGCACCTGAATCATAAGGAATTAACCCACCAAAAGCGGCTCGCATAGACTCATAAAGGAGAGAGTCATCCACATGCAATTTATAGAAGCTCATAGGTGGAAATCGCCAATGTATCAAATGTTCCATCTTCTTGCTACAGCCGCTCCGTAGTCCAATATCATCATCATGGCTACTCATTATCACCCTTGCCAGGCTAACGATGTGATGGAAGAGGTTTTGCATTCCCTTCGAAGAACCACAAAACACAACCACATTCCTATCTTTCCAAATGAGCTAGATAGCCGTACCAAAAATGATGCTCCAATGTAGCCCTTGATCCTTAGACCAACGCTCCAACAGGATTTTGCAAAGCCAATTTGAGATGCCAAGACTAAATAAGTAACTTCAAGCCTGAGGATTGATTAACTGGTTCCATAATCCTGACCCTTGCTCACAATCCTGCAGCAAGTGCATGATTGTCTCAGGCACTTGTCCACACCTAGGACAAAGGTCACAACTAGCCAATCCCCTCCTACACCTTTCAACGTTAGTTAAGATCCTACCATGCGCAACCATCCATATAAAGGTTTTAACCCGCTGAGGCGCATCCCAATCTCATATTTTGCTAAAAATCGTACCACTCATTCTAAACCAGTCCTCCCTAGCCACCATGCTATATGCAGATTTTAGAGTAAATGATCCATCTGACGAAAATTTCCATGCAAGAACATCATTGCCAACTCTAGTATTTGGAGGTTTCACCCCAGCGATTTTCTGCCCCACATCATCCAAGATATACTCTACTATAACATCTTATTTCAAACATACCATTCTCAACATATGAAGCCACTGGATATTGAAGACACCACTTAGGGATTTCTGCAATAGCTAACTCTTTGATTGGACCAACATTAGGAATCAATCCAATTATCCAAACCAAAAGTGAACTAAATTTCCATCCCCTTAATTATACTTTTTTCATGATTAACTTTGGTTATAAGATGTAAACCAAGATGCAACCACGAAGAAGAAAGAAAGCTTGTTTTTTTTTTTTAAAAAAAAGTGATTAATAATTGGTGGAATTCTTCATTAATTAAGCCTGCATTGGTAAAGTAAAACAAAAATCAAAATTTAAACATTTAAAAATTAAAATACATAAATAATAAACTATTTTTTTTGGTACATACCAAAAATCTCATATATAAATGATATATATATTGATCCAACTTGCATGCACTGTGTATTATATAATATTATATATAGATAAGGAGTACGATAATTGATAACTGTGATATGAGTGGTTTTACTTTTATGTTATCTTTTTTTTTTTTTTATAACAGTGGTAATGAGATTTGAATCTAAGATCTCATGCAAAGTACTCAAACTTCTCACCACTAGCTTAATGGCTTAGTTTTATGTTATCTTCAAATCATCATTATCTTTTCAAAACAAAAATTATAATATAGAAAATTTAAATAATTGAGGGTAATGGTTTAGTTTTGCCTCTATACCATTAATTTAAATAAATGCTGCAATTGTTATTGTTGTTTGGTGCATGAGTTACTTAATTGTATGACAAATTGAAATCGTTGTGTTCTATTTGATATTGGAGCCGAACTGCACGAATAATACATGTCGAAGTCAAAATTACTTCTAGTCTACTTATTTGGTTGCTTAAGGCTCTATTTTTTCTCTGCTTTTTATTAAGATATTCAGCATATTAGTTCTATATTCATGCTGTTATCTTGAACTTGTAAAAACTATGCTTTTGTTTGTATTGATGTATTTTAATGCAACTTTTAAGCAGATGGATATTTAAGTCTTTCAATTTGCACTGACTTTTGTTTTTGTTTAATTTTGGTTCACTATTTCTGTAAAGAACAAAACATGGCTCCAACTTTTGGTTCCAACTTCCAACCATTGTCTCCAACCCCATTTAATCTCCCTTCATGTGTCCATGGGGTTGGAGGCAAGGGTTAGAGTCAAAGGTTGAAGCCAAGTTTTGTTCCTCTATAAAAATTTTACACTATTATTCAATTATTTGTTTGCACATATTAAAAGAGTTGGATTAGAGTGAAAAAAATTATTTGATATATGACATTAGCATAATTTTAGAACAAGAACTATTACAAATGCTGATTTTGCTTGTGTCATGACGACACCTTTCAGCCTTCAAGCGACAGAATTAGCAACTTGTTCTCTCGAGGATGGACCTCAATTTTGATCTCCATAACATGTTTGCAAGTAATGAAATGGAGGAGTTCAATTGTTTCCCTAACATGCCTGGAAGCAAATGCAAGTCATACAAATTCACAACAGAGGACCTAGAGTCGTTTGATCGAGTTAGGTGTGAATTTGTCAGACGAGTGGATCAATTTATGCAGCATTACCAAGGTGCAAAGATTCATTCACTCAGAGTGGATTTTCTATTGGGCGAGACACACAATGATATCATTGATAGATGGATTGTTTGTGCAATTGCCAAAGGTGCTGAACGGATTGAACTGCTCTTCTCAAATAGAACTTATTTCTTGCCTGGACAAAAGCCTTACAAGTTTCCCCATAGCCTCTTTTCTGAGAGTGATGTTTCATGTTTGAATTATCTTCACCTACAAAACTGTCTTCTATTGCCACATGCTAAGTTTTCTGGATTCCAGCATTTGAGAACTCTTTTGCTAGATCAACTGGTTGTAGTGGAGGATTTGTTATTATGTCTGTTTTCTGAATGCTTTCATCTTGAAGACCTCACCTTTAGACTCTGTCAATTCAACTATGTCATAAATATTAATAGTCCAACACTGCATCATTTGAAGTTACTTCATTGTGTCCTTCCATGGAGGCTATCTATTGTCACCCCAAAGCTTGAGTCCTTTGAGTACAGTGGTAACATCTTGTGTTTATCCTCTATTGATGCTCCTCAGTTAGGGAAGCTTTACTTGAATCCAATTAGCTCGATGGACAAAGAAATTCCACATGCCTTTGCTCAATTGGCTCGTTTCCATCACCTTGAGAATCTAACTATGGTCTTGTCTCATTCACAGGTAAGTCAAAACTCATAGTAGTGATAGTACAAATATCGAAATTTAAATTTGATAATGTGTGCCACAGATTTTAATAAATTGACAATGTGTTGATTGTTTCTTTCGTGTTGATATAGATAGCAAGAATACCAAAAACCTTTGGTCCACTTCAACATCTCAGACAATTGGAGTTGTTTTTCTTTGATCCACTTGAGGAGAATGAGGATTACCTGTGGGTTTTGAATATTGTTATGGCTTGTCCACATCTCCAAAAGCTATCTTTGGTGGTGAGTTACCCATAATTATTTTCTAATTCACTCCCTCTCTAATATGTTACAATTTTTTTTTAACAAAATTAACGTACAAATGTTTTCAATATTATAAAATTATTAGTTACTAATTTTTTTAACTTATCTATAAATTCTATCTTAAATTTGATATCCATAATCAAAATGATAATCTCATGATTTAACATTTAGTTGATGATATAACATTCCTTAAGAAATTATTCAATGGAAAGGATATTCTACTTGATATAACGTTCTTTAACGTGACAATCTATATTCTACTGCTAGTAAATTAGTACATTTATAAGGTTACTTGGTCTTTCATGACACTGATAGGTACTATTCTCTAGTTAATAGTCAAAATTCTTGCTTACTATAGAAAAAAACATTCTGG
The DNA here is from genome assembly GCA_029884605.1 of Ormosia emarginata. Lineage (NCBI taxonomy): Eukaryota > Viridiplantae > Streptophyta > Magnoliopsida > Fabales > Fabaceae > Ormosia > Ormosia emarginata. The sequence continues at coordinate 2,626,077 of JAQQTP010000048.1, forward strand.
TATATTTCTTTCATTCTACATAAACGTGCACAATACTTTAGTAAGCTTGGTTGCATGTTCAACACAATACTTTACATCTCTTATCAGCTACTATTATTTTCAGTGCTATTGATGTAATCTAATAACGAAATTTTAGAAATTTTATATATCTAATTCAGTTTATTATTTTAATTCATGACCATTAATTTGAATGACTACATAATATTTATTATGGGTTATATTTCCGTTTCAGATTTCATGTGCGAATTTGTTTACAAAACAGAGACAAAGAAGAGAAAACACAGGATTTTCTCATAATGAATTGAAATATGTTAAGTTGCATGGTTGTGTTGGCCATACGTATGAAGTTGAGCTTGCTACTCACTTTCTGAAAAATGTGAATTCACTTGAGCAAATCACTTTCGACCCTTCTGGCAGATTCAATATTGGAGGTGAACAGTGGTTTGATGGTTTTGACAATCCTTATTGGTTTCAGACAGGGCGCAATTTTATTCGAGAAATGCTTCAAGACGATGTCAATGGACGAACCCAACTTATATTTTTGTAGTATTTAGTAGAATTATGGATAATTTCAGTTACAGCTAGGGTAAGATGGTTATTAATTTAATTCTCCAACATTTTTTTTTTCATCAGAAGACTTGGGCATATTATTTATTCAAATAATGTTGGACGGCTTTTTTTTTAAATTTAACTTGCTTTTTTTTTTTTTTCTTTTTTTTTTTCTAATTAATGCCATCGCTTGAGATGGGCAATCTTCTTCTAGGAGATTTAACGGGTATCTAATTTTTTCGTTCTTAATCTTTTGGTTTTCTTTTTTGAAATGTGCTTTGGTGTGAGGGTAATTTCCCTTGCTTCTTTTTCAATTTTTTCTCTCTTTAAATTGATTCAATTTTTCTGGTCATTTGTAGGTGCAGCTAATTGTGTATCAAAATTGTGCTAATAATAATTTTTCTACATCAAAATTGTGCCAATGATAATTTTTCAAAAAGGTTAGCTACACAAATGATGTGGCTATATCCGAATTTGACATAAAAATAGTTAAGACATAGTCTGGTTTTTTTATATTATTATATGATGATGGATGATCAATTTATATCAGTGTAATTCTTTTTCGATTTACACTCATTTTCAACTGTTAGATTCACTTTCATCTAATAGTTACTTTTAATGAAATAATCTCAACCATTAGATGAAAGTGAATCTAACGATTGAAAATGAGTGTAAGTCAAAAAAAATTTACACTGGTGTAAATCAATCCCACTTCTTATACGATTCTTTTTGAATATTTAAAAGTTTATTTACCAAAATGTATCACGACATGTCAAATTTTTTTTTTTTCAAGTTCTTAATGTTGTTAAGGAGCTAAAAACAGAAAAATAATTGACACTATCAAATTAATAATGAACTTTTGAAAACAATTATAAAATTATAGGAATTATTAGTTTATATTTTATAAATAAAGAAATAATTAATAATAAAATATACTCATATGTATATGAGTTTAAAATTGAAGTTGTGTTAACACATTATTAAAAAGTTAATATTTTTTTAATTTTTTGCATGACAGGCATACTAGTTGAATATATATAATAATACTCTAAAAATAAGTTTTTTATTTTTTTTTTTTCCATAACCGTTGGAATCCTATGGTAACGTTGTCCTTAATAGTTCTTAATTTTGAAAATTACAACTTAGAAATATTTTATAATGAAGAGAGACATGAAAAGTATATAATGTCTCGAGTACAAGTGATTTATTTTTTATTACTCATATTAGCATCTTATGACTAATTTATGATGTTGGTAACTAAGAATATTTTTTAAAGGAAAGTAACTAGGGTAATATTCCTCTTTCAATAAAATATTTTGAATTTTGAATTTCTTTTTATTTGATTTTACTTGAGATAATTTTGAAATTATAGTTATTAAATAAAAATAGATTGGTAAGTTTGTATGAATTAAAATCTTAGAGATTAACTTTTTAGATAAATTGATAATAAAAAGTTAAAAATATATGACACTATGTTAGTATAAAAATTATGAATTAATTTTTTTATTAAAATAAGATCTAACATTTAATCTTTGTAATAAAAATTTAAAGTATTCCTATGAGTTTAGGTAAAAGTTAGAAGCTATTATTGTAATTATTATATTTTTTAAAAAAAAGGAAAAGATAAAAAGATAATTATAAAAAAGGTAATCATTACTTACTTACCTTTTAAAAAAATAAAAACATAGGTGCTATGTTGCACTAAAGAAATGGTCCAACTTAGAATCATAATTCTATTTTTTTAATTAAAATTTAATTTTCAACTTTAATTCCCATATTACCGATGTTGCAAGATTAATTCCCAAAATACATTAATTTTATATAACGTTGAGAAGTTGATTTTTTCCAAATCGACTTATCAATGTGAATACTTAAATTTTTTGACATAATGTTGAGAATCAGTTTTCTCAATATTTTAAGAATTAATTTTTTTTATTACATGTTGGGAAAAATGAGAAGTTGATTTGAGCCAAACTGACTTTCTACTTGTTTATTTTCTTTTTTTTTTTAGACAATTAAGAAATTGATTGTCAAGGAACCAACTTTCCAACAGGTAATCAAAAAAATTAATTCATGGTGTTGAGAAGTTGGTTTCTTACAAATCAATTTTTCAATATCATGTTCATGTTTAAAAAAATTTAAGTTTTCATGTTGAGAAGTTGGTTTGAGAATAACAAACAAAATTGTATCTACTCGGAGCCAAGATCGAAGTGGAATCAAAAGAACAGAGGAAACAACACCAAAGCTTGAAGAAAACGTAAAGAGAAACTTGAAGAAGAATATAAAAAACTTACCAAATTGGACTCGGAACTAGATATGCAATACTGCAATTAGAAACGAAGACAAAGAACACAAACACTAAATGGTCTACATATTTTTGAATGTGTTTGAAATACAAACGGGTTCCCTATTTATACAGAAAAAGGGTTATACAAGAAAGGAAATAAAATAAATACAATTAAAATAATATTGTGCTAAGTATATACAAATTAATAAGATATCTTAACATATACTAACATGTTAACATTCCCCCCTCAAACTCAAGTTAATGCTCAAACTCAAGTGGGTGCAAAGGGAACCAACTTAGGTTTGAAAACCAGAGCACGGAAGTGATCAGGATGATGATTTTTGATGAACAAATTGGTTAGCTAGTCAACTAGATTAAGAGCACAACAAGAGCACAACAACTATGAGCAGATGCCAACTAGAGTACATCGATATGAAACAGGAGTACAATGACTGCGGAAAGTGGAGTACAATGACAAAATACACGAGCATAATGACAGAGTACGACAGTGGGAGTACGATGTCGGAGTACGACAGTGGGAGTACGATGTCGGAGTACGACAAGGAGAAAAGTAAAAAAAAATAGTGGGAACAATTTGAGGATTTTTGACAAGGACCAAAAACCTAAGCTCTTGATATCATGTTAAAAACTACAACTTCAAACTATCCAAAGTGCTGTAGCGGGGGAATTTGACAACGAGGAATTTAAGGAAATCAAAAGACAAATTGATGAACTCTGAAGACAATAGGAGAAGTACTAGGGGCAAAGATCCCCTTTGAAATGGTTGAAATAAGGAGATAAAAATTCAAAGTTCTTCCATGCCACAACAATCCAGAGAAAGGATAGGAACATAATTAACAAAATTAAAGACTCTCAAGGAAATTAGGCAGAAGGACAAGTTCAAGTGAAAGAGGCAGTTTTAGAATACTTTGAAGAATGTATTTTTCAGTTGGGCAGCTGCATATGGAGGAGTGTGTTGAAGGAGTTCATGGAAAAATTAATTACCCCTATCAAAGTACTTTTTTTGGGGGAAGACAAATTCAAGATAACCTCATTATTGCCTAGGAAGTCTTCCATGCCCTCATACACAAGCCCTTGGGGGGGGGAGGTAATAGCTTGGTTATTAAATTAGACATGAACAAAGCCTACGATAGGCTTGAATGGAGTTTCTTGCAGAAGATTTTGGTAGCGTATGGTTTTAATCCTAGATGGTATGGTTGATTATGAAATGCGTCACAAGGGTCTATTATAGATTCAAAATCAATGAGTCCTCGACACAAAGGTTGGAATCGCAAAAAGGCCTCAGAAAATAGGCCTTCTTTCTCCATATATTTTCATTTTGGCAATGAATGTTTAGTCCCATATGCTTTTAAGGGCGGTGAATGCATGAGCTATAAGTGGTGTCAAAATTACCCCAAGTTTCATGTCCCTAACCTATTTTCTCTTCGCGTATGACATCATTCTATTTTTGAAAGTAGTTGAGGATGAAGCATACCTACTCCTAAGAATATTAAACCAAATTTAATTGGCATCAGGGCAAAAGATAAATGTTGAAAATATGCCATCATTTTATGGGAAGTTTGTCCCCCATAACATAAAAAATAGACTTGTGGGTATCCTAAGAATAGAGGTTTGGGACAACCCGAGTAAGTATTTAGGGCTTCTTGCGAAATGAGGTAGATAAAAAAGGAGAACCCTTTCTTGGATAAACGACAGAGTGATGAGCAAGCTAGAAGGGTAGAAAGAAAAGTTACACAACCAAGCTGGAAAGGAAGTCTATAACGCCGCTTTTGGAGAGGGACCGTCACATTGAAAACACGAACGATAAACAAATATAAACTAAAATCCAGTTCATTTGGATATTGATAATAGCCTATTCATTTGTACACGTATAAATAATTTGACAAATTCTTTTTTTGTAAGAAAAAGATAAAACATAATTACAGCAAAATTAACATGAACATGATGATATGAATACCATATATATATACATATACATATATATATATATACATATATATATATATATACATATCATGCGTGTTTAGAATACATCGACAGTTATGCAAAAGAAACAGAACCTTTACATACCCCAAAAGGATTATACATTTATTGCCCACGAAAAAGACAAAACATCAGGGCCCCAAAAGATTTACAAATAGCCATCAACGGCTACAAACAGAATCAGCCCCTAAAACTAATGAGAAGGAACCATAATTGGATCCTCCTCAAGGTCTTCCTCGTCAGAGGAAATCCTCATCGGGATAACCAAATTAGGATTAGGGGCTCGTGCAAAGGATAAGAAGGAATCCTCTTGTGGAGTATAGTAACAATCATCCCACGTATCACGTATGGGCAAGTAAAACTCTAAGTGCACGTATGCATTAAAGGTAAAGATAGGCGGGTCATGACGACCCCACGCCAGAGACACAGTCATGTCTTCGTGGTAGATGCAACGATCCGTACTCATGTTGATTTGCCAACAGTTCGGACCTCTATGAAACATCAATCTAACATAACCCAAAAAGTCATGCAGACGGGATGTCATTTCCAAGCAGAACAACTAACCAAGATCAGGCCAAAAGCCAGGGAATTCGTGCAATTCCCCTTCTTCACCGACGTCTTCAAAGAAGCACATAGATAAACTGAATAACAGAAATAAAGAAAAGAGGTGAGACATCCCGTATTCAATACTAAATATGGAAGTAAAGATACAGAACGACGCAAGACGCCCACATAGCACCGCAACAACATCAACAGTAATAATAGTAAGCGATAAAAGAAACAGCAACAGAATCTCAGATAATAAGCAGTTAAATAGTTCAAATAATCATAACATTAGTAAAAGAAATAATTCTACAATTTTATATATATATATATATATTCAAGCCAGGTAAGGTATGTGACGGACAATGCACATGCACAAGGTATCAAAAATTTTACTCCATGGAGGTAGACACAAACATCAGAGAGAATGATCAAGAAGACATGTCAGTATCTCGTCAGCCTAAAATCAAGTGCTTTCAGAAAATCAATAATTTGCGCAACAAGGCTTTATACACAACATTCTGCACAAGATCGCGATATAAGACAGTGTCTCAGTCCGGATCGTCGGTACATTTGCATCGGTCTATCCCACGGCCCAAATGAGCTACCAATTGTCCATTGTGAAACACCCGCAACCCGACGCCCTCAAAGTCAACAAGTGACTTACACTAGTCTATTTGCACCCGCACTAAAGTGTGATTTACCTCCTAGGCATAAAGTCTTACTTCGACAATACATGATGACTTAATACATACAAGTATATATAATCATCAATAGCATAAACGTGCACAATACTTTAGTAAGCTTGGTTGCATGTGCAACACAATACTTTACATCTCTTATCAGCTACTAATATTTTCAGTGCTATTGATGTAATCTAATAACGAAATTTTAGAAATTTTATATATCTAATTCAGTTTATTATTTTAATTCATGATGCCAATTAATTTGAATGACTACATAATATTTATTATGGGGTATATTTCCGTTTCAGATTTCATGTGCGAATTTGTTTGCAAATCAGAGACAAAGAAGAGAAAACACAGGATTTTCTCATAATGAATTGAAATATGTTAAGTCGAATGGTTGTGTTGGCCACATGTATGAAATTGAGCTTGCTACTCACTTTCTGAAAAATGTGATTTCACTTGAGCAAATCACTTTCGACCCTTCTGGCAGATTCAATATTGGAGGTGAACAGTGGTTTGATGGTTTTGATAATCCTTATTGGTTTCAGACAGGGCGCAATTTGATTCGAGAAATGCTTCAAGACGATGTCAATGGACGAACCCAACTTATATTTTTGTAGTATTTAGTAGAATTAAGGATAATTTCAGTTACAGCTAGAGTAAGATGGTTATTAATTTAATTCTCCAACCTTTTTTTTTCATCAGAAGACTTGGGCATATTATTTATTTAAATAATGTTGGACGGCTTTTTTATTTAAATTTAGCTTGCTCTTTATTTCTTTTTTTTTTTAATGTAATTAATGCCACCGTTTTGAGATGGGCAATCCTCTTCTGGTAGATTCAACGGGTATCTAATTTTCTCGTTCTTAGTCTTTTGGTTTTCTTTCTTTTGTCCAAAAAGAGTTGCACATCTTTAGAAATTATTTATTGAAATGTGCTTTCTGTGTGACAATGGTGTGAGGGTGATTTCCCTTAGTCCTTTTCCAATTTTTTCTCCCTTAAAATTGATTCAATTTTTCTGGTCCTTTGTACATTGCCCAGGTGCTACTAAATGTGTATCAAAATTGTGCTAATAATAATTTTTGTACATCAAAATTGTGCCAATGATAATTTTTTAAAAAGGTTACCTACACAAACGATGTGACTATATCAGAATTTGACATAAAAGTAGTTAAGACTTAGTGTGGTTTTTTTATATTATATGATTATTTTTGAATATTTTAAAGTTTATTTACCAAAATGTATCACGACATGTCAATTTTTATTTTTATTTTTCAAATTCTTAATGCTGTTAAGGAGCTAAAAACAGAAAAATAATTGACACTATAAAATTAATAATGAACTTTTGAACAATTATAAAATTATAGAGGAATTGTTAGTTTATATTTTATAAATAAAGAAATAAAGAAATAATTAATAATAAAATATACTCATATGTATGAGTTGAAATTTGATGTTGTGTTAACAAATTATTTAAAAAATTAATATTTTCTTTAATTTTTTGCACTATAGACATACTAGTTGAATATATATAATAATACTCTATAAATAAGTTTCTTTTTTTTTTTTCCATAACCGTTGGAATCCTATGGTAACGTTGTCCATAGTAATTCTTAATTTTGAAAATTACAACTTAGAAATATTTTATAATGAGGAGAGGCATGAAAATATATAATGTCTCGAGCACAAGTGATTTATTTTTTATTATATTAGAGTCTGACAAATGTACAAATGTAATAAGAAATTGGTAACTAAGAATATCTAATATCTTGAAAATTTTTAAAGTAATTAGGAAAAGTAACTAGGAGGATAACATTGACTAGGGTAACTCTTTCCATAAAATATTTTGAATTTTGAATTCATTTTTATTTAATTTTAGTTGAGATAATTTTGAAATTGTAGTTATTAAATAAAAATAGATTAGTAAGTTTATATGAATTAAAATTTTAGAGATTAACTTCTTAGATAAATGATAATAAAAAATTAAAAATATATATGACACCATGTTAGTATAAAAATTATGAAATTAAAAATAAAAATATATTAAAATAAGATCTAATATTTAATCTTTGTAATAAAAATTAAAAGTATTCCTATGAGTTAAGGTAAAAGTTAGAAGATATTATTATAATTATTTTTTAAGAAAAAAGGAAAAGATAAAAAGATAATTATTTAATCATTTACCTTTAAAAAAAAACATAGGTGCTATGTTGCACTAAAGAAATGGTCCAACGTAGAATTAAAATTCAGTTTTTTTAATTAAAATTTAATTTTCAACTTTAATTTCCATATTACTGATATTGTAAGATTAATTCTCAAAATATACTAATTTTAAATAACGTTGAGAAGTTAGTTTCTTTTAAATTGACTTCTTAATATGAATACTTAATTTTTTTTAAACATAATGTTGAGAAGTCGGTGTTCTCAATATACCATGAATTAATTTTTTTTTATTACATGTTGAGAAAAGTGAGAAGTCAGTTTGAGCCAAACTGACTACCCACTTATTTATTTATTTTTAAACAATTGAGAAATCAGTTTTTAAGGAACTGACTTCCCAACAGGTAATAAAAAAAATTAATGCATGGTGTTGAGAAGTTGGTTTCTCTCAAATCGACTTCTCAAAACCATGTTCATGTTTAAAAAAAATTGAAGTTTTCACGTTGAGAAGTCAACTTGAGAAGAACAAACAAAATTGAATATACTCGGAGCCAAGATCAAAGTGGAATCAAAAGAACAAAGGAAATAGCACCAAAACTTAAAGAAAATGTGAAGAGAAACTTGAAAAAGAATATAAAAAACTTACCAAACTGGATCATGCTCGGAATTGGATCTGAAATATTGCAGTTAGAAATGAAGACGAAGAATACAGAGACATTGAATGGTCTGTATATTTCTGAATGTGTTTGAAGTACTAAGGGGTTCTCTATTTATATAGAAAATAGTCTATACAAGAAAAGAAATAAAATAAATATAATTAAAATAATATCGTGCTAACTATATACAAATCAAATCAATCAAATATCTTAACATATACTAACACGCTAACATCCTTCCTCAAACTCAAGTTGATGCTCAAACTCAAGTGGGTGCAAAGGGTACCAGCTTTAGTTTGAAAACTATAGTACGAAAGCGATTATGATGATGCGCTTTGGTGAAAAGATCAGTTGACTGGTCAACTAGAGTAAGAACACAACAAGAGCACAACGGTTATGAGCAAATGTCAACTAGAGTACGACGATATAAAATAGGAGTACAGCGACTGCGGCAAGCAGGAGCATAGTGACAAAGTACGGCAGCATAATGACAGAGTACAGTAACGGAGTACAAGAGCACAATGGTGGAGTACGACAGTGAGAGTACGGTGTCAGAGTACTACAAGGAGAAAAATATAAAACAGTGGGACCAATTAGAGGATTTCTGATGAGGACTAAGAACCTAAGCTCTTGATACTATGTTAAAAACGGATAAGGAGAACATAGAGACACTGAATGGTCTGTATATTTCTAAATGTGTTTGAAAGTACATAGGGGTTCTCTATTTATACAAAAAATGGGCTATACAAGAAAGGAAATAAAATAAATATAATTAAATAATATTGCGCTAATTATATATAAATCAAATCAATTAGATATCTTAACAGATACTAACACGCTAATAATAAGAAGATCATAAAGTAGGTAATCATGTAGTAACAAACTTCATTACCTATAACCACATATATAGTTTGCATTCTTTTAAGCTTTGAATATTTTATTTTTCAAAGTTGGTGTTTTTTTTCTTTGGTGGAGTTTTTTTTTTATCCTAACAAGTAAGATGTTGCAGCATATAAGAGAAACAAAAAGTTTAAACTACAATACTAATATGCAAGTAAGATGTTGTTGCATATAAGAGAAAAAAAAAGGTTAAAACTATTGTGGTGGTACTACAGGAATCTCTTGCCAGACAACAACATTGGTTATGTTCTCTCTTTATTGTTGTGGAACATCAAAAGGGATGAGAACCCAATTGTATGTACCCTGATTTTTCACCTCCTGAAGTAACTCTGGACTGACTTGATCTCTAATAGTGGAGGTGGTGCATTAATAGGTCTAGGGTTCTTAATGTGATCCTATTGATCCCGTTGGAGGTTATTAACCATTATTTGGTTCAGCATATGAGAATAAACCCCTTCTAAGATTTATGGTCCAACTCTGAATCGAACACAACCCCGCTGACATGTACCTTCCTCAACAAATTGATTAAACGCTTGTATAAAACCTTCGTTAATTGTTAGTAACTATGTCAATAGAAAACATGTCATTAATGTCATTGTCATCCATTTTTTCACATGCACAAGCATACAATCATGTTAGCAACTACTAGAATCGTATCGGTACAGTTTAATACAAGTTTAAAAATTTATTTCACAAAGAAAAAAGGAAAAATAATCATGTTTAAAGGAACAAACGCAACAAGTTTTTTTTTTGGTACAACAAAAGCAACGAGTTTGTATACTCATATTTGGTTAGGAAGTAAGAACTTTGTACATCGGTTTGCTTTCCTAAAAAAATATGAAATGGGAGCAACCCAATCCTTAAGAAGAAGATTGATGTCATCATGATCACAACATACCAAATGTCTAACTTCAATGCTTGTGTTAGTCATATCTGAAAGCAACATTTATTTTTACTACTATGCATATTTATCTATCTATTAACAACAAAATAAAGAAACATAGAAGTAATTTTCAATTTTCTGTTTGTCTCAAAAAGTTACTTTCATCCACATATTTGTTATGAATGGAAGAAAATGCACAAGCTAACATCATAACTAAAAGAATAGAGATGGTTATAGGTAGGAAAACATGAAAACTTCCGCTTTGCATTCTCTGACTTTTAACATTGCAGCAAATAGGGTAACCTAATAGAGTTTGTATTCAGTACAAGTAAAAAGACAAAATAGACAAATCGGCTGGCTAGTCAACTAGTGTAAGAGCACAAGAGCAAAACAACTATGAGCATATGCCAACTAGAGTACAACAATATGAAATAAGAGTACGATGACTGTGGCATGTGAGAGTATAGTGACAAAGTACGGGAGCACAACAACGGAGCACAATAACGGAGCACAATAACGGAGCACAATGGCATAGTATGGCAACGGAATACAACAACAGTGGAGTATGGGAGCACAGTGATGGAGTACGACAGTGGGAGTACAGTGTCAGAGTACGAAAAGGAGAAAAATATAAAACAGTGGGGGCAATAAGAGGATATCTAACAAAGACCAAGAACCTAACCTCTTAATACCATATTAGAAATGGAGACGAAGAACACAGAGACACTAAATGACCTGTATATTTCTAAATGTGTTTGAGGTATAAAGGGGTTTCCTATTTATATAGAAAATGGACTATACAAGAAAAAAAATAAATAAATATAATTAAAATAATATTACGCTAACTATATACAAATCAAAACAATCAGATATCTTAACAGATATTAACACGCTAACATCATGCTAACAATAAAAAAGAGCATAGAGTAAGTAATCATGTAGTAACAAACTTCATTACCTATAACCATATACATAGTTTGCATTCTTTCAAGCTTTGAATATTTTATGTTTGAAAGTTAGTGTTTTATTTTTATTTCTTTTTTGTTGGGTGGAATCTTTTTTCTTTTCATAACATGTAAGATGTTGCAACATATAAGGGAAGCAAAAAATTTAAACTATAATACTAACATGTAAGTAAGATGTTGCAGTATATAAGAGAAAAAAAATGTTAAAACTATTGTAGTGGTACTACAGGAATTTCTCGCCAGACAACAACATTGGTTATGTTGTTTCTTTATTGTTGTGGAATGTCAAAAAGGATGAGGACCCAATTGTATGTACCTTAATTTTTCACCTCCTGAAGTAACTCGTGAACTGACCTGATCTCTACCTATGGAGGTTGTGCAATGGTAGGTCTAGGGTTCTTAATGAGATCCCATCGACCCCGTTTGAGATTATTAACCATTATTTAGTTCAATATCTGAGCATAAACCTCTTCTAAGATTTGTGGTCCAACTCTGAAGCGAATACAACCTCGTTAACCTCGACCTTCCTCAATGAACTGATTAAACTCCTGTATAAAACCTTTGTTAGTGACTATGTCAATAGAAAACATTTCATTAATGTCATTGTCATCCATTTTTTCACCTGCACAAGCATACAATCATGTTAGCAACTACTAGAATCATATCAGTACAATTTACTACAAGTTTAAAAATTTCTTTCACAAAGAAAAGAGGGTAAACAATCATGTTTAGAGGAACAAAAGCAACAAGTTTTTTTTTTTTTTGTATATCAAAAGCAACAACTTTATATGCTCATGTTTGGTTAGGAATTAAAAAGTTTGTATATCAATTTGTTTTCCTCAAAATATGTGAAATGGGAGCAACCTAGTCCTAAAAAAGAAGTTGAATGTCATAATGATCACGACATAGAAAATGTCCAACTTCAATGTTTGTGTCAGTCATATCTAGGAGCAACATTTATCTTTACTATTATGCATATTTATCTATCTATTAACAACAAAAGAAAGAAACATAGACGTAATTTTCATTTTTTTGTTTGTCTTAAAAAGTTACTTTCATCGACATCTTTATTATGAATAGAAGAAAATGCACAAGCTCCAATAAGTAATGAACATCATAACTTAAAGAACAGAGACGGTTCTAGGTAGAAAAACATGAAAACTTCAGCTTTGCGTCCTTTGACTTTTAACATTGCAGCAAATAGGGCAACCGACAGAGTTTGTATTCAGTACAAGTAAAAAGACAAAACAGAAAGATGACGATCCATTACAACTTATTATCACGTTTACATCTAACAAAGAGCCAAAAACTACAATTATAAAGGATATTTGTAGCAAAAGTAAAAAGACAAATTAGAAAGATAACAATCTCTTGCATTGAAGCACTAATTAAGCATTCTGTTGTGGAAGTTTTTTTGATTAGTTTTTCCCACGAATCTTCTTTGAAATTTTTTGTAAATTTTAAAACTTGATGAAATCAAGAAATACAAAAAACTTACCAAAAGAGAAGACGATCAACCACACTGTATATATGCTAAGCAAGATTGAAGTGGAACCAAATGAACATAAGCATCAACACCAAACTTGAACAAAAGTAGAACAATAAGAATCGTGTCAAAACAAAAAAAAACTTTAAGAAATCAAGACAAACAAAGATTTACTAAAAAAAAAGAATTAAAACAAGTTGAGAAGACAACTAAGGAAATTGTATATACTCAAAGTCAGATCAAAGGTGAACAAAAGGAACAACCACACCGAAAAGTAAAATCATATCATTAAAGAAGCTCGAAAAGATGAAAAAACCAAGAAAAGCAAAACATACTGAAACAAAGATTCAAAATAGTTTGAGAAGAACAAACAAAACTATATCTACTCTGAGCTAAGATCAAAGTGGAATCAAAATAACAAGAGAAACAACACCAAGACTTGAGGAAAACGTGAAGAGAAACTTGTAGAAGAATATAAAAAAACTTACCAAATTGGATCGTGCTTGGAAATGTATCTACAATACTACTATTAGAATTGGAGAAGGAGAACACATATGCATTGAATGGTCTGTATATTTCTAAATGTGTTAAAATTACAAAGGGATTCTCTATTTATACATAAAAGAGGCTATACAAGAAAGAAAATAAAACAAATACAATTAAAATAATATTGTGCTAACTATATACAAATCAAACTAATTAGATATCCTAACAGATACTAACATACTAACATCCCCCTTAAACTTAAGTTAGTGCTCAAACTCAAGTGGGTGCAGAGGGAACCAACTTGAATTTGAAAAGTAGAGTACGAAAGTTCCTTAAGTATTGGTTTTATTAGGAAAATATACTTTTAAATAATAAAGTATGAAAGTTAGGGATAATGGCTTCGGTGAAAAGATTGGTTTAGTAGTCGGCAAGAGTAAGAGCACAACAAGATCTCAGCAACTATGAGCAGATGCTAACTTGAGTACGACGATGTGAAATAGAAGTACAATGATTGTGGAAAGCAAGAGTACAATGACGAAGTACGGTACCAGAGTACATGAGGACAACAGTGAAGTATGGTTATGGAATAAGGCAGCAACGAAGTACAGGAGCACAGTGGTAGAGTACGGTAGTGGGAGTACATGCAATGTCAGAGTACAAAAAGGAGAAAAGTATAAAACAATGGGAGCAATAAGATGATATCTGACAAGGACCAAGAACCTAACCTCTTAATACCATATTAGAAACAGAGATGGAGAACACAAAAACACAGAATGATCTGTATATATTTTTAAATGTGTTTGAGTACAAAGGGTTCCCTATTTATACAAAAAAAGGGTTCCCTATTTATACATTAAAGTGTCATACAAGAAAGGAAATAAAATAAATACAATTAAAATAATATTGCGCTAACTATATATAAATCAAAACAATCAGATATCATAACAAATACTAACACGCTAACAATAAGAAGATCATAGAGTAGGTAATCATGTAGTAACAAACTTCATTACCTATAACCATATAAAAAGTTTGCATTCTTTCAAGCTCTGAATATTTTGTTTTTGAAAGTAGTTGTTTTTTTTTTGGAGTCTTTTTTTTTTAACAAGTAAGATATTGCAGCATATAAGAGAAACAAAAAGTTTAAACTACAATACTAACATGTAAGTAAGATGTTGCAACATATAAGAGAAAAAAAAGGTTAAAACTATTGTCGTGGTACTACAAGAATCTCTTGCTAGACAACAACATTGGTTATGTTCTCTCTTTGTTGCTGTGGAATGTCAAAAGAGATGAGGACCCAATTGTATGTACCCTAATTTTCCACCTCCTGAAGTAACTCATGGACTGACATGATCTCTACCTGTAGAGGTTGTGCATTGGTAGCTCTAGGGTTCCTTATATGATCCTATCGACCCCGTCTAGGGTTATTAACCATTATTTGGTTCAACATATGAGAATAAATCCCTTATGAGATTTGTGGTCCAACTTTGAAGCAAATACAACCCTGTTGGCCTAAACCTTCCTCGACAAACTGATTAAACGTCTGTATAAAACCTTTGTTAGTGACCATGTCAATAGAAAACATGTCATTAATGTCGTTGTCATCCATTTTTTCAACTGCACAAGCATACAATCATGTTAGCAACTACTAGAGTCGTATCAATACAGTTTAATACAAGTTTAAAATTTTCTTTCTCAAAGAAAAGTGAATAAACAATCATGTTTAGAGGAACAAAAGCAACAAGTTCTTTTTTGTGCAGTAAAACCAACAAGTTTGAATCCTCATGTTTGGTTAGAAAGTAAGAAGTTTGTACATCGGTTTGTTTTCCTCAAAATATGTGAAATGGGAGCAACCCAATCCATAAAAAGAAGATGGATGAATGCCATATAATTTTTTTTCTATCCACTTCCGTTCCACATCTCTCCTTGTTTTTTTTAATAAGCCAAGGTACTCAAATCAATATATCGAATAATAAGTTAAGTCACTTAATTGGATTGTAAACAACTCAACAGACTTATTTTCCTAACGACATTTCTCCTACTAGCAATAAAAACCAACTTTCAAGATACTACTTTTATTTTTTGTAACAACTTCTGAATGTGCAAAGAATAATATCCCTAAACAAAATATTATAATGATCACGACATAGCAAATGTCTAACTTCAATGTTTGTGTCAGTCATATCTGGAAGCAACACTTATCTTTACATAGAAGTAATTTTCAATTTTCTATCTGTCTCAAAAAGTTACTTTCATCCACATATTTGTTATGAATGGAAGAAAATGCACAAACTCCAATAACTAATGAACATCATAACTAAAAGAATAGAGACGATGCTAGGTAGGAAAACATGAAAATTTCAGCTTTGCGTCCTCTAACTTTTAACATTGCAACAAATAGGGTAACTCGATAAAGTTTGTATTCAATACAAGTAAAAAGACAAAATAGAAAGATAAAGATCCTTTACAACTTATTATCACGTTTACATCCAATGTAGAGTCATAAACTACAATTATAAAGAATTTTTGCAGCAAAAGTAAAAAGACAAATAAAAAAGATAACAATCTCTTGCATTGAAACACCAATTAAGCATTGATTTATGCATCCTTCCATGAATGCTAACTCCTTATCTTCAACATTTGGCTATCGTGCATTTCGAGAAAATACGGAATGTTTTTTGAATTGTTTTTCCCACGAGTCTTCACCAAAGCTTTTTTTAAATCCTAAAACATGAAGAAATAAAGAAAACCAAAAAACTTACCTCAAGAGAAGACAATCAAACACACTGTATCTACGCGAAGCAAGATTGAAGTGGAACCAAATGAACATAAGTACTAACACCAAACTTGAACAAAAGTAGAACAATAAGAATCGTATCAAAACACAAAAACTTGAAGAAATCATGACAAGTAAAGATTTATTGAAAAAGAGAATTAAAACAGGTTAAGAAGACAGATATGTGAAACTATATCTACTCGAAGCCAGATCAAGCTAGAACAAAAAGAATAATCACACCAAAAAGTAAAATCGTATCAAGTAAAGAAGCTCAAAAACTTGAAAAAAAAAAAAAATCAAAACTTATTAAAACAAAGAATCAAAACAGTTTGAGAAGAGCAAACAAAACTGTATCTACTCAGAGCCAAGATCAAAGTGGAATCAACACCAAGACTTGAAGAAAATGTGAAGAAAAACTTAAAGAAGAATATCAAAATCTTACCAAACTGGATCATGTATGTATTATATATGAGATTATTCAAGACATAGTAAAAAAATTAATTCCTAGAAAAAATTTTCTAAATTAAATTTTAATTAATTTTATTTTATATTCATATAAAAATTCACCCCTTGTATAGATATTAATTAGTAAGATTTTTGTTTACATAATAGTTGAATATATAGTTAAAATAATTCCATAGTAATTTTTATTTACCCCGTGCAATGCACGTGGCATAATTATGTTGTTCTTTAATCATTAATAGCTTTATAATAAAAATATTTGATTATTTATGTATCATGCTACAATTTTATTCGCAAAACCACCTACAATTGAATAATAACTTTCTAGAAGTAAGTGGAAAATATTACGTCATAAGGCTCTATAAAAGAACAGAATAAAAAAGGGACAACTCTAATCATATCGCTATTCATCTGAAGCATATTTTAGAAAAGAACAAATTTGGAAGTATCCACATAAATTGAAAAGTAATACAATTCTATATTTTTCAGAGCATGGATATAATCCAATTGAAAAAGAACTTCAACCTTTGTTTAAGCTATACATGTAAAGAAACTCATGATAACATTGTCCGATTGTGGGTGCACCGTATAGTTTACCTACTATTACAATTGGTAGGTCTTTGAGAATCAGTAATTTTATCATTTTGTTGGTCAAATCGTGTGCTCCTTTACCTTCTTGTGGACGCGGTTCGATTCCAACGTTTCAACTTTTTTGCAAAGAGGATTTTTTATTTCTATTCATTTTCTTCTATTATTTTCTTATCATATTTTTTATATATTGTTTTTTGTATTATTTTTCATATTATTAATTATATTATATTTTTTTATTTTTTTATTTAATCACAATCATTAAAAATAATTTAAAAAATAATATTTAAAAAAATATATATAAAAACATTATTTTTAACCCATTTCGTGCCAGCAAGCCAAATTGTACGGTAAATACGTACATTTTTTTCCCCTACTAATCATTTAATGCCCGTAGACCCAATTTACCTTCATTTTATTTGGGTTTTATGGAATTGGATCTATAAAACTGAAATCATATTAGTCTTTTAATAAATATTATTGGTAGTATTTGAAATAAATAAAATTTGGAAATGATTTTATTCCAAAAGCATGAAATTATTTTATTTTATTTGAATTACAAATCAAATTATATGTTTCGAACCTTTTTAAAAAATTGAAATTTGAATTGATTTAAAAATTATTTTTTTTCAACTCATTATATTGAGAATTAATTTGATTTATTTTTTTTATATTTTTATCGTCATGATTAATGTCTAATAATATAATTTATGTTTACGCAAGGGTCTAATATGCATTATTAATGTTTAATAGTATAATTTTAACTTAAATAAAGATTCATTGTTCATTATTAGTATCTAATAGTACATATAATCTTAGCTTAAACATGGGCTAAAGGTTCATATTAGTATCTAATAATATAATATTAACTTAAGCATTTAAGAAGTCTAATATTTATGATTAGTGTCTAATAGCATAATTTATGCTTAAGCAATGGTGTAATATTCACGATTAATGTCTAATAGTATAATCTTAACTAAAGTAATAGCCCAATATTTATATTTAGTGTCTGATAGTATAATCTTAGCTTAAGTAAGAGTCCAACGTTCATGATTAGTGTCTAATAATATAATTTACGATTGTACAATGGCTCATTGTTCATGATTAATATCTAATAATATAATTCATGCTTATATAAGTCCATCACTTTCTCATTTTCTCGATGTTCATTATTAGTATCTAATAATTTAATCTTATAACTTAAGTAAGGGCTCAATATTAATGTGATTTAAAAATTTCGCACATGTTCATGTAATTTATTTATGTTGTCTTTTTTTATTCTATTCCATTATTTTTTAATTATATTATAAACATAAATTTAATTATAATAATTATTTTATTTATTTTATTAATTTAAAAAATATATACATGACATTTTATCTTGGCTTTAAAATAATCACCTATTAAAATAATACAATCACAAGGCACTGCACATGTTCAACAAATTTAAATAATAAAATAATTTAATTAAAAAATACTAACTTTGCCATTCTATGTAAACAAAATTAAGGAATATGAGTTTTATATTTAAAATATATGTTTAGATTATTATTTATATGTATTATATTTTATTTTTAAATAAAAAATATAATTTCTTAATCAAATTACATATTTTTGTTATATCCACAATCTGCTTTCCTCTTTTTATATTTATGTCATTATATTTTAATTGCAATCATTCTCAAAAAATTTCAATGGCAAAATCAAAGAATAACATGTTTTTCACCAATTTAAAATATAAAAAAAATACAAATAAATATGTTTAGTGTCTAAAAATTTAATTAAAATTCACAAATGAATTTTATAGGGCATCAATAATAATGGAAAAAACATAATTGAAAAATAATATTTCATAATTCCTTAATTTTAGACCACTAAAAGATGTTAACAACGGGTAACTTTCCAACATTCTCCCACTTGGCCTAAAATTTGAGGAAACCACAATATAAGTATAATGCATTAATCATTATTGCACTAAATCTCACCCTTATGGATACATAATTACCTTAAATGAGGCTTCATGCTTCATGCCCTCTCACGTGTACATGGGCTGCGAGTGGGCTTGAAAAATATTATCCCAACCTTTTTTTTTTAAAACAAAATATAATAAATATGTAAGTTAATAAGACTAAGAAATATTCGAGTTCAATAAGATTGAGTTGATTCAATGGTTGTTATCAGTATGTATGTGTAGTTAGCCTATAAATACAAGCTTAGATGGTGAAGGAAGGGACACATAATTACACACAATTACTCACAACTTGTATGTTGTACATGTGTAATGCATGAGATAAATTAAAAAATATATTAAAATAAATAAGAAAAATATACTTAGTTTAGAATATGACATCACATATGATTTAGATGAATTTGTTTAAGTTATAATTAACGGAGTCTATATGAGACTCACTCAAAACTATTTTTTTGTTTTTGTTAACCGACTTTTCATGTGTTATGATAACTGGACTATGTAACTCATCTCAAGAAATAATTTTTTATATGACCTCCCAAAAAATAATTAGTTTATATATAGTTTGATAATTTCAGTTTTTGATTTTATAATTTCTTTTCTTTTAATATTAATTTTTATGTGTTTATTTATTTATTTATTTTGAAATGTTTATGTGTTTACTTTTTATTTTCGTTGAAATGTTTATGTATTTATTCATTTAGATATTTTATCAATTTATTATTAAGAGTATACCAAATTGACTCATAATGTCAAATTATACTAACAAAATAATCTTAAATAAATAGATATTACAATGACAAATAAACTACTAAAAATTAAAATGGTCAATAACAATAAAATCAAATGATACTCAATGCCTTTAAATATTCTATCATTTAGTTTATAAAATTTAAGTAGAATAAATAAAATAACACATTTTATGGTTCTGCAATTATGGAGTAAATGTTCAAACTAATGATAGTGACGACAAAATAATGAATCCTGATGTGTGGTAGATAATATCTAAGCCATAGTACCATGAGTACAACGATGATGGCGAGGTTGACAAGAGTATAATGACAGCGAGTAAGAGTACAACAAGATGTTAAATTGAGTACGACGATGTGAAATAGGAGTACAACAACTACGACAAGCGAGAGTACAGTGACAAAATACGGTGGTGGAGTACGGGAGCACAACGATGGAATAGGGTAATGGAGTACAACGGAGTACGGGGGCTACATGGCAGAGTATGACAATGGAGTACAACGACGGTGGAGTACGGGAGCGCAATGGTGAAGTACGGCAGCAGAGTATGACAAGGAGAAAAGTAGAAAACAAATGGAGCAATAAGAGGATTTCTGACATGGACCAAGATCCTAAGCTCTGATATTATGTTAGAAACGAAAACGGAGAACACAAAGACACTGAATGATCTGTATATTTCTGAATGTGTTTGAAGCACAAAGGGAGTTCCCTATTTATACAGAAAATGAGCTATACAAGAAAAGAAATAAAATAACTACAATTAAAATAATATCTCGCTAACTATATGCAAATCAAATCAATCAAATATCCTATCAGATACTAACATGCTAACATCATGCTAACAACTGCAATACTCGAAGTCAAGATGGAAGTGGAATCAGCGAAGAGATAGAAGTGAAATCAAAAGAGCAGAAGAAACAACAACAAAACTTGAAAAGTAGAATCATAAAACACAAAAACTTTGAAGAAGAGAAGCCAAGATGGAAGATGAATCAACGAAGAGATCGAAGTTGAATCAAAAGAACAAAAGAAACAACAACAAAACTTGAAGAAAACACGATTGAAAGTAGAATCATAAAACACAAAAGTTTGAAGAATTGGACCAGAAACTTACGAAAACTAGATCATGCTCGGAACTAGATCAGCAATTCTCGAAAGCCAAGATGGAAGTGGACCTTCGCTTATTATATAAAGATCTCGTAAAGGAAACAATTATTGATGCTACTGCCAGAATGTCCTAGAAGGAAAAATGGCTATTGATCGTCATACACCTTGGCACTCACTCCCAACTCAATGTTACCAAATTCGCTAAAGCCTACCTCGAACTTCGAACACTCACTACCACTCAGTGTTACCAAATTCACTAAACCACACTCCCTATGAAGTTCTAGTTGGTTCATGCATCCCGGAACACAATACTTTTGCGTACTGATATGTTTTCATATTTTATTTCTTTAACAAAAACATGCATCAATTATCAGTATTTTAAATAATTCATATTCAATTATTGTTAACTTATTTTACCCAAATACATTAATTGGACAAGTGCAGGTAATTTTTTTGGTTAGTATAATTCTAAAATTAGTATTTCATATTATTTATGATTCTGTGTTATTTAATGTAATTAAACACATCAAAATTAACTTATTAATTTATTATTTTTTTTGGAGTGTTTCATCAACACTATCTATGACACAAGTTTATTTATATTAAAACTAATTAATTCTCAAAACTAGTATTATTTTATAAAAAAAAAGTATCCCATTATATATGTTAATTCAAAAAACTAGAATAAGCATCCTGTCTATGTCAATTAAAAGAGACCTGTTCAACTATTTTCCATTATTTGATGTGCCTGAAATGGCATATCAATGTAGACAAAGTGTTGCTAATTTAAAAGCCATCTCAACATATATTGCTAACCATCCTTAAGTATTGCGGGTTTTATTAGGAAAATATACTTTTAAAATAATAAAGTATGACAATCGTGTAGATGCAAATTAATGACAATAATTATTAGAAAATTTATCTTTGAGTAAAAACAATTATAACAAGAGTATAATTTTGATGCACTGAAAGTGTAAAGTTTTTTACACTATCAATCAATCATACATTGTCACATATGTGACTTTTGAAGTAATTATTATAAAAGTTAAATATTTTTTATTACACGATAATGCATGATTGAATGACTGTGTAAAAAACTTTTTACACTGACAATGTATTTAAATTAAATCCTTATAACAATAATTTGCCAATTATTTTGTGAGCATAATGGTAATCGCTGAACTTTGTTCATTTTAAAAAAGTAATTACTACTCAATCCCATACTAATTAGACAGGTGCAGTTGATTTTTTGGTTAGTATAATTTTACAATTAGTATTTTGTATTACTTATAATTTTGTGTTATTAAATGTAATTAAATATCTCAAAATTAACTTATTAATTTATTATTATTGTTTGGAGTGGTTTTTTTTTTGTTTCTCAGAGTATCTCTTCACCCGATAGGTGAGAAACTAATCTCATGAGGTACGGTTAGGTGTCTAAGTGGAGACTTCTCCCAACGGTGTTATTTTCATACACATAAATATATGGATCAAACCTAAGACCACATGCTTAAGAGACCTGAGTCCCTTCCATTCGAACCAACACACATTGTTTTTTCTGGAGTGTTTCATCAACACTATTGATGACACAAGTCTATTTATATTAAATCTAATTAATTCTCAAAACTATTATTATTTTAGTGATTAAAAAGTATCCCGTTATATCTGTTGATTCAAAAAAATTAGAATAAGTATCCCGTCTATGTCAATTAAATGAGACATGTTCAACTATTTTCCATTATTTGATGTGCCTGAAATGGCATATCGATGTAGACAACGTGTTGCTAATTTAAAAGCCATCTCAACATATATTGCTAACCATCCTTAAGTATTGAAGGTTTTATTAGGAAAATATATTTTAAAGTAATAAAGTATGACAATCATGTAGATGCAAATTAATGACAATAATTATTAGAAAATTTATCTTTGAGTAAATACAATTATAACAAGAGCATAATTTTGATGTATTGAAAGTGTAAAGTTTTTTGCACCATCAACCAATTAAACATTGTCAAATATGTGACTTTTGAAGTAGTTACGTAAAAGTCAAATATTTTTTATTATGTGACAATGCATGATTGAATGACAGTGTAAAAGTTTACACTGACAAAGTATTTAAATTAAATCCTTATAACAATACTTTGCCAATTAATTTGTGAGCATAATGGTAATCACTGAACTTTGTTCATTAAAAAAAAGTAATTACTACTCAATCCTATGCTTGTTATATGTCGTATAAGGAGCTTACACCAGAAAATACACACAATAAATTAGGTGTATTGATTTTTGGGATAAAATCACTATAACAGACAATATTACCTTTTTACTCATTCAACTCAAAATTAGCTCAGTTATTATAACATCAAAATTAATTATTGTTATATATGTAATGTGTGTTCCCTCTCCACTAAATCTTTCTCAGGGTGTCACATTATTAGGCTTTTTGACCAATCTCCCTTAGTGGCAAAATTATTGGGCTTTTTGACCAATATCCCTTAGTGGCAAAATTATTTATCAATTTGTAATCATTTTTAAACAATTTATCAAACTGCCACAATTTTAGTCACGCTGAAATTTTTTATTATTTTTTCGTTCCACGTAAATAACGCCAGAGGAGATGGAACTTCCAATAGGGACACGCCAACACGGTTGACGCAACCCACATAGATGCGCTAACACGCTTGGCGTTTTCCACATGTTAATAAAAAAAATGCCATATTACATGTACTTCTAAGGCAATTAACTCATTCTACATGAATGTCTTGAGAAATGGCACTAAGAGACGCATACATTTTACATGTCTACTAAAAAGTGTACCACAATATTAGAAGACATCAATATCAATTAGCTTATTTATAAATCAAGTATTTGCTTCTAATTCGTAAAATAGTTTATGTGAAACTTTAGTGTTGGCAAGGCAAAGCAACTAAGTAAGACAACAAAATATCTTTGTTCGATACGGACTCTACTCTCATAGAAAATAAATTTTGAAATAAAAGTTGTTTCATACGTGATTGGTACAACAAATTTGTGTAAAAATTAAAAGTAAAATACAACTCATTTTCAACTTCCGAATTTCTCACTCCTTCCCCATCACTACCTTCTCCATCATTTAGTTTGGTAAAATCAGATTAACAAGTAAAAATTTCACAAATTCAAACCAAACTAAATCAATTAAATTTGATCAATTTAGATTTATTTTTTCTTCAAACTCAAACCAAATCGAGCTGTATACACCCTTACAAAAAAAGGTAAAAGCAAGTGCCAAGTGGTATTTGATTAATGAGTGGGTGGATGATTATCATGCTTATCTCTCCACTTGTACTAACTAATTCAAATATCTTTACACGATTATAATTCTATTAAAACATCATTTTCTGGAAAAGTGGTCTTTTTGAGAGTTGAAGGGTTTTGTATTAGCTTTCCAATGCCACTGGTTTCAGCTCAATGCAACCCCTACAACCCAAGTTATGCCCTGATTAGTGCACAATGCTCGGGTTCTAATGACAGAACTCGTTTTCTGACTTCCAAGCCCAATTAGCTCTACTAGATGTCTGATTGAGACTTCGAGCTCTGCATCAAAGTTGTAGAGTTTTCTCTCAGCTTTCTTACAAGGTAAAATTCATAATTTCTAGATATCTAGAACTCAAGATATGACCGAAATACAGAAATAATATAAAATCTCAATAATGCTGAAAAAAATCAATTAAGCCTAATTAGAACCCAAACTTACAAAACATGACCAAGTTCAATCAATTAAGTATATGTAGAGTGTAAATGATTAAAAATAAGAGTTTATTAATGTATAAAATATGTAATTATCAGTAATTCATTGAAATTTAAGTATTTATACAAATATAAATAAAAAATAAAAAGATATTTAGGTAACTATATATAGTGGACCACAAGATTTCTCTGGATGTACACATAAGCCCACCGCTCCCTTTGTCAATCCTATCTCACCAGCTAACAAAATCAAAATCAAAATCGATCTCTGCAATGAAAATCACAAAGAAATTCTGGTATGATTCTGGGGGAGTTGAGTTACTTAATTATATGACAAATTGAAATCGTTGTGTTCTGTTTGATATTGGAGCCGAACTGCACGAATAATACATGTCGAAATCAAAATTAATTCTAGTCTACTTATTTGGTTGCTTAAAGCTGTATTTTTTCTCTGCTTTTTATTAAGATATTCAGCATATTAGTTCTAAATTCATGATGTTATCTTGAACTTGTAAAAACTAGGCTTTTGTTTGTATTGATTTATTTTAATGCAACTTTTAAGCAGATGGATATTTAAGTCTTTCAATTTGCACTGACTTTTGTTTTTGTTTAATTTTGATTCATTATCTCTATAAAGAACAAAATTTGACTGCAACTTTTGGTTCTAACCATTGTCTCTAACTCCATTTAATCTCCTTTTATATGTCTATTAACTCAATTAAATGAGGTTGGAAACAAGGGTTGGAGCCAAAGGTTGGATTGAAGTTTTGTTCCTCTAGAAAAATTTTGCACTATTATTCAATTATTTGTTGGAAAAAATATAGTCTTACACCCATTTTTAGGTGTATATTACTATTCACACCCTTTTTAAGGGATGTGATTGAGTGAGAGAAAATAAAAAAAAATATGTATAATAAATAATATTAAATGAAGTGTGAAAAAAAGTGTATACACTGTTTGATGTAAGAATATAAGAATTGTTATTTGTTTGCACATATTAAAAGAGTGGGATGAGACTGAAAAAAATTAATTTTGAGATATGATGCTAGCATAATTTTAGAACAACTATTACAAATGCTGATTTTGCTTGTGTCATGACAACACCTTTCAGCCTACAAACGATAGAATTAGCGACTTGTTCTCTCGAGGATGGACCTCAATTTTGATCTCCATAACATGTTTGCAAGTAATGAAATGGAGGAGTTCAATTGTTTCCCTAACATGCCTGGAAGCAAATGCAAGTCATACAAATTCACAACAGATGACCTAGATTTGTTTGATCGAGTTAGGTGTGAATTTGTCAGACGAGTGGATCAATTTATGCAGCATTTCCAAGGTGCAAAGATTCATTCACTCAGAGTGGATTTTCTATTGGGCGAGACACACAATGATATCATTGATGGATGGATTGTTTGTGCAATTGCCAAAGGTGCTGAACGGATTGAACTGCTCTTCTCAGATAGAACTTATTTCTTGCCTGGACAAAAGCCTTATAAGTTTCCCCATAGCCTCTTTTCTGAGAGTGATGTTTCTTGTTTGAATTATCTTCACCTACAAAACTGTCTTCTATTGCCACATGCTAAGTTTTTTGGATTCCAGCATTTGAGAACTCTTCTGCTAGATCAACTGGTTGTAGAGAAGGATTTGTTATTATGTCTGTTTTCTGAATGCTTTCATCTTGAAGACCTCACCTTTAGACCCTGTCAATTCAACTATGTCATAAATATTAATAGTCCAACAGTGCATCATTTGAAGTTACTTCATTGTGTCCAGGGACGGATCTAGAAAATATTTAATGAAAGGGTCGAAAATCATGAATCATATTATTAAATATAGAAAAAAAAATTAAAGTTAACAAATAAAGATGTATTCACTTTTAAATTATTTAGTGGGTTAAAATCAAATATACTATTTTAAATTAAAGGTAAATATATTCTTATTTCTTCACTTTAAATGAATATTTTTGTTTCAATATATGGGAAGATTTATGAATAAAGTGAAAAAAGTAAAAAAAATATTTATATTAAATATTAAATGCTTCACAATAATATTTGTCCTTTATATAAGGTTTTAATGATTTATAAAGTAAAATTAAATGTTTTATATATATATATATATATATATATATATATATATATATATATATATATATATACTATTACAAAATGGATGACAACAATACAAACGATAAGTTCTCTAAGATCTCCATAACATGTGCAAGAAAAAAGAGATTTATTATATAAAGATTAAAAATTAATAGAAAGATGAGTTGAAATTGTAATATCAATGTATATAAAATAATTATGAATCATGAACTCTTCTTGCTAGATCAACTGGTTGGAGAAGGATTTGTTATTATGTCTCCGCTTTTCTGAATAAGCTTTCATCTTGAAGACCTCACCTTTAGACTCTCATTAATTCAACTATCATAAATATTAATAGTCCAACACCGATCATTTGGAAGTTTTAACGGATCTAAAATATTTTAAATTAAAAGCTTAAAATCAAGAATCATTATGTCAAAATACATATCAGTATAAACTTTTTTTAATTTAAATTTTTATATTTTGTATAATTATCTTGATCTCTATGTCATAAATATTTGAAGTTAGTCATTGTTTATCATATTGACATCTTTTTGTTTAAGAAAATACTCATACTTTTCTTACTTTATATTTTCAATATAGGATTTTGTATATAATATTTGTACATAAAGTAAAAAAGAGGTATATATAATTTTCTAAAAACAAAGAAAGATGTTAAAATGTAATAATAATATATAAAATCATAGATGTATGTATAATTTTTAAATACGAATGTCAATATAATTAGTATTGACTTTATAAAAGATTAATATAATTATCTTTTTATTTTTGTAATAAATTTAATTTAATTATTAATATTTAAAGAAATTAATGAGAAGCCTCGCCCCCCCTTTGTGTCCTTCCATGGAGGCTATCTATTATCACCCCAAAGCTTGAGTCCTTTGAGTACAGTGGTAACATCTAGTGTTTATCCTCTATTGATGCTCCTCAGTTAGGGAAACTTTACTTGAATCCAATTAGCTCGATGGACAAAGAAATTTCACATGCCTTTGCTCAATTGGCTCGTTTCCATCACCTTGAGAATCTAACTACGGTCTTGTCTCATTCACAGGTAAGTCAAAACTCATAGTACTGATAGTACAAATATCAAAATTTAAATTTCATAATATGTGCCACAGATTTTAATAAATTGATAATGTGTTGATTGTTTCTTTCGTGTTGACATAGATAGCAAGAATACCAAAAACCTTTGGTCCACTTCAACATCTCAGACAATTGGAGTTGTTTTTCTTTGGACCACTTGAGGAGAATGAGGATTACCTGTGGGTTTTGAATATTGTTATGGCTTGTCCGCATCTCCAAAAGCTATCTTTGGTGGTGAGTTACCCATAATTATTTTCTAATTCACTTCCTCTCTAATATGTTACATTTTTTTTTTAACAAAATTAACATACAAGTGTTTTTAATATTATAAAATTATTAGTTACTAATTTTTTTAACTTATCTGTAAATTCTATCTTAAATTTGATATCCATAATCAAAATGATAATCTCATGATTTAACATTTAGTTGATGATATAACATTCCTGAAGAAATTATTCAATGGAATGGATATTCTACATGATATAACGTTCTTTAACGTGACAATCTATATTCTACTGCTAGTAACTTAGTACATTTATAAGGTTACTTGGTCTTTCATGACACTGATAGGTACCATTCTCTAGTTAATGGTCAAAATTCCTTCTTGTTTTACTATAGAAAAAAAACATTCTGGTATATTCCTTTCATTCCGCATAAACGTGCACAAAGTAAGCTTGGTTGCAAGTGCAACACAATACATCTCTTGTCAGCTACTATTATTTTCTGTGCTATTGATGTAATCTGATTAACGAAATTTTAGAAATTATATACATCTAATTCAGTTTATTATTTTAATTCATGACCAGTAATTTGAATGACTACATAATATTTATTATGGGGTATATTTCCGTTTCAGATTTCATGTGAGAATTTGTTTGCAAATCAGAGAGAAAGAAGAGAAAGCACAGGATTTTCTCATAATGAATTGAAATATGTTGAGTTGCATGGTTGTGTTGGCCACATGTATGAAATTGAGCTTCCTAGCTACTCACTTTCTGAAAAATGTGAATTCACTTGAGCAAATCACTTTCGACCCTTTTGGCAGATTCAATATTGGAGGTGAACAGTGGTTTGATGGTTTTGATCATCCTTATTGGTTTCAGACAGGGCGCAATTTGATTCGAGAAATGCTTCAAGACGATGCCAATGGACGAACCCAACTTATATTTTTGTAGTATTTAGTAGAATTATGGATAATTTCAGTTACAGCTAGGGTAAGATGGCTATTAATTTAATTATCCAGCCTTTTTTTTTTCATCTTTTTTTTTTCATCAGAAGACTTGGGCATATTATTTATTTAAATAATGTTGGACGGCTTTTTTATTTAAATTTAGCTTGCTCTTTATTTCATTTTTTTTTATAATCTAATTAATGCCACCGCTTGAGATGGGCAATCTTCTTCTAGGAGATTCAACGGGTATCTAATTTTCTTGTTCTTAGTCTTTTGGTTTTCTTTCTTTTGTCCAAAAAGAGTTACACATCTTTAGAAATTATTTATTGAAATGTGCTTTCTGTGTGACAATGGTGTGAGGGTGATTTCCCTTAGTCCTTTTTCAATTGTTTCTCCCTTTAAATTGATTCAATTTTTCTGGTCATTTGTACATTGCCCAAGTGCAGCTAATTGTGTATCAAAATTGTGCTAATAATAATTTTTGTACATCAAAATTGTGCCAATGATAAATTTTCAAAAAGGTTACCTACACAAATGATGTGACTATATCAGAATTTGACATAAAAATAGTTAAGACTTAGTCTGGGTTTTTTATATTATATGATTCTTTTTGAATATTTTAAAGTTTATTTACCAAAATGTATCACGACATGTCAATTTTTATTTTTATTTTTCAAATTCTTAATGCTGTTAAGGAGCTAAAAACAGAAAAATAATTGACACTATAAAATTAATAATGAACTTTTGAAAACAATTATAAAATTATAGGAATTGTTAGTTTATATTTTATAAATAAATAATTAATAATAAAATATACTCATATGTATGAGATTAAATTTGATGTTGTGTTAACACATTATTAATAAGTTGATATTTTTTTTTAATTTTTTGCACGAGAGACATACTAGTTGAATATATATAATAATACTCTAAAAATAAGTTTCTTTTTTTTTTTTAATTTTCGATAACCGTTGGAATCCTATGGTGACGTTGTCCTTAATAGTTCTTAATTTTGAAATTTACAACTTAGAATATTTTATAATGAGGAGAGGCATAAAAAATATATAATGTCTCGAGCACAAGTGATTTATTTTTTATTACTCCTATTAGCATCTTATGACTAATTTATGAAATTGGTAACCAAGAATATTTTTTAAAGGAAAGTAACTGGGGTAATATTCCACTTTCCATAAAATATTTTGAATTTTGAATTTCTTTTTATTTGATTTTAGTTGAGATAATTTTGAACTTGTAGTTATTAAATAAAAATAGATTAGTAAGTTTGTTTGAATTAAAATCTTAGAGATTAACTTCTTACATAAATTGGTAATGAAAAGTTAAAAATATATGACACTATGTTAGTATAAAAATTATGAAATTAAAAAAATTATTAAAATAAGATCTAACATTTAATCTTTGTAATAAAAATTTAAAGTATTCCTATGAGTTAAGGTAAAAGTTAGAAGATATTATTATAATTATTATTTTTTTTTAAAAAAGGAAAAGATAAAAAGATAATTATGAAAAAGGGTAATCATTACTTACTTATCTTAAAAAAAAAAAAAAGAAACATAGGTGCTATGTTGCACTAAAGAAATGGTCCAACGTAGAATCATAATTCAGTATTTTTATTAAAATTTCATTTTCAACTTTAATTCTCATATTACCGATGTTGCAAGATTAACTCTCAAAATACACTAATTTTATATAACGTTTGTAACACCTATCGTAACGTGTCATATTTAAATATTATTATTATCGAATTATTCCCAAGTTCATAAATAGTGATATTATAATAAAGATATGAGTTGTAAAATTTCTTGATATCGATAAAATAAACTTAACAGAAAATAATTTACATCATATATATATTACAAAAGTACTGTGAAGATTATTTATATACAGACATAATCCTCAAAGTATTTGAACATTATTTAAAACTAATATACTGCCCAAATATTACTAAACAGCAGAACTCTCAGACGGGTTCTCCTCAGATTCCTCAGCAAGTAGGAATTCAGCTTGATGCGAAGTCCTACGGACAGGTGTCCGAGCAGACGACACGATGCTAATCTCACTAGGAATACGGTAGTAAGCTTCCCAGTACTGCCTAATGGACAACGGAAACTCTAAGTGTACATAAATATTTACACTGAAATAAGGGTTCCCTTGATAAAATCTACTCAGGGTAACATTTAAGTCTCCTATATAGAAAATACACCCTCTATCTAGATGGACATGCCATGCCTCTGAACCTCCTCAAAACTGCAACATCATATATCCTAGGAAATTGGGCATCGCCATCTTCTCAAAACTATGCTTCCTCAGGAGGAATCTGCTCTTCTTCACCTTCTTGTTCAATCCCTTACTCAGTGTCTTTACAAATATAATTACAGTACAAAATAGACATACAAAGATGTGAGATCACCTACGCCATTACCAACATGGTAACATGGATATAACACAAACAACACACCATACAGACATTTCAAACTATAATTACAATAATGCCCTCAATATTATTTATCATAATAGATACAATAATTACAATCATGCCCTCAGTCATTATTTATCATAACAAATATAATAAATAATAATTACCATCATGCCAATAACATTATTCAAATCACACAAAAATTACAATAATGCCATCAACATTATTTATCATCATCATCATCCAATATTCCTCAATTAATATATCACACAGGTATAAATACTCAGATTATGCATGTGCACATAAACTCAATTTCCTACTCCATGGAGCTAAACTCAGATCGGAGAAATTGATCCCAAAGACCTGTCTGTACCAACATGCCTCAGACCACGTGCCACTATTCTCATTAGTGTTTGCACATTTAGCATATACGCGACAGTCTTTAATAGATCTTGATTAAGAATAGTGTCTCGGTTAGGATCATTAGTGCGTTGCATCGGTCTAACCTACGGTACAGAAGAGCTACCAACTGCCCACTGTAGGCAACTGCACCCCGATGCCCCTAAAGTCAACAAGTGACTTACACTACGCATATCGCACCCACTCAAGAGGTGTACGTCTCTCCTAGGCAAATAGCCTTATCCAGTCCATCGGACTTTTCCAATGGATGTATAATGCACCATTCTCAACTCAAATTCATAATTTCACATTCAGGGTCCACATACTGGCTCGTTCTCAGTTCAATCTCATATTCAGGATCCACACATTGGTCCAACAGTAATCCTATTGTATATTCAATCGCGTACTCATATTATCTCGTTTTCATAGTCGCGCAACACTTTTGTCACATTTTTCACAATCGCGCAACATTTCTGTTATGTTTTCACAATTTCACAACATTTTTGTCGCATTTTCAAATCGCGTAGCGATTTTCCATCGTTTTCTCAATCACGTAAAAATATTTCATCATTTTTCAATCACGTAGTGATTTTTCAACAATATTTCAATTGCGTAGAAAAATATTTAAACACTTTCCAAATCGCGTAGAAATATTTAAACATTTTTCAAATCGTGTAGCTTAAAAATCACGTTTCTAAGTTACGTAAATCATTTTTCACCATTTTTCCACTACGTAAAATATTTTTCAACCTTCCGAACCTCATTTTGGCCTTTCTCAAAATAATATGATTTCTCACTTCATTTTCCACATTTTCTTACTCAAGAAAATCCTTATCACAATTTATTCCATAATTTCACCATTTCATTGAATTAAATCAATGTTTCTAACTTAAAATTTCCTAACGCACTCCAAAACCCAAAGGATGAGTTATACGTTAGTAAATTTTAAGTTACTAACGTATTCTTTATAATTCTAAATCAATTCTAAAAATCAATCCTCTTTAAAATAAATTGAGGTTCAAACACTTTCAACATCTCTTTTTCATTCATATACGAAAATTCTATTTTTCAAGTGACAAAACACTTTGTTTCCATTTCTTTAATCCTTGAACTTAATCAATTATATTTCCACTTTGAAATCACTTTGTTTCATAAAACCAAGGCATTACAAGCCTTCAAAACCGTGATACATGGCCATTGAAACCATCATATATTTTTCCTTCTAACTCAACTAAGTTCCGTTCAAGTTTTTACACAAACAAAACCATTAAAACTCCTCCAAAAACCGTGAACACCTGGTCTTTGAAACCAATCCATCTCTTCTTTTTCCTTTCCTTTGTAAACATTCAATTTTACCATTCATGAAAATTTTAGTTTGGAAACACCTATTTTGAGGTGTTGAGGCCGAAATCCTCATGGTCATTAGAACCAAAAATTATTTTCCTTTCCAACAATTATTATGACATACATAACATATAATCAACATATTATATTTCAAGCATACCATAAAAGTCATAAAAATCATACTAAACATGCAAGCACAAATAAATCATGCAAAGCACATAAACCACATAAACACCCATAAATAATTACACAACCATAGATATGAATCCTCACATGGATTCACCATCCATCAAATACAATTTCATCTCTCACCACCATACTTGGTTGGTGAGATGGATCTCCCTCTTACCTCTTGAAGAACCTCCCAAGCTCCTTGTTTTGCTTCTTTTTCCAAGTCCTTCACCACCAAGGGCTTCTCAAACACAAAACAAAACACAAGTTTATTAGCATATTAAGCTTGAACAAGGAGAACCATGGATCAAACATGGTTTAGAACATGAAAATAAGACAAGTAGTGAAGTTTCCTTACACTTCACCTTAAAAACCCTATAACTTTGCTCTTGAAGAAAGTCCTTGAAGATGATGGATTTAGAACTTGGCCTAAACTACAAAGGTTCTTGGATTGAGGTATAGATTCAAGAAGTAAGGTTGTTTAAAATTTTTGAGTGATGGAAGGTGGTTGTATGTGCTTTGGTCGAAACTAGCTTGAAGAGAAATGGAGAGAAAAGTTTGATGAGCTTAACTTTTTGGAATGATCAAGAATGATCAAGATAGGTAATAATGGTGTCTTAAAACCTTGCTATTGCCTTAAGCCATCACAAAACCGTCCCCCCTCCTTGTACACTCAATGAGTGACCAATCTCACTAGCCACCATTTTGAGCATTGTTAGCCATTGATTAGATCAATAGTTAGTATTAATGTAGATTCTAATTATAGCCTCTAGATTATAAGACTAATTCTAGGCCATTAGATTTTTTCCTTGAAATCCTAGCCATTAGATGTATCTCCAAAATGAAGGGTCAAGATCACTCCTTCATACTTTACATCCAATGATCATAAATGGTCTTTGCCACTTTGTAAGACCAAATCTTCACCGTTGATTAAATCAATGGTGGATATCCAAAGGCTTCAATATTAAGCTTGCTTCCTATTGGTCCATCATAAAGCTGTCATAACCACTAATGTTAACTAAGCAGTATAATATTTATTTTTATCTGCTATTAACCTTTGAACAATATTTTTACTGTATTTTTATTGCCCAATAATTAAATACAGTAAAAAAAATTTAAAAAATTATTTTCGATTTTGGGTTTAGTAAGATCCCCCGTCCCCGTCTTAATAGTACAAAATTTTTTGGCTGCAGAAAATTTTTCACTTTTCTGGACCTACCTGGGCCCACGTACAGTCCCCTTGGGCCCACAGACAGCCCATGGATAATATTAAAATAATACGAGAAATATAAAAATTCATAATCATCCACAAAATCATAAAAATTATAAAACTTACGAAAATCAAATCAGATTATATAAAATAATTAAGACTTAATAGTAATAATTAAAATACGTAAGATTTTTCCCGACCCAAAAATTATTATTTTCTTAACACGGAGTAAATCACACAAAACGATCAAATGTATTCACAGAATACTCAAAATAATTTTATAGTACACAGAAATCACTAAACAGTAAAATTCTATTATTACTGTCAATATTACTGTCAAATAATTAGAAAATTTGGGGTGTTTCAACTCTCCCCCTCTAAAAAGAAGTTTCATCCTCGAAACTTGATAAACTTGATTTCACACCCTCAGAATAAATATGGATATTGCTCTTTTATCTTTTCTTCCTGTTCCCATGTAGCTTCACCGCTTACGTTGTTCCAAACTATTTTAACCAATGAAATTTCCTTACCTCAAAGTTTCTTTGTCCTTCGATCCTCAATCTTAACTGGAAACATTTCATAGGTTAAGTTTTCCTTCAGTTCTATGGTGTCTGGTTCGATAACATGGGTAAGATCAGGAATATATTTCTGTAGTTGTGATACGTGAAATACATTGTGAAGATTTGATAGTAAATGTGGTAACACAATCTGATAAGCTACCGAACCTACCCGACGGAGTATTTGATATGGTCCGATAAACTTTGGAATGAGCTTTCTTGATTTAAGCACTCGTCCAACTCCAGTCATAGGTGTTACTCGCAGAAACACATGGTCACCTTCCTCAAACTCAAGCGGTCTTCTTCTTTTATCAATATAACTCTGTTGCCGAGTCTAAGTTGTTCTCATCTTGTCTTGAATCATCTTCACTTTCTCAGTTGTCTGCTGTATAAACTCTGGTCCTACCATAGCACTTTCACCATCATGATACCAATATAACAATGTTCTGCATCGTCTCCTATATAATGCCTCATAGGGTGTCATCCCTATGCTCGAATGAAAACTGTTGTTGTATGTGAACTCTATCAATGACAAAAATTTATCCTAATAACCAGTTTGTTCTAGAACACAAGCTCTCAACAAGTCTTCTAATGACTGAATCGTTATTTCTGACTGACCATCATTCTGTGGATGGTAAGCAAAACTCAGACGTAACTTTGTTCCCATCACTTCTTGCAAACTATTCCAAAACCTCGACGTAAACTTCAGATCTCAATCCGAAATAATACTGGATGGTACACTATGAAGTCTAACAATTTAATTGATGTACACTTGGGCCAACCTTTCTATTGAGTACTTAATATTAATCGGCAAAAAGTGCGCCGACTTTGTAAGTCGATCAACAATTACTCAAATAGAATCATGACCTTTCCGAGTCTTTGGTAGTCCTGTCACAAAATCCATTGCTATATCATCCTATTTCCACTCAGGAATAGGCAAAGGTTGCAACATTCCATATGGTCTTTGATGTTCCACCTTAGCCTTCTGACGAACTAAACAAGATGATACATATTCAGCGACATCTTTCTTTATTCCCTGCCACCAATATAGCTGTTTCAAGTCTTGATACATCTTTGTGGCTCCTGGATGTATACTCAACTTACTCCTGTGAGCTTCATCCAAAATCAATCTCCTAAGTTCTGGATCATTAGGCACACAAACTCTTCCTTTAAACTTCAGAATTCCATTAGCACATTCGCTAAATTCCAACACCGCTCCTTGGCTCCTTGCTTCTTTTGCTTCTTGCAAATACTGGTCACTATTTTGTCCTTCTTGTATTCTATCTATTAAATCATTTGAAATGGTGATTATGTTTAAACGCATTCTCCCTGGCGTCAATTTCACAGACAAACACATATCCCGAAATTTCTCTATTAATTCCTTCTCCTTGATCATCATAACGGAAGTACTAAGCATCTTTCTACTTAATGCATCCGCTACGACATTCGCCTTCCCGGGATGATACTGCAACTGAAAGTCATAGTCCTTCAGAAACTCTAGCCAACGCCTTTGTCTCATGTTCAACTCTTTTTGGTCAAATAGATACTTCAAACTTTTATGATCATTAAAAATAGTGAACGTTGCCCCATAGAGAAAATGTCTCCACACTTTCAACGCAAACACTACAGTTGCTAATTCCAAATCATGAGTCAGATAATTCCTCTCATGCACTTTCAACTGCCTTGAAGCATAAGCCACCACCTTATGGTTCTGCATAAGTACACAACTCAATCCTTGGTACGAAGCATCACAATATACTTCGAAAGGTTCATTCGGATCAGGTAGAATCAAAACCGGTGAAGTAGTCAGTCATCTTTTCAACTCTTGAAAACTTTCTTCACATGCATCAGTCTATACGAACGGTTGATTCTTTCGTGTAAGTTAGGTAAGAGGTCCTGCTATCTTAGAAAATCCCTCTATAAACCATCAATAATAGCCGGCTAATCCGACAAAACTACAGATTTTCGATACAGTCTTCAACCTTTCTCATTCAATAATTGTCTTCACCTTTGAAGAATTAACTTCAATTCCTTCCTTCGATATCACGTGTCCTAAAAATTGAACTTCGCT
This sequence comes from Ormosia emarginata, assembly GCA_029884605.1. NCBI lineage: Eukaryota > Viridiplantae > Streptophyta > Magnoliopsida > Fabales > Fabaceae > Ormosia > Ormosia emarginata. Next base: position 2,663,611 of record JAQQTP010000048.1, read on the forward strand.
TAACCAAAATTCACATTTGGACAACTTGGCATACAACTTATTCTCCTTCAAAATCTGGAGAACCACTCTGAGATGTTCAGTATGTTCCTCTTGACTTCGAGAATAAATCAAAATGTCATCTATAAAGACAAAACAAACTTATCCAAGTACGAACGGAAAATTCTATTCATAAAGTCCATGAATATGGCTGGTGCATTCGTTACACCAAACAACATCACTAGATATTCATAATGCCCATAACGTGTCTGAAATACAGTTTTGGGAATATCCTCCACTTTCACACGAATCTGGTGATAACCAGATCGTAAATCAATCTTGGAAAATATTGCGGCTCCTCGCAATTGATCCATCAGTTCATCTATTCTTGGAAGTGGATATTTATTCTTAATCATAATCTTATTTAGCTGTCGGTAGTCTACACATAGACGTGAAGTTCCATCCTTCTTCTTTACCAACAATACTGGAGCTCCCCATGGTGACACACTTGGTCTCATGAATTGTTTCTCCAATAAGTCCTCCAGCTGTTTCTTAAGCTCTGCCAATTCTACCGGTGACATCCGATAGGGCGCTATAGATATGGGTCCATCTCCAGGTACTAAATCAATAGCAAACTCAATTTCTCTTACTGGTGGTAGTCCAGGTATATCTTCAGGAAATACCTCAGGAAATTCATTAACTACGAAAATATCTTTCAAGACATCTTCACATTGAACCTCCAAAGAAGATATCAATAAGTACCTCTGATCTCCTTCCTTCAAACAAGCTTCCACTTGAGTAGCCGTTAGGAATCTAGAATCCTTAGCCTCAGGAAAAACTAGTGTCTTATTCGAACAATCAATTAGGATATGGTTAGAAGACAACCAATCCATTCCTAAGATTACATTAATCTTGGAAAGAGGCAAACAAATCAAGTCCACATAAAAGATTCTATCCCTAACACATACAGGACAATTCAAACATACTTTTGTACTTATCACAGGCTTATCAGTAGGAGTAGCAACACTCAAATCATAAGGCAATGTAATCACAGTCAATCCCAAATGCTCCACATAATCACATGCAATGAAAGAATGTATTGCTCCTGAATCATAAAGTACAGTTAAAGGATTACCTTCGATAGCACACTCCTCCATAATCAAGTCCTCCGACTTTGCGACTTCTTCCCCGCTCATAGTATACACACGACCACCCGCCTGTGGCCTGGTAGTACGAATATTCCCCACCGATGGTTCCATCTTCAACTGATCACATTCCCTGGAGAAATGTCTAGGTTTCCCACATTTGTAAATATAACTCCTTTATGCTAACAATCCTTGGTCAGATGGTCCTTCCCACACTTGAAACATTTAAGCATAGAAGTTCCAGCTTGACTTGCCTTACTGCCACCAGAACTTCCTCCAACAGATTGCTACTGGTTCTAACTTCCTGTCAGTTTAGTATACAGTTTTTGCTGATAACGGTTGCCACCGCTACCCTTTCCTCTTTGGAATCTTGTAGGTCCAAAGTTCTTATTTCTCGCTGCTCACTGTTGATCAATCTCCTCGACCTTACGACACTTGTCCAACAATTCTGGAAACTGTTCAATTCCCAAGGTTGCTACAGCTCGCTTAATGTCAAGTTTTAATCCCTCTTCAAATTTTCTACACTTCCAATCCTCATCCGGGTGCATCTGAAAATACCTTGAAAACTTAGACAAGCTTTCGAATTTTGCAGCATATTCATTTATAGACACCCCCTTGTCTCAAACTAAGGAATTTCATCTCCTTAGCATGACGAACACTAGCTGGAAAATACTTTCCCAGAAACTTCTGCCTAAAGAGCTGCCATGTCACAACTCTTCCCTCAGCTTGTAACAATCTTCGGGCTCCTGCCCACCAGTCTTCTCCATCTCCCACTAGCATAAAAGTTGCAAAAGTAAGCTTTCGTTCATTGGTACAACCCATACCTTCAAATATCTTCTCTAATTCTTTAATCCACAGATCAACTTTCTCTGGGTCAAATTCTCCATGAAACTTTAGTGGATTGTTTCTACGAAATTCCGATAAACTGTGAGCATCCTCAGTTGCCCTTTGGTTTTGTTGTACAACGACATCAGTCATCTGTTGCATTGCTGCTACAGCTACAGCCATGTTCTGGTTGTCATCACCAACATTTCCCATTCCTGCTCTAGTATTACCGCATCCTCTTCCTCGTCCAGCCATTACGTTCTTTCTAAATCAAACTGGACAACATAAAGAAAAGTTAAAGTCAATCTTCAAACAATATTGTTTCTTTTCAGAAAATAATCACAGAGAATCACACAACACAAACAAGACAGACCTAACCACAAACGCAAAAGACTCTAACTTGGGCTCTGATACCAACTAATGTAACACCCACCGTAGAGTGCCACATTTAAATGCTATTATTACTGAATTACCCCCAAGTTCATAAATGGTCATGTTATAATAAAAATACGAGTTGTAAAATTTATTGATATCAATAAAATAAACTTAGCAGAAAATAAAAATATTACAACATCATCACAAATAGATTACATCATATATACATTACAAAAGTACTGTCAAGATTATTTATATACAGACATAATCCTCAAAGTATTTGAACATTATTTAAAACTAACATACTGCCCAAGTATTACTAAACAGCAGAACCCTCAGATGGGTTCACCTCAGATTCCTCAGCAGGGAGGAATTCAGCTTGACGCGAAGTTCTACGGACAGGTGTCTGAGCAGACGACACGATGCTCATCTCACTAGTAGTACGGTAGTAAGCTCCCTAATACTGCCTAATGGACAACGGAAACTCTAAGTGTATATAAATATTTACACTGAAATAAGGGTTCCCTTGATAAAGCCTACTCAGGGTAACATTTAAGTCTCCTATATAGAAAATACACCCTCTATCTAGATGGACATGTCATGCCTCCGGACCTCCTCAAAACTACAACATCATATATCCTAGGAAACAGGGCATCACCATCTTCTCAAAACTCTGCTTCCTCAGGAGGAATCTGCTCTTCTTCACCCTCTTGTTCAATCCCTTGCTTAGCATCTTTACAAATATAATTATAGTACAAAATAAACATACAAAAAGGTGATATCACCTACGCCATTACTAACATGGTAGCATAGAGATAACACAAACAACACACCATACAAATATTTCATACTAAAATTACAATAATGCCCTCAACATTATTTATTATAACAGATACAATAATTACAATCATGCCCTCAATCATTATTTATCATAACAAATATAATAAATAATAATTACCATCATGCCATTAACATTATTCAAATCACACGAAAATTACAATAATGCCATCAACATTATTTATCATCATCATCATCCAATATTCCTCAATTAATATATCACACAGATATAAATACTCAGATTATGCATGTGCACATAGACTCAATTTCCTACTCCATGGAGCTAAACTCAAGTCAGAGAAATTAATCCAAAAGATCTATCTGTATCAACATGCCTTAAATCACGTGCCACTATTCTCATTAGTGTTTGCACATCTAGAATATACATGACAATCTTTAATAGATCTTGATTAAGAATAGTGTCTCGATCAGGATCATCAGTGCGTTGCATCGGTTTAACCTACGGTACAAAAGAGCTACCAACTGCCTACTGTAGGCAACCCGCACCCCGATGCCCCCAAAGTCAACAAGTGACTTACACTATGCATATCGCACCCACTCAAGAGGTGTACGTCTCTCCTAGGCAAATAGCCTTATCCAGTCCATCGGACTTTTCCAATGTATGTATAATGCACCATTCTCAGTTCAAATTCATAATTTCACAATCAGGGTCCACACATTGGCCCGTTCTCAATTCAATCTCATAATCTCATATTCAGGGTCCACACACTGGCCCAACAGTAATCCTACTGTATATTCAATTGCGTAATTATATTATCTCGCAACATTCTGTTGCGTAATTCTCAGTCGCGCAATTTCGTTTTCACAATTTCGCAACATTTCTGTTGCATTGTTAAATCGCATAGCAATTTTCTATCGTTTTCTCAATCACGTAAAATATTTCATCATTTTTCAATCATGTAGTGATTTTTCAACAATATTTCAATTGCGTAGAAAAATATTTAAACGCTTTCCAAATCGCGTAGAAATATTTAAACGTTTTTCAAATCACATAGCTTAAAAATCACGTTTTTAAGTTACTTAAATCATTTTTCACCATTTTTCCACTACGTAAAATATTTTTCAACCTTCCAAACCTCATTTTGGCCTTTCTCAAAATAATATGACTCCTCACTTCATTTTCACATTTTCTTACTCAAGAAAATCCTTATCACAATTTATTCCATAATTTCACCATTTCATTGAACTAAATCAATGTTTCTAACTTAAAATTTCCTAACACGCTCCAAAACCCAAAGGATGAGTTATACGTTAGTAAATTTTAAGTTACCAACATATTCTTTATAATTCTAAATCAATTCTAAAAATCAATCCTCTTTAAAATAAATTGAGGTTTAAACACTTTCAACCTCTCTTTTCCATTCATATACGAAAATTCCATTTTTCAAGTGACAAAACACTTTGTTTCCTTTTCTTTAATCCTTGAACTTAATCAATTATACTTCCACTTTGAAATCACTTTGTTTCATAAAACCAAGGCATTACAAGCCTTCAAAACCGTGATACATGGCCATTGAAACCATCATATATTTTTCCTTCTGACTCAACTAAGTTCCATTCAAGTTTTTACACAAACAAAACCATTAAAACTCCTCCAAAAACCATGAACACTTGGTCTTTGAAACCAATCCATCTTTTCTTTTTCCTTTCCTTTGTAAACATTCACTTTTACCATTCATGAAAATTTTAGTTTGGAAACACCTATTTTGAGGTGTTGAGGCCGAAATCCTCATGGTCATTAGAACCAAAAATTATTTTCCTTTCCAACAATTATTATGACATACATAACATATAATCAACATATTATATTTCAAGCATACCATAAAAGTCATAAAAATCATACTAAACATGCAAGCACAAATAAATCATGCAAAGCACATAAACCATATAAACACCCATAAATAATTACACAACCATGGATATGAATCCTCCCATGGATTCACCATCTATCAAATACAATTTCATCTCCCACCACCATACTTGGTTGGTGAGATGGATCTCCCTCTTACCTCTTGAAGAACCTCCCAAGCTCCTTGTTTTGCTTCTTTTTCCAAGTCCTTCACCACCAAGGGCTTCTCAAACACAAAACAAAACACAAGTTTATTAGCATATTAAGCTTGAACAAGGAGAACCATGGATCAAACATGGTTTAGAACATGAAAATAAGACAAGTAGTGAAGTTTCCTTACACTTCACCTTAAAAACCCTATAACTTTGCTCTTGAAGAAAGTCCTTGAAGATAATGGATTTAGAACTTGGCCTAAACTACAAAGGTTCTTGGATTGAGGTATAGATTCAAGAAGTAAGGTTGTTTAAAATTTTTGAGTGATGGAAGGTGGTTGTATGTGCTTTGGTCAAAACTAGCTTGAAGAGAAATGGAGAGAAAAGTTTGATGAGCTTTGCTTTTTGGAATGATCAAGATAGGTAATAATGGTGTCTTGAAACCTTGCTATTGCCTTAAGCCATCACAAAACCATCCCCCCCTCCATGTACACTCAATGAGTGACCAATCTCACTAGCCACCATTTTGAGCATTGTTAGCCATTGATTAGATCAATGGTTAGTATTAATGTAGATTCTAATTATAGCCTCTAGATTATAAGACTAAATCTAGGCCATTAGATCTTTCTCCTTAAAATCCTAGCCATTAGATGTATCTCCAAAATAAAGGGTCAAGATCACTCCTTCATACTTTACATCCAAGGGTCATAAATGATCCTTGCCACTTTGTAAGACCAAATCTTCACTGTTGATTAAATCAATGATGGATATCTAAAGGCTTCAACATTAAGCTTGCTTCCTATTGGTCCGTCATAAAGCTGTCATAATTACTAATGTTGACTAAGCAGTATCATATTTATTTGTATTTGCTATTACCCTTCGAACAATATTTTTACTGTATTTTTATTGTTCGATAATTAAATACAGTACAAAACACAATAAAAAAAAATTTTAAAATCTATTTCCGATTTCGGGTTTAGTAAAATCCCCCGTCCCTATCTCAACAGTACAAAATTTTTCAGGCTCGAGTAAAAAATTTTACTTTTTTTGGGCCCACGTACAGCCCCTTGGGCCCACAGATAGCCCATGGATAATATTAAAATAATCATAGAAATATAAAAATTTCATAATCATTCACAAAATCATAAAAATTATAAAACTTACGAAAATCAAATCAGATTACATAAAATAATTAAGACTTAATAGTAATAATTAAAATACGTAAGATTTTCCCAGGCCCGAAAATTATTATTTTTCTGACACGGAGTAAATCACACAAAACGATCAAATGTATTCACAGAATACTCAAAATAATTTTACAATACACATAAATCACTAAACAGTAGAATTCTGTTATTACTGTCAAATAGTTAGAAAATTTGGGGTGTTACAACATTGAGAAGTTAGTTTCTTCCAAATTGATTTCTCAATGTGAATACTTAAATTTTTTTTAACATGATGTTGAGAATTGATTTTCTCAATATACCATGAGTTAAATTTTTTTATTACATATTGGGAAAAGTGAGAAGTCGATTTGAGCCAAACTAGCTTTCCACTTGTTTATTTTTTTTTATACAAATGAGAAATTGATTTTTCAAGGAACTGAGTTTCCAATAAGTAATAAAAAAAATTAATTCATGGTGTTGAGAAGTTGGTTTCTTCCAAATCGACTTCTCAACACCATGTTCATGTTTAAAAAAATTTAAGTTTTCACGTTGAGTAGTCGGTTTGAGAAGAACAAACAAAATTGTATTTACTCGAAGCCAAGATCGAAATGGAATCAAAAGAATAGAGAAAACAACACCAAAACTTAAAGAAAATGTAAAGAGAAACTTGAAAAAGAATATCAAAAACTTACCAAACTGGATCATACTTGGAATTGGATATGCAATACTGCAATTAGAAATGAAGACGAAGAACACAAAGACACTAAATGATTTGCATATTTCTGAATGTGTTTGAAATACAAAGGGGTTCCTTATTTATACAGAAAATGGGCTATACAATAATGGAAATAAAATAAATACAATTAAAATAATATTGTGCTAACTATATACAAATTAAATCAATAAGATATCTTAATAGATACTAACACACTAACACCCCCTCAAACTCAAGTGAGTGCAAAGGGAACTAACTTGGGTTTGAAAACCAGAGTATGGAAGTGACCAGAATGATAAGCTTTGATGAACAAATCAGCTAGTTGGTCAACTATAGTAAGAGCACAACGCTATGAGCTGATGTCAACTACAGTACAACGATATGAAACAGGAGTACAGTGATTGCAGCAAGTGGAAGTATAATGACAAAATACATGAGCATAATGACAAAGTACAACAGTGGGAGTACAATGTCGGAGTTTGACAAGGAGAAAAGTAGAAAACAGTGGGAACAATTAGATGATTTCTGATAAGGCCCAAAAACCTAAGCTCTTAAGACCATGTTAAAAACAGAGAAGGAAAACACAAAGACATTAAATGATCTATATATTTCTAAATGTGTTTGAAGTACAAAAGGGTTTCCTATTTATACAAAAAAGTGACTATACAAGAAAGGAAACAAACTAAATATAATTAAAATAATATCGCACTAACTATATACAAATCAAATCAATTAGATATCCTAACAGATACTAACACGCTAACATCACGCTAACATCACGCTAACAATAAGAACATAGAGTAGGTAATCTTGTAATAACAAACTTCATTACCTATAACCACATACATAGTTTGCATTCTTTTAAGCTTTGAATAATTTGTATTTGAAAGTTATTGTTTTTTTTTTTGTGGACTCTTTTTTCTAATCCTAACAAGTAAGATGTTGCAACATATAAGAAAAACAAAAAGTTTAAACTACAATACTAACATGTAAGCAAGATGTTGCAGCATATAAGAGAAAAAAAAGTTAAAACTATTGTGGTGGTACTACAAGAATCTCTCGTCAAACGACAACATTGGTTATGTTCTCTCTTTGTTGTTGTGGAACGTCAAAAAGGATGAGGACCCAATTGTATGTATCCTGATCTTCCACCTCTTGAAGTAACTCGTGAACTAACTTAATCTCTACCTATAGAGGTTGTGCAGTGGTAGGTCTAGGGTTCCTAATGTGATCTCATTGACCCTGTCTGAGGTTATTAACAATTATTTGGTTCAGCATCTGAGTATAAATTCCTTTTGAGATTTGTGGTCCAACTCTAAAGCAAATATAACCCCGTTGTCTCGGACCTTCCTCAACAAACTAATTAAAAGCTTGTATAAAACCATCGTTAGTGACTACGTCAATAGAAAACACGTCATTAATGTCATTGTCATCCATTTTTTCACCTGCACAAGCATAGAATCATGTTAGCAACTGCTAGAATCGTATCAATACAGTTTAATACAAGTTTAAAAAAAATTTACAAAGAAATAAGGATAAACAATCATGTTTAGAAGAACAAAAGCAACAATTTTTTTTTGGTACAATAAAAGCAACGAGTTTGTATCTTTATGTTTGGTTAGGAAGTAAGAAGTTTGTATATCAGTTTGTTTTCCTCAAAATATATAAAATAAGAGCAACACCGTCCTTAAAAAGAATATGGATGTCATAATGATCACGACATAGCAAATGTCTAAATTCAATCTTTGTGTCAGTCATATCTGGGAGCAACATTTATCTTTACTACTATGTATATTTATCTATCTATTAATAACAAAATAATGAAACATAGTAGTAATTTTCAATTTTATGATTGTCTCAAAAAGTTACTTTCATGTTTTATCCACATATTTATTATGAATGGAAGAAAATGCCCAAGCTCCAATTACTAGTGAACACCATAACTAAAAGAACAAAGACAATTATATTTAAGAAAACATGAAAACTTCAGTATTGCGTCCTCTGATTTCTGATTTTTAACATTACAGTAAATAGGGTAACCCTGCAGAGTTTGTATTCAGTAAAAGTAAAAAGACAAAAAAGAAAGATAACGTTCCTATATAACTTATTATCACGTTTACATCTAATGGAGAGCCAGAAACTACAATTATAAAGGATATTTGCAGCAAAAGTAAAAGGACAAATAAAAAAGAAAGTAATCTCTTGCATTGAAGCACCAATTAAGCATTCTTTTGTGCAAGTTTTTTTGAATTGTTTTTCTCGCGAATCTTCACCAAAGCTTTTTGTAAATCCCAAAACTTGAAGAAATCAAGAAAAGCAAAAAACTTACCAAAAGAGAAGATAATAAAACACACTATATCTACGCGAAGAAAGATTTAAGAGGAACCAAATGAACATAAGCACCAACACCATACTTGAACAAAAGTAGAATAATAAGAATCATATCAAAACACAAAAGCTTTACCAAAAAAAAAGAATTAAAATAGGTTGAGAAGATAACGATGCAAAAATGTATCTACTTGAAGCTAGATCGAAGCGGAACAAAAAGAATAGATATACCAAAAAGTAAATTCATATCAATAAAGAAGCTCAAAAACTTGAAAAAACAAAAAAAAAGCAAGACTTACTGAAACAAAGAATCAAAATAGTTTGAGAAGAGCAAACAAAATTATATCTACTTGAAGCCAAGATCGAAGTGGAATCCAAAGAATAGAGCAAAGAACACCAAGACTTGAAGAAAACGTGAAGAGAAAAGAATATAAAAAACTTACCAAAATGGATCGTGCTCGGGATTGGATCTACAATACTACTATTAGAAATGGAGATGGGGAACACAAAGACACTAAATGACATATATTTTTCAATGTGTTTGAAGCACAAAGGGGTTCCCAATTTATACAAAAAATGGGTTATACAAGAGATGAAATAAAATAAATACAATTAAAATAATATCGCACAAACTATATACAAATCAAATCAATCAGATATCCTAATAGAAACTAACACACTAACATCTCCCCTTAAACTCAAGTTGGTGCCCAAACTCAAGTGCGTTTAGAGGGAACCAACTTGAGTTTGGAAAGCAAAGTACGGAAGTGACCAAGATGATGACTTTGGTGAAAAGATTGGCTACCTAGTCAACTAGTGTAAGAGCATAACAAGAGCACAGCAACTATGAGCAGATACCAACTAGAGTACGACGATGTAAAATAAAAGTACAATGACTGTGGCAAGTAGGAGTACAATGACGAAGTATAGGAGCACAATGACGGAGTATGGTAACAGAGTACAGGAGCATAACGACAGAGTATGCCAATGGAGTACAGTGGCAGTGGAGTACGAGATCAAAGTGGTAGAGTACGGCAGTGGGAGTATAGTGTCAGAGTATGAAAAGGAGAAATAAAATAGTTGGAGCAATAAGAGGATTTCTGACAAGGACCAAGAACCTAACCTCTTAATACTATGTTAGAAATGGAGACGGAGAACATAGACACACTGAATGGTTTGTATATTTTTAAATGTGTTTGAGGTACAAAGGGGTTCCCTATTTATACAGAAAAATGGTTATACAAGAAAAGAAATAAAATAAATACAATTAAAATAATATCGTGCTAACTATATACAAATCAAAACAATCGTATATCCTAACAGATACTAACATGTTAACATCACACTAACAATTAGAAGAGCATAGAGTAGGTAATCATGTAGTAATAAACTTTATTACTTATAACCACATACATAGTTTGCATTCTTTCAGGCTTTAAATATTTTGTCTTTGTTAGTTGGTGTTTTTTTTAGTAGAGTCTTCTTTCTTTTCCTAACATGTAACATGTTGCAGCATATAAGGGAAACAAAAGTTTAAACTACAACACTAACATGTAAGTAAGACATTGCAACATATAAGAAAAAAAAATTAAAACTATAGTGGTGGTACTACAAGAATCTCTCTCCTGACAACAACATTAGTTATGTTTTTTTTTTTGTTGTTGTGGAACATCAAAAGGGATGAGGACCCAATTGTATGTACCCCGATTTTCCACCTCCTGAAGTAACTTGTGAACTAACCTGATCTTTACCTATGGAGGTTGTGCATTGATAGGTCTAGGGTACCCAATGTGATCCCATCGACCCCATCTGAGGTTATTAACCGTTATTTGGTTAATCATTTGAGAATAAACCCCTTCTAAGATTTGTTGTCCAACTCTGAATTGAATACAACCTCGTTGGCCTGGACCTTCCTCCATAACCTGATTTAACACTTGTACAAAACCCTCGTTAGTGATTATGTCAATAGAAAACATGTCATTAAAGTTGTTGTCATCCATTTTTTCACTTGCACAAGCATACAATCATGTTAGCAACTACTAGAATTGTATCAGTACAGTTTAATACAAGTTTAAAAATTTCTTTCACAAAGAAAATGTATAAACAATCATGTTTAGAGGAACAAAAGCAACTAGTTTTTTTTTTGGGTTCAGTAAAAGCAACGAGTTTGTATCTTCATGTTTGGTTATGAAGTAAGAAATTTGTACATCGATTTGTTTTCCTCATAATATGTGAAATGGGAGCAACCCCGTCCTTAAAAAGAATATGGATGTCATAATGATCTCGGCTTAGCAAATGTCTAACTTCAATGTTTGTGTCAGTCATATCTTGGAGCAACATTTATCTATACAACTATGCATATTTATCTATCTATTAGCAACAAAATAAAGAAACATATAAGTAATTTTTAATTTTTTGTTTGTCTTAAAACGTTACTTTCATCCACATATTTATTATGAATGGAAGAAAATGCACAAACTCCAATAACTAATGAACATCATAACTAAAAGAACAAAGACGATTCTCGGTAGGAAAACATGAAAACTTCAGCTTTGCATCCTTTGACTTTTTAACATTGTAGTAAATAGGGCAACCTGACAGAGTTTGTTTTCAATACAAGTAAAAAGACAAAACAGAAAGATAACGATCCTTTACAACTTATTATCACATTTACATCTAACGGAGAGCAAGAAACTACAATTATAAAGGATATAAGCAGCAAAAGTAAAAAAAAATTAGAAAGATAACAATCTCTTATATTGAAGCATCAATTAAGCATTCTTTTGTGCAGGTTTTTTTGAATTGTTTTTCCCACGAATCTTCACCAAAGCTTTTTGTAAATCCTAGAACTTGAGGAAATCAAGAAAAGCAAAAAAAATTAAATTACCAAAAGAGAAAATGATCAAACACACTGTATCTACACGCAGCATGATTGAAGTGGAGTTAAATGAACATAAGCACCAAGACCAAACTTGAACAAAAGTAGAACAATAAGAATTGTTTCAAAACACAAAAACTTGAAGAAATCAAGACAACCAAAGATTCACCAAAAAAGAATTAAAACTAGTTAAGAAGATAGCTATGCGAAATTGTATCTACTCAAAGCCAGATCGAAGCAGAACAAAAAAAAACCATACCAAAAAGTAAAATCATATCAATAAAGAAGCTCAAAAACATGAAATAAACCCAAGAAAAACAAAACTTACTAAAACAAAAAATCAAAACAGTTTGAGAAGAACAAGCAAAATTGTATCTATTGGGAGTCAAGATTAAAGTAGAATAAAAATAACAGAAGAAACAACACCAATACTTGAGGAAAACATGAAGAGAAACTTGAAGAAGAATATGAAAAACTTACCAAATAGGATCATGCTCGGAAATGGATCTGCAATACTACTATTAGAAATGGAGACAGAGAACACAGAGACACTAAATGGTATGTATATTTCTAAATGTGTTTAAAGTACAAAGGGGTTCCCTATTTATACAAAAAAGGGGCTATACAAGAAAGGAAATAAAATAAATAAAATTAAAATAATATTATGATAATTATATACAAATCAAATCAATCAAATATCCTAACAAATACTAACACTCTAACATCCCCCTCAAACTTAAGTTGGTGCTCAAACTCAGGTGGAGGGAACCAACTTGAATTTGGAACGCAAAATACAAAAGTTACTAGGATGGTGCCTTTGGTGAAAAGATCAGTTGGCTGGCCAACTAGTGTAAGAGCACAACAAGAGCACAACAACTATGAGTAGATGCCAATTAGAGTACGACAATGTGAAACAAGAGTACAACGACTATTGAAAATGGGAGTACAGTAACGAGGTACTGGAGCACAATGACAAAGTACGATATTAGAGTACAGGAGCATAGCAACATAGTATGGTTATGGAGTACCGCGACAGCAAAGTACGAAAGCATAGTTGTGGAGTTCGATAGTGGGAGTTCAGCGTTAGAGTACAATAAGGAGAAAAGTAAATTATAGTGGGAGCAATAAGAGGATTTTTGAAAAGGACCAAGAACTTAAGCTCTTGATATCATGTTAGAAACGAAGATAAACAACACAAAGACACTAAATAGTTTGTATATTTCTAAATGTGTTTGAAGTGCGAAGGGGTTACCTATTTATACAGGAAAAAAAGGTTATACAAGAAAGGAAATAAAATAAATACAATTAAAATAATATTGTGCTAACTATATATAAATCAAATCAATTAGATATCTTAACAGATACTAACACGCAAACATCACGGTAACAATAAGAAGAACATAGAGTAGGTAATCTTGTAATAACAAACTTCATTACCTATAACCACATACATAGTTTGCATTCTTTTAAGCTTTGAATATTTTGTATTTGAAAGTTAGTGTTTTTTTTTTGTGGACTCTTTTTTCTAATCCTAACAAGTAAGATGTTGCAACATATAAGAGAAACAAAAAGTTTAAACTACAATACTAACATATAAGCAAGATGTTGCAACATATAAGAGAAAAAAACAGGATAAAACTATTGTGGTGGTACTACAAGAATCTCTCGCCAGACAACAACCTTGGTTATGTTCACTCTTTGTTGTTATGGAACATCAAAAGGGATGAGGATCCAATTGTGTGTACCCCAATTTTCCACCTCTTGAAGTAACTTGAGGACTGACCTGATCTCTACCTGTGGAGGTTGCACATTGGTAGGTCTAGGGTTCCTAATGTGATCCCATCAACCCTATCTGAGGTTATTAACTGTTATTTGGTTCATCATCAAAGAATAAACCCCTTTTAAGATTTTTTGTCCAACTCTGAAGTGAATACAACCTCGTTGGCCCGGACCTTCCTCCACAACCTGATTTAACGCTTATATAAAACCTTTGTTAGTGATTATGTTAATAAAAAATATGTCATTAAAGTTGTTTTCATCCATCTTTTCACCTACACAAGCATACAATAATGTTAGCAACTACTAGAATCATATCAGTACAGTTTAATACAAGTTTAAAAATTTCTTTCACAAAGAAAAAAGTATAAACAATCATGTTTAGAGGAACAAAAGCAACTAGTTTTTTTTTGGGGGGGTTCAGCAAAAGCAACGAGTTTATATCTTTATGTTTGGTTAGGAAGTAAGAAGTTTGCACATCAGTTTGTTTTCCTTATAATATGTGAAATGAGAGCAGCCCAATTCTTAAAAAGAAGATGGATGTCATAATGATCATGACATAGCAAATGTCTAACTTCAATGTTTGTGTCAGCCATATCATGGAGCAACATTTATCTATACAACTATGCGTATTGATCAATCTATTAACAACAAAATAAAGAATAAAGACGATTATATGTAAGAAAACATGAAAACTTCAATGTTGCGTCCTTTGATTTTTAACATTACAGCAAATAGGGTCACCCTGCAGAGTTTGTATTCAGTACTAGTAAAAAGATAAAACGGAAAGATAACGGTCATTTACAACTTATTATCACGTTTACATCTATTGGAGTGCTAGAAACTACAATTATAAAGGATGTTTGAAACAAAAGTAAAAAAGACAAAATAGAAAGACAAGAATCTCTTGCATTGAAGCACCAATTGGGCATTCTTTTGTGCAAGTTTTTTTGAATTGTTTTGCCCAAGAATCTTCACTAAAGCTTTTTATAAATACTAAAACTTGAAGAAATGAAGAAAAGCAAAAAATTTACCAGAAGAAAAGACGATCAAACACACTATATGTATACGCAACATGATTGAAGTGGAACTTAATGAACATAAGCAGCACCACCAAACTTGAACAAAAGTAGAACAATAAGAATTGTATCAAAACACAAAAGTTTTACCAAAAAAAAAGAATTAAAATAGGTTGAGAAGATAGCTATGCAAAATTGTATCTACTTAAAGCCAGATCCAAGCAAAACAAAAAGAATAGCCACACCGGAAAGTAAATTCATATAGTAAAGAAGCTCAAAAACTTGAGAAAACAAAAAAAAAAACAAGACTTACTGAAACAAAAAATCAAAACAGTTTGAGAAGAGCAAACAAAACTATATCTTGTTGAAGCCAAGATCAAAGTGGAATCCAAAGAATAGAGCAAACAACACCAAGACTTGAAGAAAACGTGAAGAGAAACTTGAAGAAGAATATCAAAAACTTACCAAACTGGATCATGCTCGGGATTGGATCTGCAATACTACTATTAAAAATGGAGATGGGGAACACAAAGACACTAAATGACTTGTATATTTCTAAATGTGTTTGAAGTACAAAGGGGTTCCCAATTTATACAGAAAATAGGCTATACAAGAGAGGAAATAAAATAAATACAATTAAAATAATATCGCGCTAACTATATACAAATCAAATCAATCAGATATCATAATAGAAACTAACACGCTAACATCCTCTCTCAAACTCAAGTGGGTTCAAATGGAACTAACTTGAGTTTGGAAAGCAAAGTACAAAAGTGACCAGGATGATGACTTTGGTGAAAAGATTGGCTGGCTAGTCAACTAGTGTAAGAGCACAACAAGAACACAGTAGCTATAAGCAGATACCAACTAGAGTACGACAATGTGAAACAAGAGGACAATGACTGTGGCAAGCGGGAGTACAATGATGAAGTACAGGAGCTCAATGACGGAGTATGGTAATGGAATACAGGAGCATAATGATGGAGTATGACAATGGAGTACGGTGGCAGTGGAATACAGGATCACAGTGGTAGAGTATGGCAATGGGAGTACGGTGTCAGAGTATGAAAAGGAGAAAAGTATAAAATAGTTGGAGCAATAAGAGGATTTCTGACAAGGACCAAGAACCTAATCTCTTAATACTATGTTAGAAATCGAGATGAAGAACACAGGAACACTGAATAGTCTGTATATTTCTAAATGTGTTTGAGGTACAAAAGGGTTCCTTATTTATACAGAAAAATGGTTATACAAGAAAGGAAATAAAATAAATACAATTAAAATAATATCGTGCTAACTATATATAAATCAAAACAATCAGATATCCTAACAGATACTAACACGTTAACATTACACTAATAATTAGAAGAGCGTACAGTAGGTAATCGTGTAGTAACAAACTTCATTTCCTATAACCACATACATAGTTTGCATTCTTTCAAGCTTTGAATATTTTGTTTTTGTTAGTCGATGTTTTTATTTTAGTGGAGTCTTCTTTCTTTTTCTAACATGTAAGATGTTGCAGAATATAAAGGAAACAAAAGTTTAAACAATAGTACTAACATGTAAGTAAGATGTTGCAACATATAAGAAAAAAAGGTTAAAATTATTGTGGTGGTACTACAAGAATCTCTCACCAGACAACAACCTTAGTTTTGTTCTCTCTTTGTTGCTATGGAACGTCAAAAGGGATGAGGACCCAATTGTATGTACCCCAATTTTCCACCTCCTAAAGTAACTTGTGGACTGACCTAATCTCTACCTGTGGAGGATACGCATTGGTAGGTCTAGGGTTCCTAATGTGAAACCATTGACCCCATCTGACTGTTATTTGGTTCATCATCTAAGAATAAATCCCTTCTGAGATTTATTATCCAACTCTGAAGTGAATACAACCCCGTTGGCTTAGACCTTCCTCCACAACCTGATTTAACACATGTATAAAACCTTCGTTAGTGATTATATCAATAGAAAACATGTCATTAAAGTTGTTGTCATCCATCTTTTCACTTGCACAAGTATACAATCATGTTAGCAACTACTAGAATCGTATCAATACAGTTTAATACAAGTTTAAAATTTCTTTCACAAAGAAAAAAGTATAAACAATCATGTTTAGAGGAACAAAAGCAACTAGTTTTTTTTTTGTTCAACAAAAGCAACGAGTTTATATCTTTATGTTTGGTTAGGAAGTAAGAAATTTGTACATCGGTTTGTTTTCCTTATAATATGTGAAATGGGAGCAACTCAGTCCTTAAAAAGAAGATGATTGTCATAATGATCATGACATAGCAAATGTCTAACTTCAATGTTTGTGTCAGTCATATCTTGGAGCAACATTTATCTATACAACTATGCATATTTTTCTATCTATTAACAACAAAAGAAAGAAACATAGACGTAATTTTCAAATTTCTATTTGTCTCAAAAAGTTACTTTCCTATTTCATCGATATATTTATTTTGAATGAAGAAAATGCACAAGCTCCAATAAGTAATGAACATCATAACTAAAAGAACAGAGACAGTTCTAGGTAGAAAAACATGAAAACTTCAGTGTTGCGTCCTCTGATTTTTAACATTACAGCAAATAGGGCAGCCCTGCGGAGTTTGTATTCAGTACAAGTAAAAAGACAAAATAGAAAGATAATGATCCTTTACAACTTATTATCACATTTACATCTAATGGAGAGCCAGAAACTACAATTGTAAAGGATATTTGTAGCAAAAGTAAAAAAGACAAATTAGAAAGATAACAATCTCTTGCATTGAAGCACCAATTAGGCATTCTTTTGTGCAACTTTTTTTGAATTGTTTTGCCTAAGAATCTTCACCAAAGGTTTTTATAAATCCTAAAACTTGAAGAAATCAAGAAAAGCAAAAAATTTACCAAAAGAGAAGACGATCAAACACACAATATCTATGCAAAGTAAGATTGAAGAGGAACCAAATGAACATAAGCACCAACACAAAACTTGAGCAAAAGTAGAACAATAAGAATCTTATCAAAACACAAGATCTTGAAGAAATCAAGACAAGCAAAGATTTACCGAAAAAAGTATTAAAACGGGTTGAAAAGACAGCCATGTGAAACTGTATCTACTCGAAGCCAGATCGAAGTGGAACGAAAAGAACAGTCACACCGAAAAGTAAAATCATATCAACAAAGAAGCTAAAAAACTTGAAAAAAACCAAGAAAAACAAAACCTACTGAAATAAAGAATCAAAATAGTTTGAGAAGAACAAACAAAATTGTATATACTGGGAGCCAAGATTAAAGTGGAATCAAAATAACAAAAGAAACAACACCAAGACTTGAGGAGAACGTGAAGAGAAACTTGAAGAAGAATATGAAAAACTTACCAAACTGGATCATGCTCGGAAATGGATCTGCAATACTACTATTAGAAATAGAGATGGAGAACACAGAGACACTAAATGATTTGTATATTTCTAAATGTGTTTGAAGTACAAAGGGTTCCCCATTTATACAGAAAAAAGGGCTATACAAGAAAGGAAATAATATAAATACAATTAAAATAATATTATGCTAACTATATACAAATCAAATCAATCAGATATCCTACTAGATACTAACACTCTAACATCCCCCCTCGAACTCAAGTTGGTGCTCAAATTCTAGTGGGTGTAGAGGGAACCAACTTGAATTTGGAACGTATAGTACAAAAGTTACCAAGATGATGCCTTTGGTGAAAAGAACAGATGATTGGTCAACTAGTGTAAGAGCACAGCACTATGAGCAGATGCCAACTAGAGTACGATAATGTGAAATAGGAGTATAGTGATTGTGGTAAGTGGATGTACAGTGACGAAGTACGGGAGCACAACGATGAAGTACGATAACAAAGTACAAGAGCATAATGGCAAAGTAGGGCAATGGAGGACAACGATGGTTGAGTACGAGGGCACAATGGTGGAGTTCAATAGTGAGAGTACGGTGTTGGAGTACGATAAAGAGAAAAGTATAAAACAATGAGAGCAATAGGAGGATTTATGACAAGGACTAAGAATTTAAGTTCTTGATACCCTGGTAGAAATGGAGATAGAGAAGACAGAGACACTAAATGGTCTGTATATTTCTAAATGTGTTTGCGGTACATAGGGCTTCCTTATTTATAAAGAAATAGGCTATACAAGAAAGGAAATAAAATAAATATAATTAAAATAATTTTGCACTAACTATATATGAATCAAATCAATCAGATATCTTAATAGATACTAGCATGCTAACATCGCACTAACAATTAGAATGGCATAGAATAGGTAATCATGTAGTAACAAACTTCATTACTTGTAACCACATACATAGTTTGCATTCTTTCAAGCTTTGAGTATTTTTTTTAAAGTTGGTGTTTTATTTTTATTTCTTTTTTTAAGGAGTTTTTTTTTTCCTAACAAGTAAGATGTTGCAGCATATAAGGGAAACAAAAAGTTTAAACTGTACTACTAACATGTAAGTAAGATGTTGCATCATATAAGAGAAAAAAATATTAAATTATTGTGATGGTACTATAAGAATCTCTTACCAAACAATAGCATTGATTATGTTCTCTCTTTGTTGTTGTGGAACGTCAAAAAGGTTGAGGACCCAATTGTATGTACCCTGATTTTTCACCTCCTGAAGTAACTCATGGACTGACCTGATCTCAACCTGTGGAGGTTGTGCATTAGTAGGTCTATGGTTCCTAATGTGATCCCATCGACCCCGTTTGAGGTTATTAACCACTATTTGGTTCAACATCTGAGTATAAACTCCTTATGAGATTTGTGGTCCAACTCTGAAGCAAATACAACCTCGTTGTCTTGGACTTTCCTCAAGAAACTAATTAAAAGCCTGTATAAAACCTTTGTTAGTGACTATGTCAATAGAAAACATGTCATTAATGTCGTTGTCATCCATTTTTTCACTTGCACAAGCATACAATCATGTTAGCAACTACTAGAATCGTATCAGTACAGTTTAATACAAGTTTAAAAAAAATTCACAAAGAAATAAGGATAAGCAATTATGTTTAGAGGAACAAAAACAACATTTTTTTTGGTACAACAAAAGCAACAAGTTGTATCCTCGTGTTTTGTTAGGAAGTAAGAAGTTTGTATATCAGTTTGTTTTCCTCAAAATATGTGAAATAGGAGCAACACAATCCTTAAAAAGAAGATGGATGTCATAATGATCAAGGCATAGCAAATGTTTAACTTCAATATTTGTGTGAGTCATATCTGGGAGCAACATTTATCTTTACTACTATGCATATTTATATATCTATTAACAACAAAAGAAAGAAACATAGAAGTAATTTTCAATTTTCTGTTTGTCTGAGAAAGTTATTTTCATCCACATATTTGTTATGAATTGAAGAAAATGCACAACCTCCAATAACTAATGAACATCATAACTAAAAGAACAGAGACAATTCTAGGTAGGAAAACATGAAAACTTCAGCTTTGCATCCTCTGACTTTTAACAATGCAGCAAATAAGGCAACTTAGCAGAGTTTGTATTCAGTACAAGTAAAAAGACAACACAGAAAGATATCAATCATTTACAACTTATTATCACGTTTACATGTAATAGAGAACCAAAAACTACAATTATAAAGGATATTTGTAGCAAAAGGAAAAAGACAAATAAAAATATAACAATCTCTTGCATTAAAGCACCAATTAAGCATTCTTTTGTGCAATTTTTTTGAATTGTTTTACCACAAATCTTTGTTAGTGTTTTGTACTCGTGTAGTGCATGAGATAAATTAAAAAATATTAAAATAAATAGGAAAAAATATACTTAGCCTAGAGATATGACATCACAGATAATTTAGATCAATTTAATCAAATTATAATTGATAGAGATCCCTTTTCTGAAACATTGATGATGGCTCTGCTAAGGTTTCTTCTCACGTAACTCCTAGGGTTTGTATGTCAGCTTTCATAGCCGACGTCAATGTTGTTTGCCCTTGGGGCTTCCTGGCTAAGGCTGCATCATCTTCTCAACATGTTCCATCTTCTGCCATTAACCCTTTTGTTTCTTCTCTAACTCCTCAACGAAAGACTTTTGCACAAGCATTAAAGAATGTATGGGATATTCCCTATAGTCAATTACCAAGGCCTCGATTGAAAGGAGATGAGATTTCTATCAAGATCCCTGAAGAAGATTATAGGGCTGGTCTGGAAAAATGCAAGAATCATCTACATGGTAGATTAATCCTTTCGAAGGGTGGCACCCCAATTAAAGCCAGGGACTTAAGAGCTAAGTTATCTAGTTTATGGAATCCTTTAGGTCAATGGAACATGATCCCTCTTGGGAGGGGTTATTATGAATTTGCTTTCTCCTCAGTTGATGATCTGCGAAGTGTGAGGGCTATTGGTTCATGGAATTTGAATCCTGGGTTCTTGTGTCTTTTTGCATGGACTCTTGATTTTAATCCCACAAATCAAAGATAAACTAGTGTACAATGTTGGGTCTGGATTCTTGGTCTTGCTCAAGAATATTGGAGTCCCAAAATTATTTTTGCCATAGCTGGAAGCATTGGAGTTCCTATTAGTTTAGATGAGGCTACAAGCAAACACACATTTGGACACTTTGTAAAAGTGTTGGTTGATATCGATTTGAAAGGAAAACTATTGGTCACTCTATGGGTAATTGCAGAAAGGCATATAATGATAATCAGAAACCTCAAGATCAATCTGATTGTGTAATTAGAAAGTTCCCTGCAAAATCAAAGTTTGTTTATGTTCCAAAGGAAAAAGATGATGTTCATCATGTGGAGAATGAGAATGTGATTCCCAATGTTCATATTGATGCTAATGCGAAGACTGCATCAATTCATATTGTTGAAGACACCAGCAATTCTCCTATTCTGAATCAAAATATTCACACTGAGATTGTGAATGATCAGATTATTTCTCCACTTGATCGAATAAATAAAAATCCAATAAATCAGATGGATGCTGCTGTTATAAATAATCAGGTGCAAGGTGATAGCAGTCCTGTGGTCAATTCAGTTAGTTCTGATAGTTTTGTTCCAAACTCACAGAAAATTGATAATGTTAATGATTTAAGTTCTGATGATGAGGATATTGAGATTATTAGTGTTAAGGATCACTTTGGAAACCCTATTAACTCTAATAGTATGCAATCTGTTAGATACAATCAAAATCCTAGTATACAGATAGATTGGATTCTAATAGTGGTACTATCCCTGGTTTTAATTTCTCCACTCCAATAATGGCTGAGGAAGCACAGAATTTTGACTCTAATGTAGTGAATGATATGGGAATAATTGGTAGATTATGGAGTGACCAAATGGATATGGTTGTAGAAGAAATTGAGGATGTGGAAACCTCTCCTTCTGTTCAGAATCAGGAGGAAAATGATGCTAATGCTGCAAACAAATACTTGGTTCAGAATCAAGAAGTGGATAGTTTCACTGTGGTGCTTATAAGTCTCAAAAAAAGAAGCTTAGGAGACAAGCAAAAGCAGGGCAAAAGGCTAGCAATCAGAAAAATCGAAGTAGGGCAGGTATTCCTAGGAAGTTAGCTTAATGAAGCTTCTTTATTGGAAGGCTAGGGGAGTAGCCAATCATGAAACTAGATTGGTTATAAAAAATCTGTTAAACTCTAATAAACTAGACTTCTTCTTTGTGGCTGAACCTTGGATCAAATCTGATCAGTTCCCTTCAAAATTTTGGGATCAATTCAATATGAAAATGTTTGTTGTTAACTATAGAGGGGACAGAATTCCTAATTTGTGGTGTATGTGTAATACTTCATTCAATCCAGTGATTATTCAATCTTCTTCTCAACATGTTTCCTTCTCTATAGTGTGCAATGGCCAAACTCTTTTTATTTCCTCAGTTTATGCATCTACCTCTAGTGCTGTTAGAAGACAACTTTAGCTTGAACTGAAATCTTTGCAACAGTCGAACCCTGGTCCTTGGTGCTGTCTTGGGGATTACAATGTGATTTTAGGTGCTCATGAGCATAGAGGCAAAAGCTCTCCTTCCCAAATTTCCTGCAATGATTTTAGGTCATGGTTTGATGATTGTAATCTTATTCACCTTCCAACAAAAGGAGCTGAATACACATGGTTCAATGGTAGAAGAGGAAATGCAGGCACTAAAAAAAGGTTGGACAGGGTTTGATGTAATGATGATTGGTTAAATTGTTGGAATAACATCTCTTATTGCACCCTCACAAGGAATAAGTCTGACCATTATCCAATTCTTCTGTCTCTTTAGAATGATATAGTCCCTCATAGTTCTTCTTTTAAGTTTATGAGAATGTGGGTTAATAATCCAGATTGCCATAGTATTATTTCTGATTCTTGGAAGCAATCAATTGCTGGTTGTCCAATGTTTATTCTGAGTGAGAAGTTAAAAATCTTGAAGAACAAGTTGAAAACTTGGAACATAGAAAAGTTTGGTGAT
This sequence comes from Ormosia emarginata, assembly GCA_029884605.1. Classification (NCBI taxonomy): domain Eukaryota; kingdom Viridiplantae; phylum Streptophyta; class Magnoliopsida; order Fabales; family Fabaceae; genus Ormosia; species Ormosia emarginata. The sequence continues at coordinate 2,687,119 of JAQQTP010000048.1, forward strand.
GTTCATGTTAATGTAGCCAATGCTCAGAAGGTGGTTGATTCAGTTCAAGAGCAAATTAGCAAGGATGGTTATTCTGATGATCTTTTTGAAAAAGAGAAAATGGCTCAGCTTGATCTTAATAAGGCTTTACACTATGAGGAAGTCTTTTGGAAAGAAAAGTCCAGAATTGATTGGCATTCTTATGGAGATAGAAACACCTCTTTTTCCACAAAGTCACCAAAATCAGAAACACTGCTAAAAGAATGTCAATGTTGAAAAATGGTAACTTGATTTTGGAGAAATCTGCTGAAATTGAAGAACATGTTCTAGATTTCTACTCCAAACTGTTTGCTACTGATAATAGTTGTTCTAAAGATGCCTTAATAGACCAAGTTATCTCTACTGAAGTTAGTCAGGATGACAATGTTATGTTAACAAAATTGCCTTCTCTGGAAGAAATTAAGAATGATGTCTTCTCAATGAATGTAAATGGTGCTCATGGGCCTGATGGCTTTGGAGGGTTTTTCTTTCAACACTATTGGGATGTGGTTGGCTCTGATGTATATAATGCAGTTTTACAATTCTTTAAACAGGGCTGGTTATTGCTAAATTATAATTCTAATTTAGTGGTCTTGGTTACTAAGTCCCCGGATGCTGTCACAATTGGTCAATACAGACCCATAGCTCTTGCCAATTATAAATTCAAGGTCATTACAAAGGTGTTAGCGGATAGGCTGGCTAAAATTGCTCCTAAGATTGTCTCTGAACAACAAAGAGGATTCATTCAGAATAGGCAAATTTCATATTGCATAGGTATTGCTTCTGAAGCTATCAACCTTCTTGATAAAAGATCTTTTGGAGGCAATATAGCTATCAAAATTGATATTAAGAAGGATTTTGATACTATGGACTGGAATTTCTTGTTAAAAGTTCTAGACAGGTTTGGTTTTGACCCTTTGTTTTGTAATTGGGTTAAAGTCATTCTCAACTCAGCTAAGCTTTCTATTTCGGTTAATGGAAAGGCAATTGGTTTTTTCTCTTGTAAAAGAGGAGTTAGGCAGGGTGATCCTTTTTCTCCTCTTCTTTTCTGCATTGCTGAAGATGTTCTCAGTAGAGGCATATCTAATCTTGTCAATCTTGGTATGCTATTGCCCATGGCTAGTCCTAGAGGTTACAAAGTTCCAAGTCATGTTCTTTATGTGGATGATATCTTAATCTTCTGTAAAGGGACTACGAAGAACCTTGATAATCTTATGCTACTTTTTCAAACTTACAGTGATGCTTCTGGCCAAATTATAAACTGTGAGAAGTCAAAATTCTATTATGGTGCTATTCCTAGTAGTAGACTTTTTGTTATATTTGCTGTTCTGGGATTTACTGCTGGAAGATTACCTTTTGTTTATCTTGGAATTCCTTTATTCAAAGGGAAACCTCGAAAGGTTCACTTACTTCCTATTGCAAATAGGATCAAAATGAAACTTGCTTCTTGGAAAGGTAGAATGTTATCAATTATGGGAAGAGTACAATTAGTTAAATCTGTGATTCAGAGCATGCTTATATATTCTTTCCAAATTTATGCTTGGCCTATTTCTCTTATTAAGATGATTGATAGATGGTTAAGAAATTTCATCTGGACTGGTGATATCCAAGTGAGGAAAATCTGCACAGTTCCTTGGCATATGGTTTACTCTCCTTGTCCGGAGGAAGGCTTAGGTATAAGATCTCTTAGATCTATTAATAATGCCTCTATGCTCAAACTGTGTTGGGAATTTATTACATCTGATAATCAATGGGCAATACTTCTTCGAGCAAGAGCTGTAAAGAAAGGAAATGTTATTCAACATCACCTTTGTTCCTCAATTTGGCTAGGTTCAAAATCTCATTTCAATACTGTTATTTCCAATTCAAGATGGCAGATAGGAGATGGTAGATCTATCAATTTCTGGTGTGATACTTGGCTTTCACAGCCTTTAGTGATTTGCTAGACATTCCTGAAAATTGTCATTCTCTTTTAAAAGCTAATGTTTGGAATTTTATAAAAGATGATTCTTGGTGTATTCCTCAAGAGATGATGTAGAAATATCCATAGCTTTCTATTGAATTGCAAGAGGTTAGCATTCCTCAATTTCATGCGGTTGATAGTTTAAATTGGAATCCTTCAATTTCTGGTTGCCTATCTCTAAAAGAGGCTTAGCAGTTTCTACATAAAGAAAATCAGGTTGTTCATTAGGGTAAATTGATTTGGAATAATGTGATCCCTCCTTCTTAAACCTTTGTTCTTTGGAGGATACTTAATAGGAAGGTCTCTACTAATGATCAATTGTGGTTAAGGGGCTACAACTTAGTTTCTATGTGCTGCTTATGTGAGTCTAGCTATGAAACTGTAGACCACCTATTTTTCCAATGCCACTTCGCATCTCAAATCTAGTTATAGCTTAGCAACTGTCTCAGTATGCCTATTGATATAAGTTTTGTCCTCTTTATTTTATCTTTGTGTAATAGAAGCTGGGGATCTCAAACTAAAGAAGTCATTTTAGCTTGCATCGTGTATTCCATTTGGACTATCTAGTATATCAGAAATTGCATAAGGTTTGAAGGTAGAAAAATCTCTTTGCATTCTGTTATTAACATGATTCAAGCAAATGTCTCCTACATAGGCAATTTATCAAAGGGTTCCATCTCTTCGGACATTTTGGATTCTATCATTCTGAATAAGTTTAATGTTAAAGGAAATCGTTCAGCAGCTCCTAGGATTATTGAGGTCAACTGGAACCCTCCAAATACTTACTAGATCAAAGTTAACATTGATGGGGCTGCAAAGGGTTCTCCAGGTACGGCAGCTTGTGGAGGTATTTTCCGAGGAACAAATTCTGCAACTCTGGGCTGTTTCGCATTTAACATTGGTGTCTCATATGCTATATATGCTGAGTTTCTTGGTGCTATTATTACAATTGAAATTGCTTACAGTAAAGGATGGCATAGGCTTTGGTTAGAATGTGACTCCAAGCTTGTTATTGATGCCTTTAAATCTTTGAAGATTGTGCCTTGGAAACTAAGAAATAGATGACTCAATTATTTAGTTTTAACAAGGAAAATGTCCTTCATTTGTTCACATATATACAGAGAAGGAAATGTTTGTGCTGATAAGTTGGCAAATCATGCCACTTCCATTCAGGGTTTTTTGTGGTGGGATTTAATTCCTAACTTTATTAAGGGAGTTTTCTTTTAGGGTAGGGTAGGACTCCCTTATTATAGATTCTCTTGATGCTCTTTTTGCCATGGGTTTGGTTAGTGCCCCCTATGTTTTTGTATTCTTTTTCTTTTTTTAATATTATTTTAGGTGTGTTGCAAAAAAAATTAAATTATAATTAGCGAGTCTATATGTGACCCACTCAAAACTATTTTTTTTATTTTTGTTAACCAACTTTTTCTATGCTATGATAATCGGACTATCTAACTCCTCTCAATAAATATTTTTTTATATGACCTCCCAAAAAATAAGTAGTTTATATAGTTTCAGATAATTTCAATTTCTGATTTTATAATTTCTTTTCTTTTAATATTAATTTTTATGTGTTTATTCATTTAGATATTTTATCAACTTATTATTAAGAGTATACCAAATTGGCCCCTAATATCAAATAGTATTAACAAATTAATCTTAAATGGATAGATATTACAATGACAAATAAAAAGAAAACCTACTAAAAATTGAAATGGTTAATAACAATAAAATCAAATGATACTCAATGCATTTAAATATCCTATCATTTTATAACCTATACATTTAGTTTATAAAATTTAAGTAGAATAAATAAAATAACAAATTCTATGGTTGTTTGTGCAATTATGGAGTAAATGTCTAGACTGATAATAGTGATGACAAAACAATTAATCTTGATGTGTGATAGATAACATCTGAGCCATGGTACCATGAGTACAACGAGTATGGCGATGTTAACAGGAGTACAACGACGGCGAGTAAGAGTACAACAGTTATGAGCAGATGTCAACTAGAGTACGACGGTGTGAAACAAGTGTACAACGACTATGGCAAGCGAGAGTACAGTGATGGAGCACGGGAGCACAATGATGGAATACAGTAATGGAGTACAAAGGAGTACAAGAGATCAGTGACAAAGTATGACAATGGAATACAACGGTGGCGGAGTACGGGAGCACAATGGTGGGGTATGGCAAGGAGAAAGGTATAAAACAACAGGAGCAATAAGAGAATTTCTGACAAGGATCAAGAACCTAAGCTCTGATACCATATTAGAAACGGAGACGAAGAACACAAAGACAAAAAACACAGAGACACTGAATGGTCTGTATATTTCTGAATGTGTTTGAAGTACAAAGGAGGTTCCTTATTTATACAAAAAAATGGGCTATACAATAAAAGAAATAAATAAAATAAGTACAATTAAAATAATATTGCGTTAACTATATGCAAATCAAATTAATCAGAAATCCTAACAAATACTCAAAGTCAAGATGGAAGTGGAATCATCGCAGAGATCAAAATGGAATCAAAAGAACAGAAGAAACAATAACAAAACTTAAAAAGTAGAATCGTAAAACACACAAACTTTGAAGAAGAGAAGCCAAGATGAATCAACAAAGAGATCGAAGGGAATCAAAAGAACAAAGAACAAAAGAAACAACAATAATTAATCCACTGAGGAATGTCCTAATGATCATATTGCACATGATGCAGAGCTAAATTCTGAACCTGCTATGGAGTTGCATTCTAGTAGTGATCCTGTTACCCCTCCTCCAATTACTCCAACTCTTAATGCTACTGTTATTCAGGACATGAAATAGTTGGAAGATTTTGGAGTGATGAAGTTGAAGCAGAGGATTCTGATCCTGATTTAGTTGAAGCTGCAAGTTCAGCTGCTAATGAGAATAGTTTCGAAGTGGTTTTGTCTAAATCTTAAAAAAGAAATTGAGACAGAAAAAGAAACAAGTCCAAAGAACAGATTTCTATAATACCCGATATAGGGCAGGCTCAAAATCAATCTTTTTCTGATATGAAGGTGTTTTACTGGAATGTTAGAGGGTTGGCTAACCCGGATACTAGATTGGTACTTAAAATTTTTTGCATTAAACACAAACCAGATTTCTTGTTTGTTGTTGAGCCTTGGATTGCCATGGATCAAATTCCAATTTCTTTCTGGACTACTCTGAGATTAAAACCTTTTATGGTGAATGATAGAGGTTCTCAGTTACCTAATCTATGGGGATTTTGTGCTGAATTTATTGATCCTATAGTGATATCTTCTTCTAGACAACATGTCTCTATGTCAGTTGTTTGGGAGCAGCAGTTAGTTTATATAGCAGCAATATATGCTTCCACTAGCCTTTTTGTTAGAAGGGATTTGTAGAATGAGCTCTCTGCTATTGTTCAGAACAATCAAGGACCTTGGCTTCTTGTTGGTGACTTTAATGCCATCTTGGGTGCTCATGAACAAAGAGGAGGTGGCTTACCATCTCCTGCTTCTTGTGCAGAATTTACTTGGTCAAATAAGAGAAGGGTTGATGCTCATACAGAAAGAAGACTTGACAGGGCCTTGTGTAATGATGATTGGTTCTCAGTTTGGTCTTCAACTTCCTGCTGTACACTCACTAGGAGTCATTCTGATCATTTCCCACTGCTCCTCATTATGCAGGGAACTGTTCCTACCTATCCTTCATATTTTAAGTTTTAAAGCATATGGTCTGATCATTCAGATTGTAGAAGATTGATTCATGAAGTTTGGTCAAAAGATGTGGTAGGCTGCCCTATGTTTGTCTTGACTCAGAAGTTGAAATCTTTGAAAGCTACTTTTAAGGTTTGGAACAGGGAGGTTTTTGGAGATGTGCATAAAATGGTTGATTCTGCTCAAGCTGATCTTGAGGCAGTACAACAAGAAATTTCTGAATTTGGATTATCTAATGAGTTGGATGAAAAGGAATTGCAGGCTCAAATGAATCTTCAAAAGGCTCTTTCTTTTCATGAAAGCTTTTAGGGAGAAAAGGCAAGAATAAATTGGTTTACTAAGGGGGATAGAAATACCTCATTCTTTCACAGGATAACCAAAATAAGGCATGCTTCTAAGAAAATGTCTATTTTGAAAGTTAATGATACTATCTTAGATAATCAATCTGACATAGAGCATCATGTTTTAAACTTCTATTCCTCTCTTTATGCATCAGAAAATACCTGCACTCAATCTGATTTTGTTAGCAAAGTGATCCCTAGTCTTGTTTCTAATGAAGACAATGTTATGCTAACCAACTTACCTACATTGGAAGAGGTTAAAGCTGTTGTATTTGATATGAATGGTTCAGGGCCCCCTGGACCTGATGGATTTGGTGGATTCTTCTTTCAAAAATATTGGGACATTGTATGCAACGATGTTTTCCAATCAGTTATGCAGTTCTTCTCAACAGGTTGGATTTTCCCTAACTTGAATTCTAATTTAGTCACTTTGATTCCTAAATTTACTGGTACGGATAGAGTTGAGGATTATAGGCCAATTGCATTGGCCAATTTCCAATTCAAAATCATCACAAAGGTAATTGCTGATAGGCTTGCTCTCATAGCTCCCAAGATAGTCTCTGAACAGCAGAGGGGATTCATAAGAGGTAGACAAATCTCAGATTGCATTTGCACAACTTCTGAAGCTATCAATTTGTTAGACTATAAGGCTTTTGGGGGAAACATTGCTCTCAAGTTTGATGTCAAAAAAGCTTTTGACACTATGGATTGGACTTTTCTCTTATCTATTTTGGAAGCTTTTGGTTTTCATTCTACTTTTTGCAACTGGATTAAAGCTGTCTTGCAATCAGCAAAGTTGTCAATATCTGTGAATGGTCATCCAACGGGTTTCTTCTCTTGTAAAAGAGGGGTCAGGCAAGGGGACCCTCTCTCTCCTCTCCTCTTTTGTTTAGTTGAGGATGCTCTAAGTAGAGGCATTTCTTTGTTAGTTGATTCTGGTTACCTTCAGCCTATGTCAGGTCCTAGAGCTTGCCCCTTTCCTACACATGTTTTATATGCAGATGATATTATGGTGTTTTGCAAAGGAACAAAAAAGAATTTGAGGGCCCTAATGTCATTATTCTAAGAATATGGTGTTGCTTCTGGCCAATTTCTCAGACTTGACAAGTGCAGATTCTTCACTGGATCCATTTCTCCTCCTAGACAGAAAGTTATAAGTAACTTCCTGGGTTTTAAAGCTGGCACACTCCCTTTCATCTACTTAGGGGTTCCTATCTTCCAAGGTAAGCCCAAATCTGCCTTTTTGTAGCCTATAGCAGACAAGATTAGAGCAAAAATACGCTTCATGGAAGGGCTCTATGCTATCCATTATGGGAAGAGTCCAATTGGTGAAGTCAATTATTCATGGCATGTTACTTTATAGCTTTCGGGTATACATTTGGCCTATTGCACTTCTCAAATCTTTGGATAGATGCATTAGGAATTTCATTTGGTCTGGTGATTCTTGCAAAAGAAAATTGGTTATTGTTGCTTGGAATAGAATGTGTGTTCCTGTTGAGGATGCTGGACTTGGATTGAGATCTCTCAGGTCAATTAATGAAGCATCTATGCTAAAACTCAGCTGGGAGATGCTTTCTTCACAAAACCAGTGGTCAATGCTCTTAAAGGCAAGATTTATGAGAGGTAACAAGCCTATACGACACTATGCAAAATCTTCCATTTGGACGGGTAAGGCAGTTCATCCAATCTGTTCATGATAGTAGTTGCTGGCTTCTTGGTGATGGAAGTAAAATTCATTTTTGGAGAGATAAATGGATCTCAAATCCCATTGCTGAGTTGTTACAAATTCCAGATTATGTCCAATCTTCTCTGAATGCTTCAGTGCAGGACTTCATTTATGAAAAGTCATGGTCCATTCCTGATGCTTTTGCTGCTAAATTCCCTGCAATTGTTAATGAAATACAACAATTGGTTATACCTAAGGATTCTGCAGAAGACAAATTCATTTGGACGAGTTCTGATGATGGATCTCTCAGCTTCAAATCTGCCTTTCTCCATCTATTTCCAACTGTACAACATGCAAATTGGGGAAGAAAAACTTGGAGTTCTGCCATTCCTCCATCTAAGTCTTTTTTGCTTTAGAGGTTGTTACAAAACAACCTTCCAACAGATGACAACTTGCATAAGAGAGGTTGCATATTAGTTTCAGCATGTAGCCTTTGTGGAGCAGCATGAGACTTCTATGCATCTATTTCTCAACTGCCACTTTGCAGCAGCTCTCTAGTCTTGGTTAAGCAGTTTGCTGCAGCTTCAGCTCGACGTGTCTAGCCTCAACTCAATAGTTGTTGTTTGTGATAAATATTGGAGTGGTCAGGTAAAAGATATCATTCTTTCAGCCATTATTCATATAATATGGATGGTTTGGTATGTTAGAAACTAGCTTAGGTTCAATAATAAAATTGTCTCTATCAATAGAGCCATACATATGATCTCTACTGGTGTGGCACTGTCTGGCAATTTTTCTAATGGCAAAATGTCCTCCTCTGTTGAGGATTTTAGAATCATTAAGCCATTCTCTGTAATCTGCCATCCTTCTAAAGCACCATCAATCATTCAAGTAAATTGGAATAGACCTCTTTGTGGTTGGATAAAAGGAAATTCATATGGTGCTTCAAGAGGTAATCCTGGACAATCAGCTTGTGGTGGGATTTTTAGAGATTCTAGTGGTGCAATCCTTGGTTGCTTTGCAGACTACATTGGAGTATCATCTTCTTTTCATGCTGAACTTCAAGCTGCCATGAAGTGTATTGAACTTTCTTTTCAAAAAAGTTGGCAAAAGTTCTGGTTGGAATGTGATTCCATGCTTGTCATAGCTGCATTCAAGTCTCTTGATTTAGTTCCTTGGACGCTCAAAAATAGGTGGAGGAATTGTTTGTTTTTGACAAGGCAAATGCAATTTCAAGTATCTCATATTTTCAGAGAAGGAAATTATTGTGCAGACAAGTTAGCAAATTTTGGCATTAATAGTCATTATTTTACTTGGTGGGATTTGCCTCCAAGGTTTCTCTTTGAAGACTTTAATCACAATAGATTAGGTCTGCCCTATTATAGCTTTAAATGATTTTTTTATTTTTCATGGGTTTTGGTATGGTCCCTCCATGTATTTGTATTCTTTTTATTATTTTTAATAAACTTTTGGTGTGCTGCAGATGATGGGTAGGATTTGAGGTGCTAACCTAATTGGGATTTCTCTCCCTACAGTGATGCCTTTGCACATCAATTTTGATTAAAAAAAACAACAAAACTTGAAGAAAATGAGATGGAAAGTAGAATTGTAAAACATAGAAGCTTGAAGAATTAGAGCAGAAACTTACGAAACTGGATCATGCTCGAGACTGGATCAATGATACTCGAAAGCCAAGATGGAAGTGGACCTTCGCTTATTATATAAAGATCTCATAAAGGAAGCAGTTATTGATGCTACTGCCAAGATGTCTTAGAAGGAAAAGCGGCTATTGATGGTCATGCACCTTGGCACTCACTCCCAACTCAATGTTACCAAATTCACTAAACCCCCTCCCCCCTCAAACTTCAAACACTCACTCCCACTCAGTGTTACCAAATTCGCTAAACCACCCTCCCTACGAAGTTCAAATTGGTTTGTGCATCCCGGAACACAATACTTCCGCGTACTAATATGATTTCATATTTTATATCTTTAACAAAATCATGCATTAACTATCAACTTTTTAAATAATTCATATTCAATTCTTGTTAACTTATTTTACCAAAATACAATAATTGGACAAGTGCAGTTGATTTTTTGGTTGGTATAATTTTAAAATTAGTATTTCGTATTATTTATAATTCTGTGTTATTTAATGTAATTAAACACGTCAAAATTAACTTATTAATTTATTATTATTTTCTGGAGTGTTTCATCAACACTATTCATGACACAAGTTTATTTATATAAAATCTAATTAATTCTCAAAACTATTATTATTTTATTAAAAAAAAGTATCCCGTTATATCAGTTAATTCAAAAAAACTAGAATAACTATCCCGTCTATGTCAATTAAATGAGACCTGTTCAACTATTTTCCATTATTTGATGTGCCTGAAATGGCATATCCATGTAGACAACATGTTGCTAATTTAAAAGTCATCTCAAGATATATTTCTAATCATCCTTAAGTATTGTAGGTTTTATTAGGAAAATATATTTTTAAAGTAATAAAGTATGACAATCATGTAAATGCAAATTAATGACAATAATTATTAGAAAAATTATCTTTGAGTAAAAACAATTATAACAATAGCATAATTTTGATGCATTGAAAGTGTAAAGTTTTTTACACCATCAACTAATCATACATTGTCACATATGTGACTTTTGAAGTAGTTACGTAAAAGTCAAATATTTTTTATTATGTGACAATGCATAATTGAATGACAATGTAAAAGTTTACACTAACAATGTATTTAAATTAAATCCTTATAACAATACTTTGCCAATTAATTTGTGAGTACATAATGGTAATCACTGAACTTTGTTCATTAAAAAAAAGTAATTATTACTCAATCTCATACTTGTTATATGTCGTATAAGGAACTTACACTAGAAAATTCACACAACAAATTAGGTGTATTGATTTTTGGGATAAAATCACTATATCAGACAGTATTACCATTTCACTCATTGAACTCAAAATTAGCTCAGTTATCATAACATGAAAATTAATTATTGTTGTATATGTAATGTGTGTTCCCTCACCACTAAATCTTTCTCAGGTGTCACATTATTACTTACTAAATTACGTTACATTAATTGAAGTCTTTTAACAATGTGTTTCACCAATAAAAGTAGTGATAAGAGAGACAAATAATGTTGACTATGAAAAAGTTGAGAGATTCCAGTATTTAAATAATTAATAGAGGGACACAAAATAAGGGTCAAAATCAGTAAAATCAAATTGTAACTATGTTGGAACTATAAAACGACATATATATAACATGCAATACAAAAAAAAAATCTCTACTATGATAGAGAAAAAAGAATAGAGGGAGTATTAATTGACACCATGATATTCTTTGAACATAAGGTTTATATTACTTGTACAGAAATAACAACATAATAAAAAATGAGTTTATTATTTAATAATCATGTAAAATTATGACATTGATTTTTGAATTTAATTGTAATACATTGTTAGTGTAAGAATTTCTTATACTATAAACCAATTATGTAAAGACACGTTATTAAAAATGATTGACTTTTATAACTACTACTTCAAAAGTTACACATGTAATAATGTGGGATTTGGTTGATAATGAAAAAAACATTACATTATCAATGCATCGAAAGGTAAGTCATCATATATATATTAACATTTTATAAGACAACATTATTTATTTTACTGATTCATTGATTTTAAATAACATGGAAAAGATGAACTTGTATTGGGTTATGTAAGGTCTATATTAATATATTTAAGTTTGTATTCTCTTGATCTTCAGGTAGAGTTCTTTTCCCGCACGAAAAATTAATATTATATTGCATTATATATTATATTACAATATTTTTCTTTTTTCTTATCCATCCAAGTACGAAAGAGTTACTTTTTCATTTTTAAATTTGAATATTGATGACTCGTTTCAAATACAAAAAAAAGAAAAGTACATATATTGAACACCATTTGCAACAAGTCAATAACTAACAACAAAAGACTCATTCAAATGTTAAGCCTGTGACATTTATTTCCAGTCCAAATGTTGCACTGACTTCTTAATGTTTAAGGTGTACGATATTTAAATAAATTCTAAACTGAAGTGTTTATATTTATCTTCCATTAAACAAATTGCTAAGTAGAATATATCTGTTGCATGGTTTTATACATGCAGTACTTAATGAATTCAATCTGTTCAGATTAATATCGCAATGTGTCAGTACAAAAGACTCTATATTGCATTGTTTTTGCATTACTCAATTAAGGCATTTATTCAAATATGGATTGCCAAGATAAGGAATTAATTAATGCAAATAATCAATAATAAGTTAATTGTCACTCATAATAATTTTGATTGATATTCAGGAGCAAGCTGTCCATATCGGTTAAATTACAAATTTTAAAGAGAAATTATTTATCCTCATATCTAATCTTCTTATTAATCCTCTTAGTTATTAAATAAAGAAAATATTAAATAATTTTTATGTTTCTAAGATATTACATGCAATTAATTTTTTATTTAATATTTTCTTTATTTAGTATTAAAAAAATTATTAAAATGATTGAATAAGAGAATATAACATTACTCAATTTCAAATTATGAAAAACGACTCATATTCCTAATTAACGATACCACATCCAATCGAGTCAAAATTAAAAATTAATTAATTTGAAAGTTGTTAATTAAAACAAAACATAAAGTCGTGCCACTAGGAAGATTGCCTCCAGCTGGCGACCAAACCACCATCAGTCACAATAACTAGCAGCACGGTGGCCACAATTCACCAATAATAACAAAGGAAAATGACGGTCTTACATCATTTTTCATCACACACACATTTTCATACTCACTTTGAATAAATGTGATTAAGTGAGAGAAAATAAAAATAAATAAATATAATAAATAATATTAAAAAGAGTATGAAAAAAATATATACATTATTTATAATAAGAAAATCAGAATTGAATAACAAAACATTTATTGTAATTAAAACAAAAGAAACAAAAACCACCCAAATGGGTTTCAACATCAGTTGGAAAAGCAACGAACTTGTACCAACCTTGTACGAAGTGGCACTGGTGAGGCCCACCCTCAGCCCAAAGTAGTGTCCACCTGAACATCTTGCACGTTGTAATCTCCTCTACGCGCAAGCTATTTGTTCGCAGGAATGAACTTTAAAACAAAAAAACAAAATCTCCTCTGCAGATTTATGACTCAAACCAGCTTAAAATCTGGAACTATAATAAAAAATAACTAACACATTTTTTGGTAATTAAAATTTCACTGACCAAGGGTTAACGCCCAAAAGCCTAGGCGTGCATCAAGGTGAAACTGAAGATGGGTAATGGGATGGGCTTTTACGTTATGGTGTTAAACTAATTTGATTACCCTATCTATTGAGCCATTCTAATAACTTTCACATGCATTCGAACCCACCTGAGCAGCGTCCTGCAAAATACATGGAATAAATGGCCGCAGGCCTAATACCATGTACCCAGTATTAAAATGCATTTTACCAAAAGACAAAACTTAATTCAATTTTTTTATATTCTTTCTATCCAATTCTCAAATCAAAGAATGACATGTAAATTTTTTTCTATCCACTTCCATTCCACATCTCTCCTCTCCCCTTGTTTGATTTGAAAAAAAATCTACATGTAATTATTTGATTTGAGAATTAAATAAAAAGAATATAAAGAACTTAAACTAAGTTTTGTTATTTACAAAATTAGCTTGCTGCCACACTTTCCAGTTTAATCATTTTATAGTTTCCCACCAGGTTCAAATAATTATATTACTGCCATATCATTATAAAACTTTATATATTCTTTTAAACCCTACACATCATTCGACTAATATTAATAATGTTAAAGTATATAATAATACAATAATAAAATATGCACTCAATAAGTAAACCAAAAGAAAATTAAACATCTAATATATCTTTCATAATTTTTTAATAACTTTTTAAATTATACCATTTTACTAAATTACATAGTATATTACATGCTTATTCTATCGTGAACTCATTAATAAAGGGTGCATAAATCATTATAAATCCGAGTCATTCATATACAAAGTAAAACAACGTAATGGGTTATATAAGGCTTGGAAACCTACTAGTTTGGTTTGTGCCATCCTCCTTGTTATCCTGTAAGAATGACATTTGGTTGCCAGTCATTGTACCGTAGACCGCAGGGTCGCTCCAAAGCCAATGAAGCGATTGGCACAGAACATCATTGCCATCCTTCCATGAATGCGAACCTTATCTTCAACATTTCCATTGTGCATTTCAGACAATGGGAATTACTTCTCTGCCGCCGTTCATGAGTTTCCTCCAACACCATCAACGGCGCCGACCACCACCACGTCCTCTATGTATTTGCCTACAACATCGCCTCCTCAACCACAACGAGGAGCGGAAGTAGGTCAGGAAACTCGTCAGGGACCGTATGACCTAACCTAACCCTAGCCTAGCCTATTTAGTCTTGCCCTGGCATATGCGATGTGACAAAAATCCAAGGAACAATTCTTCATGGAAACCATGAAACCATATTTAGTTAAACGGGCCACACATTATGCCTTTGAACAAGCATATTACTACTAGAGACTCGACCTGTTTAATTATATATATTATTACATTAAATATAATATCAAATTTTTTTATTTCCATATCATTACTAATTATGAACATTATATAATAATTTGTTGAAGAACTAGACCCGTTAGCCTATATAAAACCCATTGTCTGTTAACATATATAACACGTAATCCTACTTTAAAGTCATAATAGAAATTAGACCTTTATATACGATCTAATTCCAGGTCATGTCAAGCTTTTAATAAGGTCACACCAAGATATTAAAAATTGACTCTATCGGATAAATAGACTTAGGCAGGTGCGTTTAAGAAATAGACCAAGTCCATTATAACTATATGCTACCCTAACTTACCCTATTTCCACTCTTAACATCCACTAACAGGTAGCACTACTAACAGCAGCAAAAGACATTTTCGCTCTCACTGAACACACATACTAACAGCCCACTAAAATGGGTTATAACTTACAAGTCTATCTATCGTGTGACAACGGCCTCTCATAGTAGTCAAAACTATTGTATGACCTCGTCATATTAGTTCGTCCAATCAACATCCCAATTAATTGCCGCCACATATTTGTCATTCAAATGTAAAAAGGTTGTATACTGTGGATACCATTATCATTCAACCCCATTCAATTTAACTGACAAATTTGCCCATTCATGCAAAATCTGGCGATTACATTGATCCTTTATCCAACTGACATTGTAATATAATGCTACTAAATACGCCCTTACTAAACCTAACAAATTGTAGCATAATATTAATTTGTCAAATTGTATATAGATTTTGATCGGACTCATATAAAAAAAATTGAAAAAGATAAAAATAATTTTTTTTAAGTGGCCCGATAATAGAAGTGAAAAAAAAGTCTCACAAAAAATTCTAGATAATTGAAATTTAAAAAAAAAAAAAAAAGAGATTTTTAGATAAGAGAAATGGTCTTAAAAGAGATAAGAAAAACTTGAGAAAGTTGAGATAAGAAATAAGAAAATTTGGAGAAGTAATAAATGAGATAAGATGATAGAGTAAATTTGAGAAAGTTGATAAAAGTGATAAGTGATAAAATGAAAGGAATTGAGCTTCTAGAAGTTGTTTAAATTAAATGGGAGATAAGATGAAAGAAAGAGATAAAATAGTTCTAGATAGTAACAAATCTCCAGATGATAAGAGATTTGGTGAGAGGAAATTGGGTTGTTTCAATGCATGATAAGAAGAGAGAGAGAGAGAAGCTATACATAACAAACAAATCCCAAATGCTATAGATCAAAAGAGAAATATTTGAGTTGGATAAAATTGAGTTGGTTCAAGGGTTGTGATCAAGGACAGATCCAAGGGGGGTGAGCATGGGCCTTGCCCCCCCCCCCTTGTCTCACTAATTTTTTTAGGTACGAATAATTTAATTTAATTTATTTAAAAAATAAAAAGATAATTATATTGATCTTTTATAAAGTTAGTACTTATTATATTGACACTTATTTAAAAATTATATCAACATCCCTAATTTTATATATTGTTATTACACTCAAACATCCTTCTTTGTTTACAAAATTACATATACCTCACCTACTTTATGTACAAATATTATACAAAGTCTCATTGAAAATATAAAGCAAGGGAAGTATGAGCAATTTCTCAAACAAAAATAGTGTCAATATTATAAGTACTAACCTCATGAGAGATCAGTATAATTATATCAAAGATAAAAATGATGAAGTTAAAAGAGTTTATACTTGATATGTATTTAACATGTGATTCATGATTATTTTATATACATTGATATTAAAAATTCAACTCATCTTTCTATTAATTTTTAATCTTTATATAATAAATCTACTACCTCCACTCACTTTTAGCTTCACTATCTTCACTTTTTTAAAATCTATATATATAAAAGCTTTATTTTGCTTATAAATCATGATGTAAAGGACAACTACTATTGTGATGCATTTAATATCTAATATAAATATTTTCTTTTTAATTTTTTCACTTTATTCATAAATCTTCCTATATAACAAAAGAAAAATATTCTTCTAAAGTAAACAAGTAAGAATATATTTACTCTTAATTTAAAATAGTGCATTTCGATCTTAACTCACTAAATAATTTAAGGGCGAATACATCATTATTTGTTAACTTTAATTTTTTTTATATTTAATAATATGATTTATGATTTTCGACTCCTTCACTGAATAATTTATGGATCTGTCCCTAGTTGTGATGTGCAATTAGCTTTAAAAGAAGATTAACTTGATTATATTTATTTATTGTTTATGTGGATTTAGTTAATAACATAATTTTTACGTTGGACTTGGTCAATAACAAAATTTGTATGTTTACATTGGACTTGGTCAATAACAAAATTTGTTCCTTGAATTTGGTCAATGTTTTTTTGTTCATAACAAAAAGTAAGTTCATCATTTTCTCATTTTCTCCACCAATAAAGATAATGTCTCCCTTTTTCAAAACAAACTCAACGTTCCTTTTATTTTTTTGTTATAAAATCATGGAAGCTCTCTTTGAGAGATGATCTAATTTTTTGAGAGAATGACAAAGAATACACTGCAAATTTGAATTGTGTTCTTGTGTGCAAAGAACACTAGTACAGAGAGAGTTTCTAGGCTATTTTATCTTGGGGTGATGTTGCTGATACACTGCTTGCACACAAAGAAACAGAACCACGAATCATATTAAAGAGAACGACCTAATTCGTGACTCAACCTACAATTCTCAAGTTTACTGATCAATAATTTTTTTTTCTTTTCAGATTTCAAGGTAATATATTCTACACTACCAAGGACCAAGAACCTAAGCTCTGATATCATGTTAGAAACGGATTCGAAAAACACAAAGACACTAAATGATCTATATATTTCTAAATGTGTTTAAAGTACAAAGGGTTCCATATTTATACAGAAAAAAAGGGTAATCCAAGAAAGGAAATAAAATAAGTATAATTAAAATAATATCGCGCTAACTATATGCAAATCAAATCAATCATATATCCTAACAGATACTAACATGCTAACATTACGCTAACAACTACAATACTCAAATTCAATATGGCAGCGAAATCAACGAAGAGATCGAAGTGGAATAAAAAAAAATAGAAGAAACAACAGCAAAACTTGAAAAGTAGAATGATAAAACACATAAACTTTGAAGAAGAGAAGCCAAGATGCAAGTGGAATCAACGAAGAGATTGAAGTGGAATCAAAAGAACAAAAGAAACAACAACAAAACTTGAAGAAAATGCGACGGAAAGTAGAATCGTAAAACACAAAAGCTTGAAGAATTGGAGCAAAAACTTACAGAATTGTATCATGCTTAAAACTGGATCAGCGATACTCAAAAGCCAAGATGGAGGTGGACCTTCGCTTATTATGTAAAGATCTCGTAAAGGAAATGGCTATTAATGCTACTGTCAGAATTCTCTAGAAGGAAAAATGATTATTGATGGTCATGCACCTTAGCACTCGCTCCCAATTTAGTGTTACCAAATTCGCTCCTCGAACTTTAAATACTCACTCCCACTCAGTGTTACCAAATTCGCTAAACTGTCCTCCCTACAAACTTCAAATTGGTTCGTGTGTCCCGGAACATAATACTTTTGCATACTAATATGTTTTCATATTTTATATCTTTTACAAAATCATGCATTAACTATCAGCTTTTTAAATAATTCATATTCATTTCTTGTTAACTTATTTTACCCAAATACTTTAATTGGACAAGTGCAGTTGATTTTTTGGTTAGTATACTTTTAAAATTAGTATTTTGTATTACTTATAATTCTGTGTTATTAAATGTAATTAAATACCTCAAAATTAACTTATTAATTTATTATTATTTTTGGAGTAGTTTTTTTTTTTTGTTTATCAGAGTATCTCTTCACCCGATAGGTGGGAAACTAATCTCCCGAGGTACAATTAGGTGCCTAAACGGAGATCTCTCCCAATGGTGTTATTTTCATAAACATAAATATAGGGATCAAACTTAAGACCACATGCTTAAGGGACCTGAGCCCCTTCCACTCGAACCAATACACATTGATTTTTCTGGAGTGTTTCATTAATACTATCCATGACACAAGTCTAATACTATCCATGACACAAGTCTATTTATATTAAATCTAATTAATTCTCAAAACTATTATTATTTTATTAAAAAAAAGTATCCCGTTATATCTGTTAATTAAAAAAAAACTGGAATAAGTATCCCGTCTATGTCAATTAAATGAGACCTGTTTAACTATTTTCCATTATTTGATGTGCCTGAAATGGCATATCAATGTAGACAACGTGTTGCTAATTTAAAAGTCATCTAAACATATATTGCTAATCATCCTTAAGTATTGAAGGTTTTTTTAGGAAAATATATTTTTAAAGTAATAAAGTATGACAATCATGTAGATGCAAATTAATGACAATAATTATTAGAAATTTTATCTTTGAGTAAAAACAATTATAACAAGAGCATAATTTTGATGCATTGAAAGTGTAAAATTTTTTACACCATCAACCAATCAGACATTGTCACATATGTGACTTTTGAAGTAGTTACGTAAAAGTCAAATATTTTTTATTACGTGATAATGCATGATTGAATGACAGTGTAAAAGTTTACACTAACAAAGTATTTAAATTAAATTCTTATAACAATACTTTGCCAATTAATTTGTGAGCATAATGGCAATCACTGAACTTTGTTCATTAAAAAAAAGTAATTACTACTCAATCCCATACTTGTTATATGTCATATAAGGAACTTACACTAGAAAATACGCACAATAAATTAGGTGTATTGATTTTTGGGATAAAATCACTATAACAGACAATATTACCTTTTCACTCATTGAACTCAAAATTAGCTCTGTTATTATAACATCAAAATTAATTATTGTTATATATGTAATGTGTGTTCCCTCTCCACTAAATCTTTCTCAGGGTGTCACATTATTAGGCTTTTTGACCAGTCTCCCATAGTGGCAAAATTATTTATCAAATTGTCATCTTTTTTAAACAATTTATCAAACTGCCACAGTTTTGGCCATGCTGAAATTTTTTATTATTTTTTCGTTCCACGTAGATAGTGCCAGAGGAGATGGAGCTTCCAATTGGGACACGCCAATGCGGTTGGCACAACCCACATGGATACGCCAACAAGCTTGGCATTTTTCACCTGTTAACAAAAAAAAATGCCACATTGCATGTACTTCTAGGGCAATTAACTCATTCCACATGAATGTCTTGAGAAATGATGCCCAAAGACACATACATTTTACATGCATACTAAAAAGTGCATCATAATGTTAGAAGACATCAATATCAATTATCTTATTTATAAGCAAAGTATTTGCTTCTAATTCGTAAAGTAGTCGATGTGGGACTTTAATGTTGACAAGACAAAGCAACTAAGTAAAACAACATGATATCTTTGTTCGATGTAGGCTCTACTCTCATAAAAAATAAATTTTGAAATAAAAGTTGTTTCATGCGTGATTGGTACAACAAATTTGTGTAAAAATTAAAAGTAAAATACAACTCATTTTCAACTTCTGAGTTTCTCACTTCTTCCCCATCACTACCTTCTCCATCATTACCTTCATTACCATTGTTTTCATCCCCACTTGAGCACATTCCAATCATACCGTGCAGAACCATAATTACTATTAACTTTTAACTAGCAATTGAAAATAACCAATGCAATGCCTATATCATATTACATATAACAAATTTTAAAAGGATAACACTCAAAAGTTTCTGTTCTAATGCCAATGCAGCATACAAATTACACAATTTTTTTTACCTTAAGACTGTCATCTGCCATATTGTTCGATGCTAAACCTTACCCATCCTCAAACATTACTTCACCATCACCAACGCCTACTAAACTGAAGTTAATAAAGTTTGAAAATGAGTTGCATTTTACTTTTAATTTTTGCACAAATTTTTTTGTCCCTATCACATATGGAACAACTTTCATTTCAAAATTTACATTAATTATATGAGAGTATAGCCCACCTCGAACAAAGATACCTTATTGCCTTGTTTAATTGTTTTGTCTTGTCAACACTAAAGTCCTACATCAATTACTTTACAAATTAAAAGTAAATATTTGACCTATAAATAAGCTAATTGATATTGATGTCTTCCAACATTATGGTACACTCTTTAGTAAGCATGTAAAATATATATATCTCTGGGTGTCATTTCTCAAGACATTCATGTGGAATGTGTTAAGTGTCTTAGAAGCACACGCAATATGGTATTTTTTTTGTCCACATGGAAAACGCCAACGCAGTTAGCGCAGTCTACATAGACACACCAACACGCCTGGCGTTTTTCACTTGTTAACGTCATCACGTGTGGCGTTACCACGTAAAAAATACTAGGCGTGTTGGCATATCCACATGGGTTGTGCCAACCGTGCTGGCATATCCCTGTTGGTAGCTCCATCTCCTCTAGCACTATCTATGTGAAATAAAAAATAATAAAAAATGTAACAGTTTGATAAATAGTTTGAAAATGATGAAAATTTAATAAATAATTTTGCCACTAAGGGCAAATTAATCAAAAAGCTCACATTATTACTTACTAAGTTATGTTACATTAATTGAAGTCCTTCAACAATGTGTTTCACCAATAAAAGAGGTGATAAGAGAGACAAATAATATTGACTATGTAAAAGTTAAGAGATTCTAGTATTTAAATAATAAATAGAGGGACAAAAAAAAAGGGTCAAAATCAGTAAAATCAAATTGTAACAATGTTGGAACTATAAAACGACATAACATGCAATACAAAAAAATCTCTAATATGGTAGATAAAAAAGAATAGCGGGAGTATTAATTGATGTCAAGAAATTCTTTGAACATAAGGTTTGGATTACTTGTATCGAAATAACAACATAATAAAAAATGAGTTTATTATTTAATAATCATGTAAATTATGATATTGATTTTAGAATTTAATTGTAATACATTGTTAGTGTAAGCATTTCTTATGCTATTAACCAATCATGCAAAGACACATCATTAAAAATATTTGACTTTCATAACTACTACTTTAAAAATTACACATGTGATAATATATGATTTGGTTGATAATGAAAAAATATTACATTATCAGTGCATCCAAAGGTAAGTCATCACATATTAACATTTTATAAGACAACATTATTTATTTTATTGATTCATTGATTTTAAATAACATGGAAAAGATGAATTTGTTTTAGGAAATGTAAGGTCTATATTAATATATTTAAGTTTGTATTCTCTCTGATCTTCAGGTAGAGCTCTTTTCCTGCACCAAAAATTAATATTATATTGCATTATATATTATATTACAATATTTTTTTTCTTATCCATCCAAATACGAAAGAGTTACTTTTTCATTTTTAAATTTGAATATTGATAACATGTTTCAAATACAGAAAAAAAAAAAGTAAATTAACTCTTTGGTTTTTATATTTGAATATTGATAACTCGTTTCAAATACAGAAAAAAAAAAGTATATACCATTGTTGAACACAATTTACAACAAGTCAATGACTAACAACAAAAGACTCATTCAAATGTTAAGCCTGTGACATTTATTTCCAGCCCAAATGTCGCACTGACTTCTCAATGTTTAAGGTGCACGACATTTAAATAAATTCTAAAATGAAGTTTTTATATTTATCTTTTGTTAAACAAATTGCTAATTAGAATATATCTCTTGCATGGTTTTATACATTCAGTACTTTATGAATTCAATATGTTCAAATTAATATCGAAATGTGTCAGTACAAAAGACTCTGTATTGCATTGTTTTTGCATTACTCAATTAAGGCATTTTATTTAAATATGGATTGCCAAGATAAGGAATAAATTAATGCAAATAATCAATGAAAAATTAATTGTCACTCACAATAAATTTGATTGATATTCAGGAGCAAGTTGTCCACGTCGATTTAATTACAAATTTCAAATTATGAAAAACGACTCATATTCTTAATTAATGACACTACATCCAGTCAAATCAAAATTAAAAATTAATATAATCTAAAAGTTGTTATTTAAAACAAAACATAAGGCGGTGCCACCGGTAAGATTGCCTTCACCCAGGGACCGAACCACCATCAGTCACAATAACTAGCTGTACGATGGCCACAAAACAAATCACCAATAATAACAAAACATTGTTTGTAATTAAAACAAAAGAAACAGAAAACACCCAAATGGGTGAGGCCTACCCTCAGCCCAAAGTATTGTCCACCTGAACATCCCGTTGTAATCTCCTCTACGCGCATGCTATTTGTACGCAGGAATGAACTTTAAAACAAAAAAATAAATTAGTAATACTCGAGCACATTGCAAATTTATGACTCAATCAGCTTAAAATCTGGAACTATAATAAAAAGAAATAACACAGTTTTTTGTAATTAAAATTTCATTGCCCAAGGGTTGATGCCCAGAGGCCTGGGCGTGCGTCAAGGTGACACTGAAGATGGGTAATGGGATGGGCATTTACGTTAGGGTGTTAAACTAATTTGGTTATCATTGGGCCATTCTAATAACTTTTTCGTGTGTCCGAACCCACCTCAGCAGCGTCCAGCAAAATACATGGAATAAATGGCCGCAGGCCCAATACCATGTACCCAGTATTAAAATGCATTTTACAAAAAGACAAAACTTAATTCAAATTTTTTATATTTTTTTTATCCAATTCTTAAATCAAAGAATGACATATAAATTTTTTTCTATCCACTTCCATTCCACATCTCTCCTCTCTCCTTGTTTCATTTGGAAAAAAATTATATGTAATTGTTTAATTTGAGAATTAAAAAAAAAAATATAAAGAACTTAAATTAAGTTTTGTTGTTTACAAAATTCGAATGCTGCCACACTTTCTAGTTTAATCATTATATAGTTTCCCACCAAGTTCAAACAATTATATTACTGCCATGTCATTTTATGACCATTATTTTTATATTATAAAACTTTATATATTCTTTTAAACCCTACACATCATTATACTAAAGTTAATAATGTTAAAGTATGTAATAATACAATAATAAAATATGCACTCAATAAGTAAACCAAAAGAAAATTAAACGTTTAATATATCTTTCATATTTTTTAATAACTTTTTAAATTTTACCATTGTACTAAATTACATGGTATATTACATGCTTATTCTATTGTGAACTCATTAATAAAAGGTGCATAAATCACCATAAATCTGAGTCATCCATATACAAAGTAAAACAACGTAATGGGTTATATAAGGCTTGAAAACCTACTAGTTTGGTTTCTGTCATCCTCCTTGTTATCCTGTAAGAATGACATTTGGTTGCCAGTCATAGTACGCTAAACCGCAGGGTCGCTCCAAAGCCAATGAAGTGATTGGCACCGAACACCATTGCCATCCTTCCATGAATGCGAACCTTATCTTCAACATTTCCATCGTGCATTTCAGACAATGGGAATTGCTTCTCTGTCGCCGTTCATGAGTTTCCTCTAACACCATCAATGGCGCTGACCACCACCACGTCCTCCATGTATTTGCCTACAACATTGCCCCCTCAACCACAACGAGGAGTGGAAGTAGGTCAGGAAACTGTCAGGGACCGTATGACCTAACCTAGCCCTAGCCTAGCCTATTTAGTCTTGCCCTGGCATAGGTTGTGTGACAAAAATCCAAGGAACAATTCTTCATGGAAACCATGAAACCATATTTAGTTAAACAAGCCACACATTATGCCTTTGAGCAAGCATATTACGACTAGAGACTCGACCTGTTTAATTATATATATTATTACATTAAATATATTATCAAATTTTTTTATTTCCATATCATTACTAATTATGAACATTATATAATAATTTGTTGAAGAACTAGACCCGTTAGCCTATATAAAACGCATTACATGTTAACCTATATATCACATAATCCTATTTTAAACCCATAATACAAATTAGACCTTTATATACGAACTAATTCTAGGTCATGTCAAGCTTTTAATAAGGTCACGCCAAGATATTAAAAATGGACTCTGTCTGATAAATAGACTTAGGCAGGTGCGTTTAAGAAATAGACCAAGTCCATTATAACTATATGCTACCCTAACTTACCCTATTTCCACTCTTAACATCCACTAACAGGAAGCACTACCAACAGCAGCAAAAGACATTTTCGCTCTCACTGAACACACGTACTAACAACCCACTAAAATGGGTTATAACTTACAAGTCTATCTATCGTGTGACAACGACCTCTCGTAGTAGTCAAAACTAATGTATGCCCTCGTCATATTAGTTCGTCCAATCAACATCCCAATTAATTGCCACCACATATTTGTCATTCAAATGTAAAAAGGTTGTATACTGTGGATACCATTATCATTCAACCCCATTCAATTTAACTAACAAATTTGCCCATTCATGCAAAATCTAGCGATTACACTAATCCTTTATCCAACTGACAATGTAATATAATGCTACTAAATGAGGCCTTACTAAACCTAACAAATTGTAGCATAATATTAATTTGTCAAATTGTATACAGATTTTGACCGGACTCATATAAAAAATTGAAAAAGATAAAAATAATTTTTTTAAGTAGCCCGATAATAGAAGTGAAAAAAAAAGTCTCACAAAAAATTCTAGATAATTGAAATTAAAAAAAAAGGATTTTTAAATAAGAGAAATGGTCTTAAAAGAGATAAGAAAAACTTGGGAAAGTTGAGATAAGAAATAAGAAAATTTGGAGAAGTAATAAATGAGATAAGATGATAGAGTAAATTTCAGAAAGTTGATAAAAGTGATAAGTGATAAAATGAAAGGAATAGAGCTTCTAGAAGTTGTTTAAATTAAATGAGAGATAAGATGAAAGAAAGAGATAAAATAGTTCTAGATAGCAACAAATCTCCAGATGATAAGAGATTTGGTGAGAGGAAATTGAGTTTTTTGAATGCATGATAAGGAGATGAGAGAGAGAGAGAGAGAGAGAGAGAGAGAGAGAGAAGCTATACATAACAAATAAATCCCAAATGCTATAGATCAGAAGAGAAATATTTGAGTTCGATAAGATTGAGTTAGTTCAAAGGTTGTGATCAAGGACGGATCCAATGGGGGGTGAGCATAGGCCTTGGCCCCCCCTTTTCTCACTAATTTTTTTAGGTTCCAATAATTTAATTAAATTTATTTAAAAAATAAAAAGATAATTATATTGGTCTTTTATAATGTTAGTACTTATTATATTGACACTCTTATTTAAAAATTATATCAACATCCCTAATTTTATATATTGTTATTACACTCAAACATCCTTCTTTGTTTACAAAATTACATATACCTCACCTACTTTATGTATAAATATTATACAAAGTCTCATTGAAAATACAAAGCAAGGGAAGTATGAGTAATTTCTCAAACAAAAATAGTATCAATATTATAAGTACTAACATCAGGAGAGATCAGTATAATTATATCAAAGATAAAAATTATAAAGTTAAAAGAATTTATACTTGATATGTATTTGACATGTGATTCATGGTTATTTTATATACATTGATATTAAAATTTTAACTCATCTTTCTATTAATTTTTAATCTTTATATAATAAACCTACTAGCTTCACTCTCTTCTCTTTTTTAAAATCTATATATATAAAATCTTTATTTTGCTTATAAATCATGATGTAAAAGACAACTACTATTGTGATGCATTTAATATCTAATATAAATATTTTATTTTTTATTTTTCCACTTTATTCATAAATTTTCCTATATAACAAAAGAAAAATATTCTTCTAAAGTAAGCAAGTAAAAATATATTTACCCTTAATTTAAAATAGTACATTTTGATTTTAACTCACTAAATAATTTAAGGGTGAATACATCATTATTTGTTAACTTTAATTTTTTTTATATTTAATCATATAATTCATGATTTTCGACCCCTTCACTGAATAATTTCTGGATCCGTCCTTGGTTGTGATGTGCAATTAGCTTTAAAAGAAGATTAACTTGATTATATTTATTTATTGTTTATGTGGATTTGGTCAATAAAATAATTTTTACGTTGGACTTGGTCAATAACAAAATTTGTATGTTTACATTAGACTTAGTCAATAACAAAATTTGTTCCTTGAATTTGGTCAATGTTTTTTTTGTTCATAACAAAAAGTAAGTTCATCACTTTCTCATTTTCTCCACCAATAAAGGTAATGTCTCCCTTTTTCAAAACAAACTCAACATTCCTTTTATTTTTTTTTTATAAAATCATGGAAGCTCTCTTTGAGAGATGATCTAATTTTTTGAGAGAAAGACAAAGAATACACTGCAAATTTGAATTGTGTTCTTGTGTGCAAAGAACACTAGTACGAAGAGAGTTTCTAGGCTATTTTATCCTGGGGTGATGTTGCTGATACACTGCTTGCACACAAAGAAACAGAACCACGAATCATATTAAAGAGAACGACTTAATTCGTGACTTAACCCACAATTCTCAAGTTTAATGATCAATAATTTTTTTTTCTTTTCAAATTTCAAGGTAATATATTCTACACTGACAAGGACTAAGAACCTAAGCTCTGATATCATGTTAGAAATGGATTCAAAAAACACAAAGACACTAAATGATCTATATATTTCTAAATATGTTTAAAGTACAAAAGGGTTCCATATTTATACAGAAAAAAGGGCAATACAAGAAAGGAAATAAAATAAGTATAATTAAAATAATATCATGCTAACTATATGCAAATCAAATCAATCATATATCCTAACATATACTAACATGCTAACATTACGCTAACAACTACAATACTCAAATTCAATATGGAAGCAGAATCAACGAAGAGATCGAAGTGGAATAAAAAAAAAATAGAAGAAACAACAGCAAAACTTGAAAAGTAGAATGATAAAACACATAAACTTTGAAGAAGAGAAGCCAAGATGCAAGTGGAATCAACGAAGAGATTGAAGTGGAATCAAAAGAACAAAAGAAACAACAACAAAACTTGAAGAAAATGCGATGGAAAGTAGAATCGTAAAACACAAAAGCTTGAAGAATTGGAGCAAAAACTTACAGAATTGTATCATGCTTAAAACTGGATCAGCGATACTCAAAAGCCAAGATGGAAGTGGACCTTCGCTTATTATGTAAAGATCTCGTAAAGGAAATGGCTATTAATGCTACTGTCAGAATTCCCTAGAAGGAAAAATGATTATTGATGGTCATGCACCTTAGCACTCGCTCCCAACTTAGTGTTACCAAATTCGCTCCTCAAACTTCAAATACTCAAATTGGTTCGTGTGTCCCAGAACATAATACTTCCACGTACTAATATGTTTTCATATTTTATATCTTTTACAAAATCAAACATTAACTATCAGTTTTTTAAATAATTCATATTCATTTCTTGTTAACTTATTTTACCCAAATACTTTAATTGGACAAGTGCAGTTAATTTTTTGGTTAGTATACTTTTAAAGTTAGTATTTTGTATTACTTATAATTCTGTGTTATTAAATGTAATTAAATACCTCAAAATTAACTTATTAATTTATTATTATTTTTTGGAGTAGTTTTTTTTTTTTTTGTTTCGAGTATCTCTTCATCCGATAGGTGAGAAACTAATCTCCTGAGGTACAGTTAGGTGCCTAAGCGGAGATCTCTCCCAACGGTGTTATTTTCATATACATAAATATATGGATCAAACCTAAGATCACAAGCTTAAGGGACTTGAGCCCCTTCCACTCGAACCAACACACATTGATTTTTCTGGAGTGTTTCATCAATACTATCCATGACACAAGTCTATTTATATTAAATCTAATTAATTCTCAAAACTATTATTATTTTATTAAAAAAAAGTATCATGTTATATCTGTTAATTCAAAAAACTAGAATAAGTATCTCGTCTATGTCAATTAAATGAGACCTGTTCAACTATTTTCCATTATTTGATGTGCTTGAAATGACATATCAATGTAGACAACGTGTTGCTAATTTAAAAGTCATCTCAACATATATTGCTAACCATCCTTAATTATTGAAGGTTTTATTAGAAAAATATATTTTAAAGTAATAAAGTATGACAATCATGTAGATGCAAATTAATGACAATAATTATTAAAAATTTTATCTTAGAGTAAAAACAATTATAACAAGAGCATAATTTTGATGCATTGAAAGTGTAAAATTTTTTACACCATCAACCAATCAAACATTGTCACATATGTGACTTTTGAAGTAGTTACGTAAAAGTCAAATATTTTTTATTACGTGACAATGCATGATTGAATGATAGTGTAAAAGTTTACACTAACAAAGTATTTAAATTAAATCCTTATAACAATACTTTGCCAATTAATTTGTGAGCATAATAGTAATTATTGAACTTTGTTCATTAAAAAAAAGTAATTACTACTCAATCCCATACTTGTTATATGTCGTATAAGGAACTTACACTAGAAAATACACACAATAAATTAGGTGTATTGATTTTTGGGATAAAATCACTATAACAAACAATATTACCTTTTCACTCATTGAACTCAAAATTAGCTCAATTATTATAACATTAAAATTAATTATTGTTATATATGTAATGTGTGTTCCCTCTCCACTAAATCTTTCTCAGGGTGTCACATTATTAGGCTTTTTGACCAATCTCCCTTAGTGGCAAAATTATTTACAAATTGTCATCATTTTTAAACAATTTATCAAACTGTCGCAGTTTTGGCCATGCTGAATTTTTTTTTTATTTTTTCATTCCACGTAGATAGCGCCTGAGAAGATGGAGCTTCCAATAGGGACACGCTAACACAGATGGCACAGCCCACATGGATACGCCAACACGCTTGGCATTTTCTGTAACACCCTTTTTTCTGGTCTCACGAAGAAGGAACGTCACACCATAAGGAAACTAAAATGAAAATGTGGAAAACAATAATTACTTAAATTAATTAACACCCAGTTCATTTTTAACCTATGATTAATTAACTTGCGTTCTTGGATGGTTAAATAATCGAGTATTGAAATATGTGTATATTTTTTTTTTGAAACAACAGTAAAGAAATAATAATAATCATGGATACAATAAAATCGACAAAAAATTGAAAGTCATACATTCACATATATATATATATATATATATATATATATATATATATATATATATATATATATATATAAATTATGCAAAAAGCAAAAGATGTACCCACCTGAATTGATACAAATATATACCCATCATATATGGCAAAACATCAGGCTTCTCCAAAAAGATAAATGGTTAGCCGTCAGTAACCACCGACAGTATCAGCCCCTAAGACTGACGAGAAGGGACCGTAGCCGGGTCTTCCTCAGGGTCCTCTTCATCCGATGAAATTGTCATCGGAGAGACCGAATTTCAGGCAGAAGCCCGAGCAGTGGAGAGGAAAGAGTCCTTTTGTGGGGTGTAGTAAAGGTCATCCCACAGATCTCTAACAGGAAGGTAAAATTCCAAGTGAAAAAAAGTAGCAAAATAAAAAACAGGCGAATCGTAGCGGCCCCACGCCAAAGAGACAATCAGCTCCCCATGGTAGATGCATCGGTCCGTGCTCAAGTTGATGTGCTAGCAATCGAGTCCTCAATGAAAGGTCATCCTAGCATACCCTAAAAATCGGCGCGGACGCGAAGACATCTCTGATCAACACTAATCGTAGTTGGGCCAAAAGCCAGGAAACTCAGACGCTTCCTTTTCTTCCTCACGAACGTCTTCTCAGAAGTATACAAATAAACAAAAATATTGAAATACAGAAAGAGGTAAGACATCCAGCTTTCATTACCAATATGGTAGCAAGAAAACAGAATGGCGCTGGACGCCCACATATCAACACGGTTCAAATGTCCAATCACAGTAATAATTAAAATTGACAGTAAAAGTAGAGCAACAATAAATAGTAGTAAGAATTCGTAATAACAGGCAGACAACATCAATATTTTCAATAGTCAACAGTTCAAGCAATCAAATAATTATTGCAGTAATAAGAGCAGATATTTTTCCATAGTTATAAATGCTCATGCTCAATGAATTATGAGACTGACAGTTCACAATGCAAATGGTACTAAATTCCTACTCCATGGAGCTAGACATAAACATTTTCATAGTGAATGATCAAGGAGTTATGCCAGTATCTTGTTAGCCTTAAAAATAGTGTGTACATCTCATAAAATATTTACGCAATTGGCTTATACATGGCACCTCAACAATTGATCGCGATATAGGACAGCATCTCAGTCCGGATCGTCGGTGTGTTTGCATCGGTCTATCCCAGGGCCCCAGTGGAGCTACCACTGTCTATTGTGAGACACCCGCACCCCGACGCCCCCAGGGCCAACCACTATGACCCTACGCTTAGTCTACTCGCACCCGCACATAGGTGTTATTCAAACTCCTAGACATACATCGTCTTTCCAACAATGTCTAATGGACAACACATATGCATGACAACGCAATGTACATCATGTATGTTCATCAATGATACATTTATCATAAAGTATACCACAATGGCATATATTCATTTCTCAATATCAACATGTCATAATTTCGTCAAGAACTTAGTCCCACATAGGAACTCACGATAACATCAACCAATTCACAATATCAATATATATACATATACATTGCTTCACACATACCACAATTTCCATATTATGGATCCTATATTTCTCAATGTCCTAATTTTTCTTTGGGCTAATAAAACCCTTCAAAACCGTGGCCTCCAAGGACCATTACCAACTCAATTTCTTCCATTATAAGTATCAATCCTTAAATGTCCAATTGCATAGGTTTTATTACTCAAAATTTTAATTCTAACCCTTAACAATTTGGGCCAAAACCGTGGCCTCCCAGAGTCACCAAGGTTCCAATTTCTCTTCACATTATGCATTAGTTACTTGATACCTAATCACCTAAATTTTATTCCACTCAAAATTAATCCAATCTCTTAAATTCCAAGTCAAAACTGTGACCTCACCTTAGTGTAGGAAACCCTCAAAATTTTCATTCATTAATTCTAACATTTCCAAACATTCCAACACCACCAATGCATTCAAAATTATTAATCAATCATCAATCATAATTAAGAACACATGAATATACAAAATCATCAAATAAAGCAAGCATACAAATATGGATTTCTCCATCAAACAATCACACAAGGTCTCCTCACCACCAATAATGGTTGAAGTGAGTAAATCTCCCTCTTACCTAAATGAAGAACACAAAAATGGTCTCCTATTGGCTCCTTGATGGTTTCGATTTTGAGCTTCCAAAACCCTAGAAATTTCAACACAAAGAATCAACACCAATGGTTGAAAAAGAAGAGTCTTTGGTCTCCAATGAAACCATAGAACACGAAAATGAAGAAAAGGAAAAGAAAAAATAGAAACTTTACCTTAAAGTTTGAAGCTTTGCCTTGGAAGACAATGGGGGTGAAAATGGATTTTGAAGAAATTTTCTAAATAGAAAGTGTAGAGAAGGTTAAGGTAAGTGTAGAAATGGTCTTGGTGAGGTTGAAAAATGAAAGAAAATGGTCTCCTTAAGGGCTGCAAAACCGTGGAGGAGAAGGAGAAGAAGAGAGAAGATGAAGAGAAATGGAAGAGAAGCTTGAAGAGAGAGAAAGTGTTAGGATAAAATGTGAGATATTTTGATAGAATGTATTAAGTGTGGGAGCAAAATTTGCTCCCATTTGGACATGCGTTGCCACGGCAATGGGAGAGAGAATGAGGGGGAAATTGGCTTCCCTAACAAGCCAAGGTTAGCTTGGTCATTTGGTAGTCAAAGCTTCTCAAAGAAGCTTTGATTAAAATACATTAAATTTGAATTAAAGTAGATTTGATTAGACATAAAGTATATTACATTAGAATAATGCGATAGGATTTTTTTAATACATGCTATTATCCAATGGACAATTGTCACAGTTGATAGAAGTCAGTATTAATTGTCCAGCAGATAAAAATTATACAACAATTTATTATTTTATCAGATAAAATTTCTCAAAAAACGTGAAACCTCATAAATCATGTCTAGTCTCGGGTTTAGTAAGATCCCCCGTCAACATTTCCACAGATCAAGGTTCTCGGGAAAAATATCACATTTTCCCGACTCCGCTCAGTTTGTATGCAAAACAAGGAATAATATTAAAATATTCTCCGTTCTCAGAAAAATCCAGAAAAATTCTCATAAATCACAAATATTATAAAATAAATAGTTATAATGAAATAAATAAATTTTGGAGTGTTACATTTTCCACGTGTTAACAAAAAAAATGCCACATTACATGTACTTCTAGGGCAATTAACTCATTCCACATGAATGTCTTGAGAAATGACGCACAAAGACACATACATTTTACATGCCTACTAAAAAGTGCACTATAATATTGGAAGACATCAATATTAATTATCTTATTTATAAGCCAAGTATTTGCTTCTAATTCGTAAAGTAGTCGATGTGGGACTTTAATGTTGGCAAGGTAAAGCAACTAAGTAAAACAACAAGATATCTTTGTTCGATGTGGGCTCTACTCTCATAGAAAATAAATTTTGAAATAAAAGTTGTTTCATGCATGATTGGTACAACAAATTTGGGTAAAAATTAAAAGTAAAATGCAACTTATTTTCAACTTTCGAATTTCTCACTTCTTCCCCATCACTACCTTCTCCATCGTTGCCTTCATTACCATTGTTTTCATCCCCACCTGAGCACATTCCAATCATACCCTGCAGAACCATAATTACTATTAACTTATAACTAGCAATTGAAAATAACCAATTGAATGCCTATATCATATTACATATAACAAATTTTAAAAGGATAACACTCAAAAGTTTCTGTTCTAATGCCAATGTAGCATACAAATTACACAATTTTTTTTACCTTAAGACTGTTATCTGCCATATTGTTCGATGCTAAACCCTACCCATCCTCAAACATTGCTTCACCATCACCAACGCCTACTAAACTGAAGTTAATAAAGTTTGAGAATGAGTTGCATTTTACTTTTAATTTTTGCACAATTTTTTTGTACTTATCACGCATGGAACAACTTTCATTTCAAAATTTACATTAATTATATGAGAGTATAGCCTACATCGAACAAAGATACCTTATTGTCTTACTTAATTGCTTTGTCTTGTCAACACTAAAGTCCCACATCGACTACTTTACAAATCAGAAGCAAATATTTGACCTATAAATAAGCTAATTGATATTAATGTATTCCAATATTATGGTACACTCTTTAGTAGGCATGTAAAATATATATATCTCTGGGCGTCATTTCTCAAGACATTCATGTGGAATGGATTAAGTGCCCTAGAAGTACATGCAATATGGTATTTTTTTTTCACATGGAAAATGCCAACATGGTTGGTGCAACCCACATAGATACACCAATATGTCTGGCGTTTTTCACATGTTAACGTCATCATGTGTGGTGTTACCACGTGAAAAATACTAGGCGTGTTGGTGTTACCAAGTGGCCTCAATACTCAAGAGGAGGGGTGAATTGAGTGTGTAAAATATTTTCGTAAATCTTTCGCAAAACATTTGATTATCAATTTTCGTTGAAGCTATTGGATGATTGAAGTGAATAGATAAATGAGATTGAATATTTCACTCACAAATTAAATAAGCCAAGTTGAATAACATTCAAGTAAGCATATAAAATAAATGCACAAATGTAAAGAGATGAGTTTAGAAGATCAAACACAAGGTTTATCCTGGTTCAGCCACCAATCCACTTATGACCTACGTCCAGTCCTCAAGCAACCGCTAGAGATTTTCCACTATATCTTCAAGTTTCAACATGTGCTTGACAACCTTTACAAACTAGAGCACTCACCACACCTTAGGATACATCACCCTTTGTGCTTGAGCCTCAAAACAGGGATACCTCACCCTTTACAACCTTTGAGGGATGCCTCACCCTCTTTACACCTTTGAAGGATACCTTACCTTCTTTTCAACAAGGGATACCTCACCCTTTTTCACTAGAGGGATACCTCACCCTCTTTACAAGATAAACAAAGTGTTTAAATGATAGAAACTCTCTCAAAGAGTAGATAATACAAATTGAAGCTTATGGGTATCAAGGATTCACTCTATTCAAGCTCAAAAATAGGTATTATGGAGGTGATATAGAAAACGTGAATTCAATGCTTTTCAACGTTTTTCAGATTGATTGACCAACCAATATAAATGCCCAACAACTTAGTTTTATAGCCAAAAGAGATTTTGTGCCGTTGAGGGCAGTTAGAAGCATTAAATGCTCTGCAATAAAGCCGTTGTTCGTGTTTTCTGATCACCCAGTTAACCGGTTAGGAAGTATTCCTAATTGGTTAGACATTTAAGATTGGTCTCTGTCTTTATCAGATAACAGGTTAGCCAAAGAGCCTAATCGGTTAGGCTTCATTAGAAAACTTTTTACGTGTGTTTTAAGAGCACACTAACCGGTTAGCTTAACTTCCTAATCGGTTAGGCTTCCTTTAAAACAGATTTTGTTTCTTAAAAATGTACATACTAACCGGTTAGGTCAAGTACCTAATCAGTTAGGCTTTTTGAACATTAACCACTGACTTTGAAAATAACAGATTAGTTGGGCATATTAATCGGTTAGGATCTTTTAAAAAAGAGAAGGCAATGCTTCTATTTTCACAAATAACCGATTACTTCTATTGCCTATCGGTTAGGCAATTTAAAACTAAATTGTCGTGTTTCTATTTTGGTACCTAACCAGTTAGATGATGGTGATAAGTAGTTATTGATTGATCAAGAAAAGAGAGTTTTTAAAGGTTTATGCATGTGAACACCCAATTTTGTCCGAGTAATTAGAACATCTTTAGTGCAAAATTTTTTTTTAAAAAAAAATAAAAATACTGATTTTACTAATGAGTTTTTTTTTCTTTTCTGTTGCTTGGCCCTTTTTCTTGTTTAGCCAAATTTTTGTTTAGCCCATTTTCTTATTTTTGTTTGTTCTAATTTTTGTTTTTGTTTAACCCAATAGGTTATGTTTACAAAGATCTAAAAAAAATGGAAAAATAAACAAAACAAAACAAATAACAACAATAAAAATATAAAAAATAACAACTAAAAAATAAAAAATGGGAGGCTGCCTGCCGTTAGAATGCTTTTTCCTTTCTCCTTCGTCTGATTCTATTTTGGAGTATCAAACAATTTCACTTTCTGTTTGGTCTCCTTCCTTTTTCCTTTTCTGGCCATGCAATATGCTCTCCATGCACTGCTGCACCATACACCGAGGAGACAATTTTGCTTTGCTCTCCACTACCTTCACGCCCTTCCCTGCACAGCTACACACAACCAGCCACTCACTCACATACCCCACTACTCCTTGGCATTTTCTTTCGAAAATTTTTTTGGAGAGAAATCAGAGGAAAGCTTCGGGGCAAATACAGAGAGGTTGGAATTTTTTTTTTTACATAAAGAAAGAGAAAACACAAGAAGAGAGTATGAAGTAGCAATTCCAAAGCCACCAAAAATTAATCTCAGATCTCAAAATCACCA
This sequence comes from Ormosia emarginata, assembly GCA_029884605.1. Taxonomy (NCBI): domain Eukaryota; kingdom Viridiplantae; phylum Streptophyta; class Magnoliopsida; order Fabales; family Fabaceae; genus Ormosia; species Ormosia emarginata. The sequence goes on from JAQQTP010000048.1 coordinate 2,722,975, forward strand.
TCAACCGGATCCTATATTGGTATCCATCTTTTCCTTTCTGATTGGTGATTCCCAAGTTTCGGTCTTCTCCTTGCTGCAATCAAATTTTGTGTGTTAATTTTCCATCAAAGTTTATGGCTTTTTTCTGGGAATCCAAATCACAGAAACAGCAGTAGCAGACCACCATACGTCCCTTCCTCTACCTCTTCCTCCACCACAACCAGACCCACCGTACCATCAGAGTTCCCCACTGCGAATGAGACCAAACCCCTGAAATCATCCCTCACCTAGCCATGTCCACTACCCATTCCTCCACCATGGCAGCCACCATGGAGCCAAGCCTCCACCAAGTCACCCAAAACGTGAAAACCAGCAACCCACTGTCCACCACGAGCCAACCCACCGTCCACCACGAGCCCAAGCCACCGCCGCTGCACAGATTTGGCCGTGCCCTTGCGCCCACGCCGTCGCGTCACCGTGGCCATTTTCCCTCAACCGTTGCGAGCCCAACCACCCTGGTCGCACACACCCCAACCATACACCACCGTCCCCCAAAAACCAGACCCCCATTCCTCCGTGTTGTCCACCATCAGCAGATCCGCGCCTACCATCACCGCCCCCGTTATAGCCACCCAAGTAAAGCCCAAACAACCTCCACCACCAGCCGTGAACGGCCACCTCGCCGCCAGCAACCTCCAAAGCCACCGTCCCAACCTCATTTGAAACCCATTTTTGGTCCTCTGTTTTGCTTGTTGCAGAGACGTTACTGAACGTCTCTTCCTTTTAATTGTTTGATTTATTGTTAGAAATTAGGATAATTCTGATGCATTTTTTTTTTCGTTTTTGAGTTAACTTCCTTTCCCTTTGGGCTTTTATTGGGCTAGGTAAACTTTTTTTTTATTTTTATATTTCTTTATGTTGGGCTGGTCCTCTTGTTAGTGTTTTTATTATTGGGGTTTAGTTGCTAATATAAAAATAAAGATATTGGTATTTAACTTTTTATATATAAAAAAAAATGTTTTTCGCTTCTCTTTTTATTTATTTATTGGTGTGTTCATCATATTATTGATCCTTGTTTCAAATATTGATCTTACCTCTTACAAGTGGAATTTTCTTTAAAAATAAAAAAATAAAACGAGATTAGCTGAGTTGCGACAGCTTGCTAATCTTGTGGCTTTTAGAACCATCTGAGTTATGACAGCTTGACAGTTCGTTTTCTAAAAAATCAAATGTTTGAGTCTTATTAAGTAAAATAAAATTGGATTAGCTAAGCATGACGAGTTTGTTAATCCCGCAAAATTATCGAATGCAATTTGATGATTCTTTCTTTTCTAAAGTGATAAAAAAAAATCAAATGAATTTTTAAAAATAAAATATTTTCAAAATTAAAAATAAATAACCCACAATCGTTTTACGTGGCAATTCCTCATTGCATCCGAGGATACGTAGGAGCAAAATTTCAATTCTGTCAAGCCAAAAATTAAATTTTTACAATTTATTTGTTTATTTAGTTTATCTTTTAATAAATGGGTAAAATAAATAGTTTTGAAAGTTATAAAATTGCACAATCAATTTAAGGTAACTGTCTTAGGACGGATGTATTAGGAGTGCTGTGGGGTTAAGTCACCACCCTTCCCTATGCATAACTAGACTCCCGAACTTGAGTTTTTGAACGTAGACCATCATTTTTGGTTTTACAATTTTTTCTAATAAAAATAAAATTGGTGGCGACTCCCTTAAATCTTTTGTAATTTAAGTCGTTATCTCGCAGCGATCACGGTCGCGACAATACAACCAAAGTTTTTCAAAACATTTTCAATCTTTCTAAAAACCATTTTGCCCAAATCAGAACACATTTTCACAAATGTAACACATGATTTTGCAAACCATTTAGGAAAACCTATAAGTGAGCTTAGTGTGAATCCCAAAATACCTTTACATAAGATCTAAGGACCTATATGCTAAACTTGAGTCCTTTGGTGCTTGATCTTCGCATTTTCGTTTCCTTTCTTGTTTGTTGTCATCAAAACCATCGCTTATGTCAATACCAATCACATTCTCCCCCTTTTTGATGATGACAAATAATTATTAAGAAAAGATTAGTTAAAATAAAATTGGAATTCACAAAAGTATTAGAGACATACTCCCCCTCTATTTTTCAAGAGTTGACAATATCAAAGATGCATAGCTCCCCCTTAGTTTTTGAATACCAAGACCATTTTTACCTTACTTTTCTCAATGATTTATGAACTAGAAATATTCATAACCCTTCTCCCCCTTTTGTCATGATAAAAAATAGCATGTATGGGGACAAAAGAAGAGGATGCAAACAACCATTGCTATTAAAGATAATTCATCAACAGTATGAGCATGTGAGTAATGCAAGCAGACCATTAAGTTCAAAAGCATATAAGTCATTTGAAACATAGGAAATCTGTCATGAGTAGGGCAATATATCCAAAAAGATGAGCTTAAGTTTGTTAGATAAACTTTTAAGCATATCAGAAACTAACAACAGAAAAAATAAACGGCCATGCCTATGCCCCGTGATCCTCTGATTGTGAATAGCGATGCTCAAGCCTATCCAGTCGTCCTTCCATAGCGCTCAAGCGATCATAGATAGCAGAGTTGCTATGTTCTTGATAAGCTTTAAGATCCGCAATCTGGACTTCAATGCTGGCTTGCATATTAGCAATTGCTTCCAGGATATGTTCATTGTTAGTGGCAAGGGCCTCTTCCATAGGGTTATCATTAGGTGCGGGAGGAATTTCGCCTTGTGGAGCTGCTGCTTCATTTCTTCGACTGTAAATCCATTCACCATCGACTTTCTTTGCATGTATGCGGTTTAGAGACGCATTGCCAAATTTGTGGGGAGCAGTAAAGAAAATGACTCCACCGTCCTTCAAATCGACCTTATAGTGATCCAAAATTTTAGCCACTATGAAGGCGTAAGGCAGATCCATCATTGCCTTGTCCTTGACTTTCTTCATGTTGTGCATGATATAGTGTGGCCAGTTGATTTTCTTGTGGCTTTTAAGACCCCATATCACAAATATATCATTTTCTTCAACCAAGGCATAGTTGCTTGCCCTTGGTACCAAGATATGGGTTACCACAAAGTGAAGAAGGCGATCCAGTAATTTCAGAAAACCAGTAGTGAAAGATCCCGGGGGCACGGCAATACCTGGTTGAATCATGTCTTCTACAGCTCGTGCTCTATTAAAATCTGCCCATGTAAGGTCGTCATTCTCAGTAAGTTTGGCTCCAGAGTGAGTGAGCCCAAACAGAGTAGTCCACTGACTTGGTGACATAATGATTTTGTGTTGCTTGATTTCATACACTAGATTCGTACCAGTAATAGACAAATTACAGAAATAAACTTTAGTTGGTTCAAGATAGAAGTACCTTGGGTTGGTGGTGACAAGAGTTTTCAAACCCTGAAATTCCAAGAGCTCGATGAAGGATGTAAAGCCTTCTCTTTCGAAGAACTCCCAGTCCATGAACTTGGGTTGAATGAGGCGACGTGCATGAAACCCAAGTGTGTATGACTCTATTTGAGATTTGTGAGAGAAATACCTTCCAATGTTGAGAGCGTTTGATAAATCTGGGGCAGAGAGTGAAGAGCCTTCAGGTTGAAGGGAAACATTGGGGTTTTTGGTACGAGAGTGCTTTGGTTGAGATGAACTGCTTGCCATGACTGAAAAAGGAGGTAGGGCTCGATTTTAGGAGAGAGGGAGAATGAGGGGAAGGTGAAATTTTTTTTTTTTTGAAGAAAATGGAATGTAATCGGTGAAATGTGATGGAAAGGAATGAAAAATGATGGAAATGGATTGTAAATGGTGGGGTTGTGTTGGATTTGTGGTAGGGATGGAGTTTGAGGAGTAGGTGTTGGAGAGGTTGAGAGGAGGAAGATGGTAATGGAGACGAAGTGGCTGCGGAAATGGTGAATATGGCTGAGGGTTGGAGTTTAAAGAGGATGTGGGTAACCGGTTAGGGAGATTGGGTAACCGGTTAGGGGTTTGTTATGGTAAAAGAGTAGGTTTCTGTTTGGAGCAATAATTGGTTAGGAATATTGAGTAACAAATTAGGGAATGTTACAGGGGTTTCTACCAGATGCATTAACCGATTAGAGCAATTATCTAACCGATTACCTACTTGAGTTTGTAAACACACGAGCCTCTGTTTGCTTGACTAACCGGTTAGAATTTTGTTAATAACCGGTTATGTGATACCACTGGAGTTAGCTGAGTCCTTCTGAATTATTTACTAACCGGTTAGGATAAGGAGATAACCGGTTAGATGCTTGAATTTTAACAGCAAAACAGAACCTCACGAGCTCATATAACCGATTAGAACATTTATCTAATCGATTAGCTTGTTATTTCCAGAGATATCAAGTCCTCTGTCTTGTATACTAATCGGTTAGGGTGCTTGCCTAATCGATTATTTAGGCTTGACAGAGAGCCCTCCAAAGTGCCAGAACATTTCCAAAGGCCAATCATTCAAGTTGTTCTCTTCTCCAATTGGTTGTTTCACTTCCAGAACTAGAACTCCTTCATGAGATCACCCTTTAAACATATCAACCCTTGTCTTCTTGGGATTCACTTTAATTCCATCGTAAATTTCTTCACTTTCCAAACCAGTATTTCTGACTTATGGATTGATTTTTCTTCTTCTCCTTCTTCTGACTATTGCATTTCCAAATCAAGACAAAATTCTCAAGAATTGAGTCCTTAGATCACCAACTTGAGCCAGCTTAACTTGGTTTCATTTTTATCAGCTGTAACCATTATAAAAGAATCCAAGTACAGAGTTTTCTTCTTCAAGAGAACCAGAATGCATAGTTCTTCAGCAGAATCAGAATTACAGAAAATTGGGGGGCTTAAGCATGGATAAAGCACCTGCAAAACAGACTTAGGGAAATCTCCGACGCTCAAGTCAGTATTGGACTCAAAAATGATAAAAGAGATAAAAGTTATGCAGAAAAAAAATGTCATATTATGCAGCAGAACACAAGATATGCAGAGATTTAACTTATGCATGATTGATCCAAAATTCCAAGATAAAAGGTATGTAACACAAGCATTCATTCAAATGCATGATTGATCAATTATTCCTAATTCTCCTCTTATATATGCACTTTAGGGCAACAATGATCATATTAGGAATATTATGTCAAGTACTAAGATATTTTCAAGATATAAAGCTAGAAAAGAACATCTTTAAAATAAGTTAAAGTATAGAACAAGTCTCCACTTATTCAAATGTTGCAAGTCCAAGCTTCTTGGAGACAATGGATAGAACTTGAAGTATTTTCTAATCTTGTGCTTGCAGCAGCCATTTTTTATATTCCAAAGTCCGTTCTTGGCCTTCAAGCATACCTACAACACACTTCAATTTTTGGCTTTTGGTACCCAAATTCTCTTGGGTCCTTGTGTGTTAGAGTTAGGCAAGGTGCCTTTAGGGATCCATACCATTTTAGTTCCAATCTTGTTATTAATATTCTTCCTCATATTACAAGTTGATGCACTATGTCCTTTCTTGCCACAATGAAAACACTTTATAAAAGGACTTGTTGATGTACTTGAGGAAACAAAGAAATTTTTGTAAAGTTTTTATTGATTTTTGGGATTGTACCCTAAACCAGCCTTTTGAAACACACATCTTTGTTTCCCTAGTAACATATTCAAATTATTCCTTCCCAAAGTAGACTTTGCAAGAGTATTTTTCAAGTCCTCAATTTCTTTTTCAAAAATTTTGCATGATGAGCAAGAAAATGATGTAGATGCATTATCAAGAGAAGAACATGTTATGCATGAAGAATTTGCATCAATAAGTCCAAGAGTTTCATTTTCAATTTTAAGCTCCTCAATTTCCTTATTTAATATAGAGATCTTGATTTAAAAAGAGAAAATTGCTTTCTTGGATGATGAAACAATTTTTGCAAGCCTCATAGATTCATTATGCAATTCTTCAAACGCATCTTGCAATTCATCATAGGAGGGGGAAGAATTTGATTCAAAGTTTGAGGATGTTACCTTCGTGTCATCTTCTTCTTCCTCTTCACTTCTAACCATGAGGCATAGGTTGGTTTTCTCATTGTCTGAGCTATCGGATGAGTCCATGTCATTTTCATCCCAAGCTATATAACCTCTTCTTCTATTTTTATCCTTTAAGGACCTCCTTTCATATTTATCCACTTTCCTTTGATAAATGGGACACTCCATCTTCATGTGCCCCGGTTCTCCATATTCATAGCATTTAGGAGTAGATAAGGTTCCTTCCCCTTTGTGATAGGCAATCTTTAAGGGAAATGGAGGTCTTCTTTGAGCTCCATTCTTTTTTAAGAATCTTCCAAGCTTCTTTACTAGAAGGCTAAGATTCTCCTCATTAATCTCCAAGTCATCTTCATCATCTTCATCATCATCATCATTAATCATGGAGGAGGTGGCCTTTTGAGCAATTCCCTTCTTTTCTTTTTTGTCATGCTTCTCATTTTGATTGAGCCTATTCAACTCCAACTCATGCTCTTGTAGCTTTCCAAAAAGTATGGCTAAGGTCATAGTTGCTAGATTTCTTGATTCCGAGATAGCCGTCACTTTAGGTTGTCAATTCCTGCTCAAGCATCTTAAGACTTTGTTAATAAGATCTTCATTAGAAAATGTCTTTCCTAATGAAGCTAAATGATTAACAATATGTGTAAAGCGTTTTTACATTTCTTGAATGCTTTCACCATGGTTCATTCTAAAAAGCTCATATTCATGGGTGAGAGTGTTTATCCTTGATCTTTTCACTTCACTAGTACCCAAATGAGTAACTTGCAAAGTATCCCACATTTCTTGAGCGGTCTTACAATTTGACATCCTAAAAAATCCATCATACCCTAAAGAAGTAGTGATGATGTTTTTGGCTCTCAAGTTGTATTAGACATTCTTTTTGTCATCATTGGTCCATTCATTTCTTAGTGTATTTGTTCTAACACTATCAACAAGACGTGTGGGGATAAAAGGACCATTTTCGACGGCATCCCACACATCAATATCAATAGCTTTAATAAAAATCTTCATCCTTTCTTTCCAATATGCATAACCATCCCCATTGAAGAAGAGAGGTCTATTTATAGAACCTTCATTAGAAAAACCATTCGAAGCAATCTTTTCTCTTGAAGCGGCTAAGCTCTTTATACAAGAGTCTAGCTCTGATACCACTTGTTACCAAGTGGCCTCAATACTCAAGAAGGGGGGTGAATTGAATGTGTAAAAAAATTTTAGTAAATCTTTCGCAAAACGTTTGATTATCAATTTTCGTTGAAGCTATTAGATGATTGAAGTGAATAGATAAATGAGATTGAATATTTCACTCACAAATTAAATAAGCCAAGTTGAATAACATTCAAGTAAGCATAAAAAATAAATGCACAAATGTAAAAAGATGAGTTTAGAAGATCAAACACAAGATTTATCCTAGTTCAGCCACCAATCCACTTGTGACCTACGTCCAGTCCTCAAGCAACCGCTAGAGATTTTCCATTATATCTTCAAGCTTCAACAGGTGCTTGACAACCTTTACAAACTAGAGCACTCACCACACCATGGGATACCTCACCCTTTGTGCTTGAGCCTCAAAACAAGGATACCTCACCCTTTACAACCTTTGAGGGATGCCTTACCCTCTTTACACCTTTGAAGGATACCTCACCTTCTTTTCAACAAGGGATACCTCACCCTTTTTCACTAGAGGGATACCTCACCCTCTTTACAAGATAAACAAAGTGTTTAAATGATAGAAACTCTCTCAAAGAGTAGATAATACAAATTGAAGCTTATGGGTATCAAGGATTCACTCTATTCAAGCTCAAAAATAGGGTATTATGGAGGTGATATAGAAAACGTGAATTCAATGCTTTTGAACGTTTTTCAGATTGATTGACCAACCAACATAAATGCCCAACAACTTAGTTTTATAGCCAAAAGAGATTTTGTGCCGTTGAGGGCAGTTAGAAGCATTAAATGCTCTGCAATAGAGCCGTTGTTCGTGTTTTCTGATCACCCAGTTAACCGGTTAGGAAGTATTCCTAATCGGTTAGACATTTAAGATTGGTCTCTGTCTTTATCAGATAACCGGTTAGCCAAAGAGCCTAATCGGTTAGGCTTCATTAGAAAACTTTTTACGTGTGTTTTAAGAGCACACTAACCGGTTAGCTTAACTTCCTAATCAATTAGGCTTCCTTTTAAAACATAATTTGTTTCTTAAAAACGTACATACTAACCGGTTAGGCCAAGTACCTAATCGGTTAGGCTTTTTGAACATTAGCCACTGACTTTGAAAATAACCGATTAGTTGGGCATATTAATCGGTTAGGATCTTTTAAAAAAGAGAAGGCAATGCTTTTGTTTTCACAAATAACTGATTACTTCTATTGCCTAATCGGTTAGGCAATTTAAAACTAAATTGTCGCGTTTCTATTTTGGTACCTAACCAGTTAGATGAATAGTGATAACCAATTATTGATTGATCAAGAAAAGAGAGTTTTTAAAGGTTTATGCAACCAAAGTTTTCCAAATCATTTTCAATCTTTCTAAAAATCATTTTGCCCAAATCAGAACACATTTTCACAAATGTAACACATCATTTTGCAAACCATTTAGGAAAACCTATAAATAAGCTTAGTGTGAATCCCAAAATATCTTTACACAAGATCTAAGGACCTATATGCTAAACTTGAGTCCTTTGGTGCTTGATCTTCGCAATTTCATTTCCTTTCTTGTTTGTTGTCATCAAAACCATCGCTTATATCAATACCAATCACAGTTGGCATATCCACGTGGGTTGTACCAACCGTGCTGGCGTATCCCTGTTGGTAGCTTCATCTCCTCTAGCACTATCTATGTGAAACGAAAATTAATAAAAAAAATGTGATAATTTGATAAATAGTTTGAAAATTATGATAATTTAATAAATAATTTTGCCACTAAGGACAAATTGGTCAAAAAGCTCACATTATTACTTACTAAGTTATGTTACATTAATTGAAGTCCTTCAACAATGTGTTTCACTAATAAAAGAGGTGATAAGAGAGACAAATAATGTTGACTATGTAAAAGTTGAGAGATTCTAGTATTTAAATAATTAATAGAGGGAAAAAATAAGGGTCAAAATCAGTAAAATCAAATTGTAACTATGTTGGAACTATAAAATGACATAACATGCAATACAAAAAAATCTCTAATATGGTAGATAAAAAAGAATAGAGGGAGTATTAATTAATGTCAAGAAATTCTTTGAACATAAGGTTTGGATTACTTGTATCGAAATAACAACATAATAAAAAATGAGTTTATTATTTAATAATCATGTAAATTATGGTATTGATTTTAGAATTTAATTGTAATACATTGTTAGTGTAAGCATTTTTTATGCTATTAACCAATCATGCAAAGACACATCATTAAAAATATTTGACTTTCATAACTACTACTTCAAAAATCACACATGTGATAATGTATGATTTGATTGATAATGAAAAAATATTACATTATCAGTGCATCCAAAGGTAAGTCATCACATATTAACATTTTATAAGACAACATTATTTATTTTATTGATTCATTGATTTTTAATAACATGGAAAAGATGAATTTGTTTTGGGAAATGTAAGGTCTATATTAATATATTTAAGTTTGTATTCTCTTTGATCTTCAGGTAGAGTTCTTTTCCTGCACCAAAAATTAATATTATATTGCATTATATATTATATTACAATATTTTTTCTTATCCATCCAAATACGAAAGAGTTACTTTTTCGTTTTTAAATTTGAATATTGATAACTTGTTTCAAATACAGAAAAAAAAAAGTAAATTAACTCTTTGGTTTTTATATTTGAATATTGATAACTCGTTTCAAATACAGAAAAAAAAAGTATATACCATTATTGAACACCATTTACAACAAGTCAACAACTAACAACAAAAGACTCATTCAAATGTTAAGCCTGTGACATTTATTTCCAGTCCAAATGTCGCACTGACTTCTCAATGTTTAAGGTGTACGATATTAAAATAAATTCTAAAATGAAGTGTTTATACTTATCTTTCGTTAAACAAATTGCTAATTAGAATATATCTCTTGCATGGTTTTATACATTCAGTACTTTATGAATTCAATATGTTCAAATCAATATCGAAATGTTTCAGTACCAAAGACTCTGTATTGCATTGTTTTTGCATTACTCAATTAAGGCATTTTATTTAAATATGGATTGCCAAGATAAGGAATAAATTAATGCAAATAATCAATGAAAAATTAATTGTCACTCATAATAAATTTGATTGATATTCAGGAGCAAGTTGTCCATGACGGTTTAATTATAAATTTTAAATTATGAAAAATGATTCATATTCTTAATTAACGACAATACATCCGGTTGAGTCAAAATTAAAAATTAATATAATTTAAAAATTGTTATTTAAAACAAAACATAAAGCGGTGTCACCAATAAGATTGCCTCCACCCGGGGACCGAACCACCATCAGTCACAATAACTAACTGCACGATGGCCGCAAAACAAATCACCAATAATAACAAAACATTGTTTGTAATTAAAACAAAAGAAACAGAAAACACCCAAATGGGTGAGGCCTACCCTCAGCCCAAAGTATTGTCCACCTGAACATCCCTACGCGCATGCTATTTGGACGCAGGAATGAACTTTAAAACAAAAAAATAAAATTAGTAATACTCGGGCACACTGCAAATTTATGACTCAATCAGCTTAAAATCTGGAACTATAATAAAAATAAATAACACATTTTTTTGTAATTAAAATTTCACTGACCAAGGGTTGATGCCCAGAGGCCTGGGCGTGCGTGAAGGTGACACTGAAGATGGGTAATGGGATGGGCATTTACGTTAGGGTGTTAAACTAATTTGGTTATGATTGGGCCATTCTAATAACTTTTACGTGTGTCCGAACCCACCTCAGCAGCGACCAGCAAAATACATGGCCGCAGGCCCAATACCATGTACCCAGTATTAAAATGCATTTTACAAAAAGACAAAACTTAATTCAAATTTTTTATATTTGTTTATCTAATTCTCAAATCAAAGAATGACATATAAATTTTTTTCTATCCACATCTCTCCTCTCTACTTGTTTGATTTGGAAAAAATTTACATGTAATTGTTTAATTTGAGAATTAAATAAAAAGAATATAAAGAACTTAAATTAAGTTTTGCTGTTTACAAATTCGCATGCTGCCACACTTTCTAGTTTAATCATTATATAGTTTCCCACCAAGTTCAAACAATTATATTACTGCCATGTCATTTTATGACCATTATTTTTATATTATAAAACTTTATATATTCTTTTGAACCCTGCACATCATTATACTAATGTTAATAATGTTAAAGTATGTAATAATACAATAATAAAATGTGCACTCAATAAGTAAACCAAAAGAAAATTAAACGTCTAATATATCTTTCATAATTTTTTAATAAGTTTTTAAATTATACCATTGTACTAAATTACATGGTATATTACATGCTTATTCTATCGTGAACTCATTAATAAAAGGTGTATAAATCACCATAAATCTGAGTCATCCATATACAAAGTAAAACAACGTAATGGGTTATATAAGGCTTGGAAACCTACTAGTTTGGTTTCTGTCATCCTCCTTGTTATCTTGTAAGAATGACATTTGGTTGCCAGTCATAGTACCGTAGACCGCAAGTTCACTCCAAAGCCAAAGAAGCGACTGGCACCGAAGACCATTGTCATCCTTCCCTGAATGCGAACCTTATCTTCAACATTTCCATCGTGCATTTTAGACAATGGGAATTGCTTCTCTGTCGCCGTTCATGAGTTTCCTCCAACACCATCAATGACATCGACCTCCACCACGTCCTCCATGTATTTGCCTACAACATCGCCTCCTCAACCACAATGTGGAGTGGAAGTAGGTCAAGAAACCCGTCAGGGACCATATGACCTAACCTATTCCAAGCCTAGCCTATTTAGTCTTGCCCTGGCATAGGCTGTGTGACAAAAATCCAAGGAACAATTCTTCATGGAAACCATGAAACCATATTTAGTTAAACAAGCCACACATTATGCCTTTGAACAAGCATATTACGACTAGAGACTCGACCTGTTTAATTATAAATATTATTACATTAAATATATTTTCAAATTTTATTATTTCCATATCATTACTAATTATGAACATTATATAATAATTTGTTGAAGAACTAGACCCGTTAGCCTATATAAAACCTATTGCCTGTTAACCTATATATCACATAATCCTATTTTAAACCCATAATACAAATTAGACCTTTATATACGATCTAATTCCAGGTCATGTCAAGCTTTTAATAAGGTCATGCCAAGATATTAAAAATGGACTCTGTCAGATAAATAAACTTAGTCAGGTGCGTTTAAGAAATAGACCAAGTCCATTATAACTATATGCTACCCTAACCTACCCTATTTCCACTCTTAACATCCACTAACAGGCAACACTACCAACAACAGCAAAAGACATTTTCGCTCTCACTGAACACACGTACTAGCAACCCACTAAAATGGGTTATAACTTGCAAGTCTATCTATCGTGTGACAACGACCTCTTATAGTAGTCAAACTATTGTATGCCCTCGTCATATTAGTTCGTCCAATCAACATCCCAATTAATTGTCGCCACATATTTGTCATTCAAATGTAAAAAGTTTGTATACTGTGGATACCATTATCATTCAACCCCATTCAATTTAACTAACAAATTTGCCCATTCATGTAAAATCTAGCGATTACACTGATCCTTTATCCAACTGACATTGTAATATAATGCTACTAAACGAGCCCTTACTAAACCTAACAAATTGTAGCATAATATTAATTTGTCCAATTGTATACAGATTTTGATTGGACCCATTAAAAAATTGAAAAAGATAAAAATAATTTTTTTAAATGGCCCAATAATAGAAGTGAAAAAAAAAGTCTCACAAAAAATTCTAGATAATTGAATTTTTTTTTAAAAAAAAAGGATTTTTAGATAAGAGAAATGGTCTTAAAAGAGATAAGAAAAACTTGAGAAAGTTGAGATAAGAGATAAGATGATAGAGTGAATTTGAGAAAGTTGATAAAAGTGATAAGTGATAAAATGAAAGGAATAGAGCTTCTAGAAGTTGTTTAAATTAAATGGGAGATAAGATGAAAGAAAGAGATAAAATAGCTCTAGATAGCAACAAATCGGCAGTGAGAGGAAATTGGGTTGTTTGAATGCGTGATAGATGAGAGAGAGAGAGAGAGAGAGAGAGAGAGAGAGAGAGAGAGAGAGAGAGAGAGAGAGAGAGAGAAGCTATACATAACAAACAAATCCTAAATGCTATAGATCAAAAGAGAAATATTTGAGTTAGATAAGATTGAGTTGGTTCAAGGGTTGTGATCAAGGACGGATCCAATGAGGGGTGAGCATAGGCCTTGCCCCCTCCCCTTTTCTCACTAATTTTTTTAGGTATCAATAATTTAATTAAATTTGTTTAAAAAATAAAAAGATAATTATATTAATCTTTTATAAAGTTAGTATTTATTATTATATTGACACTCTTATTTAAAAATTTTATCAACATCCCTAATTTTATATTTTGTTATTACACTCAAACATCTTTCTTTGTTTACAAAATTACATATACCTCACCTACTTTATGTACAAATATTATACAAAGTCTCATTGAAAATACAAAGCAATGGAAGTATGAGTAATTTCTCAAACAAAAATAGTGTCAATATTATAAGTACTAACATCAGGATAGATCAGTATAATTATATCAAAGATAAAAATGATAAAGTTAAAAGAGTTTATACTTGATATGTATTTGACATGTGATTCATGATTATTTTATATACATTGATATTAAAATTTCAACTCATCTTTCTATTAATTTTTAATCTTTATATAATAAACCTACTAGCTCCACTCACTTTTAGCTTCACTCTCTTCCCTTTTTTAAATCTATATATATAAAATCTTTATTTTGCTTATAAATCATAATGTAAAAGACAACTACTATTGTGATGCATTTAATATCTAATATAAATATTTTTTTTTACTTTTTCCACTTTATTCATAAATCTTCCTATGAACACCCAATTTTATCCAGGAAAAATACTCCCTAAATGAAAAAAATATAAAATAAATAAATAATGCATATTCTTTGAATAATTTCTCTAATTCATGCCTTTACCTCATTTATCCTATTTGCTTGGTCTTTTCTTTTATTCTTAAAAAAATGTTGATTTTCGTTTTTTTTATTATTTAAAAAAAAAGAAGAAAAAAAAAGAAAGAAAAAAGAAAAAAAAAAGAAATCTGATTTCGTTAAAAAAAAAATAAAGGAATGCAATTGTTTTATTTTGTTACATTACCTCCACTGCAACCAGAGGACTCAAAGCTCAAAGCAGGTAAAAAAATAGCAACTTTGCAGGCATGGAAACTATACAAAGAAGTCTCAATCCAAGAAAAAGACATGAAAATGGAAACACCTAGTTGCAGTGAGCCACTCTATCTGCTACCGAGAACTGATCTCATTGGGGTTGCAGATTTGATTTTCTGCTTACAAAGAGGAGGAAACGTGAACAGACCGAGGGGGCATTGATAGAAAACCATTTTCAGAGAGGAAATTCTAAAAAAAAATAGACAGAGAAACCAACTAAAGAGGCTTCAGCCGTCACCTTCAGGAGCTGGCATCAAGCTTCTCCCCCTCAAGCTCCATCAACTCACCTCCATGTCCAACCACCCTTCACCATAACTATCCATCTTCAACCCCAACCTCCATAGCCTTCAACTCGTAGCAGCCTTAACCACACCTTCAAGCCATCAACCACCATCAACCATCCTCCATCACATCCCCACGTCACCACCACCATCCAAATCGGGAGACCACCTCTGCCACCCACCACCGTTCCCCAACCGTGAAGCTCCACAGAACCCCGAACCCAACCACCAAGTCGCCGTCTCGGCTGCTACATCGTCGTCCTCCACCCAACCGGAACCCATGCAGCAGCCACATAAGCCAGCACTGCCACTCCATGACCAGCCACTGTCATAGCCAAACGTCCAGACCGGAACTGACCCGCGACGCCCACCGTTTGGCCTGCATCGCGCTGTCACCAAGCCAGCACGCCATCGATCTGAGCCCGAGACCGCCAGATCCAGCCACGCCGTCGACACTCGCCACCGCGACTCACCAAGCCAGCACCGCACGGCATGAACAACCCAGATCAGACCTCACCTCACCGTTGTCGACCAAGCTGGACCAGATCGGAGCTCCTTCGGTCGTCTGTGACACCCAGCCCGTCGAACCCCTTCTTTGTCTCTCCTTCGTTTTTCCAAGTACAGTGGCTGCAAGTCTCTTTCTTTTTGTCTCTTCTTTCTTGTTTTTGTTGTGAAAATCTGTCCATAAAAAAAATAAAAAAAAATAAAAAAATAGGGCTACTGAAAACACCAGCCCACCGACGTGGTTTGGTTTAATTGTGATCTTTGAAATAAAACAAGAGACAAAAAATATATATATATAAAAATCTAAAAAATATTCATATATAAAAAAACGTAAAAGAGAAGAGATGGGAAGTGATAAAAAAAGGGAGAAAACAGAAAACGTTTAAAAAAAAAAAAAAGAGGAGTTTGGGTATTAGATGAGTGTTTTAATTAATGGGCTGAATTTCTTGTTTCTTTTTTTGAGCTAAGATTAGTTTGCTTAGTAATTTAGAGACATAGTGAAAATTAAGTAAAAAAAATGTAGAGATAAAAGGCATAGGATTAGACAATAATAAAAAAATACCAAAAATCAAAAATTGAAATATGCCAAAACAATTAAAAAAGGTAAAATATAAATAGAATTATTTATAAAAAATAAAAAAAAATAAAAAATATAAAAAAATCTTTTAATCAATGTAATGATCAATGATGATGATTGAATAGCGGATGCTATCTTCAATGTCATTTGGATCATATGAGTTTATTGAGTAACCTAGTGCTAACTTGAACCCTGTGCAAGTTTGAGTTTGTTTTTAAATAAAATCCTTTTTCTCAAAAAATCTTTTTTAAATTAAAATAAATCAACTCACACTTATTTTCTAAAGAACTACGTGACTGAGTTCCTCATTGCACCTGAGAGTACGTAGGAGCAGAATTTTCATTTTGTCAAGCAAAAAATTAAATTTTCATAATTAGGTTTTCTTTTCATTCTTTTTCCTAAAAAAATAAAATAAAAATAGTTACAATGTTTTTAAAAAGGAGTAAAATCAATAAATTTGAGATTATCAATTTTTTGCACAACTGACTTAAGGTACCGTCTCAGGATGGGTGTGAAAAGGGTGCAGTGGGATTAAGTTTTCATCCTTCTCTATCCATAACCGACTCCCAAATCCGATCTGGTTTTCAAAGACTATTTTCTAAGAAAGGTTTTCTAATTTTTCCTAATTTAAATAAAATTGGTGGTGACTCCATTATTTCATCTTTAAAATCATTGCGAGTTGCTATGTCGCCGCGATCTCGGTCGCGACAAATGGCGACTCCACTGGGGACACTTAGAGAGTCAAGCCTGTTGTTGTTAGTTGTGCAAATTATTAATAATCTTTATTTATTTACTTTACCCCTTTTTTTGTTCTTTATCTTCTTATTTGTTTGTGAATTGTTTTTGTTTAATACTTTGGTGTAAATATTTGGTAACATTATCTTGTGTATATCTTGACTTGTATATATATATTTCACGTTGAATTATTGAAACCTTAGAGTAGATAATTGCTGGCTGGCTGTTGTATGTATGTTTTGCAGGTTGGGGGATAAATTTTGGTCTTTTTAAATTTTTGTACAGGTTTGTATGCTCCCTCACATACATCACTATCACTTACCTCACACACTTTTTGGGCTCTATACCTAAGTCTGTACGAACCCGAGGAATAGGATGAGTCATGACATTTGTTATTAAGGGGTTTTATGCTCACTTGACATTAGTTGAGACACCACTCAGATTGTTACCAGTATCATGGATTAGTCATATTGAGAGGGTTTATCCCTACTTGTGATTAATTCATGAATTGGGTCCCTGTCTTTCGAGATAGGGGCAATCAGGGGACCATGATTGTTAGAGGTCTAAATATGTCCTAAAAAAAACCTTACACTGATAGATTGAACATAGTGGCTGTCAAGATTAGAGTCGTGACTTTAAGGAAATCCAACTTTTAAGTTTCACCTGATTAGGGTACAAAGGGAACGTACTTTTTCTTTGTCTGTTCATTTCTCATATCATTCATTCTCATTTTAAAAAAAAAACTATAAAAAAGGGGGGAATGTTTCATCTTGCATTTTCGTATCATTTGCATGATATTCATAGCATTTTTCAAACAAAAGAAAAATAAAAGAAAGGACATGCATTATCTTGCATTTGCATGACATTCCCAAAAATAAGTACATCATCTTACATTTTCATGTCATTTTCTTGCATTCTAAAAAAAAAAAGAGGGCATGCATCAGCAGATCGTACGTAATCCTTCGTGTTTAAGACCCTATAAGGATTTCTCCATATAGGGTGTTAGGGTACATTTTAAAGTTACCTCGATGGGGGTATCCTTAGGATGCATTCTTCATTTTTCTGGTTTGCTTACATTCTTCTTTTACTCTTTTTGTAGGGTGGGTTTACTTGGTAACGTGGAAAGATTAGTGCTCATTCAATAGCAAGGAATGGAAGAGATGTGTCAAAGGAAAAACACCAACAATGCAGTTGATCTTAAGAGGAATATGAAGATTACAGTAAATAGCAGTGATCTGAGGCGTGTGAAGGACATTACTCAACACATGACTCCTAAAGCTCGATCAGAGTTTTCAAGCAGCTATGGACAGATCCAAGATTTGTTACGCATCCCTGTTGAAGAACCTGTCTTGAGTGGCCTTGCCTAGTTTTGGAATTATTCTCTAAAGTATTTTGAGCTGCCCGACTTGGATATTACACCGACCATAGAAAAGTATGCCATCATGTTAAGACTCCCAATGAGCAAGTACCCTAATGTTTATCTTTATGGGGGATATTATGTGTCAGAAGGAAAAATGGCAGAACTCATAGGGGTTTAGGCAAATCAGTTAGGCATGGAAAAGAGAGGAGGAACACAAGGATTGAAAAAGAGTTACCTGGAAGCACATCTTGAGCTACTAGCACAACAAGGAAGGTGGGATCTCTTTAACAAAACATTAGCGCTAACCATCTTTGGATTAATGTTATTCCCATTCATCTCAGATGTAGTGGACCAAACAACAATGGATGCTTTCTTCAAGTTTGAGAATCATAGGGCAAATCCAATCCCTGCTATTCTTGCTGATACTTTCTTGACCATGGAGATTTGCCACAAAAAAGGAGGGGGAATGATCTGATGTTGCACACATACGTTGTATGTTTGGATCATAACACACATGGATGTACATAATCGCTTGGGTCTCTTACCTAATCCACTAAGGAATTTTGGTCACATGCTAGTAAAGCAGCAGAAAGCCCATGAATGGAAAGATGAGTTCATGAAGATGGGATCAGACTCCTTCAAATGGGTTTGCTCTTAGTATCATGGGGAAGAGATAGTGCTCAGTTGTGGCGACTTTTCTAACGTTTCTTTAATGGGCGTGAGAGGTTGTGTATCCTTTTCACCGGTCCTTGTGCTTAAACAGCTCCAATGGACTCAGCACGTGCCTGACGAAGCACAACTTAGAGGATTCAGCTTTTTATATGGGAAAGATGGAAGCACCACCAAGCAGGAAAAAGAGGTTAGGGACGCTTGGAAAAATATTCATAAGGCAAGGGCGAAAGAACTGGGAAAACGTGTGGTAATTCCTACTCCCAAGTACCTGCAATGGAGAACAACAAGGAAAGCACAAAATAATACCCCTCAGGCAGTGTCAAGTAATGAAAATCACTCCTAGATTATATCTCAAATGACCACCCAGATAGAGAGGATGAAAGCGCAGATGTAGTTTTTGGAACAAGGGAAGGAAGCCACTGAGTTAAAAGTCGTCATTCATACAAGTTGATGCTAGAAGTTAGCTGACAAGATTGAAGACTTAAAGGATGCACAAGCTGATGCTGCTGAAGCTCTAAGCCAAGTAAAAAGGGCAAGAAAAGAAAGAGATGTAGAATCAAATAAGATCACATTAGAAGTCCAGGAGCTACGAGTGAAGGTAAATGCTCAAGAAGAAATGATAGAGAAGATTTTGCAAGAGAAAGAAGAATTGGAAGTAAATACTAGAGCACAAGACCAAAGAATGCAATCTTTACAAGAAGCTTTGGTTGAAGTGAAACGACGCTTCGATCAAAGACAAATTTTGGCTGCAGAATATTATAATTCGCTCAAGGAAGCAAACAAGAGAGCAACGCATTTGGAGTTGAAAGCTCAAGAGCTAGAGCAAGAAAAGGAGCAATGGAGACTCGAAGCTCAAAGGCAACGACTGCAAAAAGAAGAAAGTGAAGGCGTGTGGCAATGGGCAGCTCAAAATGAAAAGGCTCAAAAGGAATATTAGATGAAGAAATATAAGGACATGTCTAACCGCTTGCAGTATTACACTACACAACTGGCTAGTCATTTTGATGAAGCAGACCTTCAGATTCATATGAATCCATTGCTAAGGCTACCACAGAAGATAGCCGAGTTTATAAAATATTGTCGAGGTCTTGCTAAAGGTCTTAGGAAGAAACAAACAAAATTATTGATGTAATGTAATTTATATTACACTTTGAGGAGACTGAGACCTTGTATTGATTCATTCATGCACTATTCATTGAGGGGTGAATTCTCCCTTGAGTAGGTTGTCAACCGTGCTTTCGCACTGAGACAATTTGTCCTTTAGCGAAAACATGGGAATCTTGGTATTTGGTGAAAGAATGATTGCATTGTTTGAAGATGGAACCATTAGTGAATCCGTTAATGCTAAATCTGAGATCTTGCCTTGCTATTGAATGACCACGCAAATCTTTCCACAATCGCCAAGCATCCTCACACTAGCACTAACTTCTTTGTATTTCCTTTTTCTTTATTTAATGTGTTTTTGCTTTAATAAATCAATTTGGTTCAGGAATCATTGCGCGACTTGGGAAAGAAGAGACCAATCTAACCCGAGTTCACAATACCAGATCTCGGACCAGAATGGCTGCTGATCATTCCAAGACAGGAAGAAACTTGAGTAGGGAGGTCGATGAAGTGACAGGGAGAATAAATAAGGTGTCAGAGAACCAAGCGAGGTTGGAAGCAATATTGCAAGATATAAGGGAGTCTCTCCACTTAATCAGTGGAAATAGAAATGTAAATGGGGTTGAAACGTATGTAAATGTGTCATTAGTAACTGCTCCGATCTTCTCAACCACAACCTCAGGCATCGCTGCAGGAATCCACGAACAACCACCTCAAACAACATCAATAATCATGCCCATTGGGGAGGGGTATCATGCTTTGGAAGGCGCTCATAATGAAATCCCTAGTTATATGGGTCCTACTTAGGAACCACCCCATGTGTCTGTTCTGGGGCAAGTGACAATGTCTTATTCTGGGAATAGCCACGTCATAACTGAGAAGGATAAGATGAAAGAAGATTGGATGGAGAAAATGGAAGAACAGATCAAGGCGATAAAAGGCCCCAATACGTATGGACCCCTGAGGATAGAAGAGTTGTGTCCTACCACGGATATAGTAATCCCCAAAGACTTCGAGATTCCCAATTTTGTGAAGTATGACGGGAGCGGCAACTCTCATTTTCATTTGATCAGTTATGGGACTAAGATGGCTGTTTAGTCCAGGGATGATAAGTTCCTTATTAATTTCTTCCATAAGAGTCTTACAGGTCCCGCCCTAGAGTGGTATCTTCAGTTAGATCGCTCAAAGATCTCGCGTTGGACGGAACTGGCTGACCTATTTATGGACCAATACAAATTCAATCTGGACGTAGCCCCAACCAGGAGAACAATTGAGTTTGATGCAAAAAGGTAATGAGGAACCTTTCAAGCAATATGCACAGAGGTGGAGAGCCTTGGCGGCTCAAGTCCAACCCCATTAACTTTGTCTGAGATATGTTTGTATTTCTTGGGGACCTTAGGAAATCCTTTTATTGGGGGCGATGGCTGGGGTAGCCTATAAGGATTTTACAGATTTGATAACCGCTGGAGAAAGAATTGAAAGTTTGGCCAAAGTCGGGAAGTTACTGATAAGTAGCACAGAGAATACTGCTTTCAAGAGGGGATTCCAGCCGAAGAAAAAAGAACTTGAGGTGAATTATGTCCAGCGCTAACAAAATTTCAGACCTCGATATAGCTTAAGTCATCAGCCACCATACAACCACAACCCTCATTTTTCATACCAAACACCTTCACTGCCTTATTGTCCACCCCACCAAATTATACCGACCACAAACATCACCCCAACCCCACAATTCCAAATCAACAACATTCCCATGCCGTAACCATATATACCAACTCGCCCAACCTATCCCGATACCCACATGCACCTCCGCAGAATTACCTAAACCACCCACAACCTCAGCCGAACCTCCAAAATCAAAGCCTTTTTCGTCCCCAAAACCTCCCCCTTTTTCCAAGGTTGTCCATTTCGAATGCAGACCTATTCCAAAGATTGTTTGATGCTCACTATATTTCGGGAATTCTTGTGCGTCCCCTAGAACCACCATTTCCATCATAGTACAACCAGAACTCAACCTGCAAGTATCACATGGACATCTCAGGGCATTTGATTGAAGATTGCGAGGCTTTTAAGACCGCAGTAAGAAGGTTAATTGCCTACAAGAAGCTTGATATCCAAGAAGAGGTTGGACCCAGTATCGTTAATAACTCAATTCCTAATCATGGTGGAAGGAATGTGGTGAATGCTTTAGAGGTGGAAGGATCATCCATAAGAAAGGTCATGAGCTTGCGTATGCCGATGACAAGGATATTCAAAGGGTTGAAGAAAGCTGGCTACAGTATCATTGCACCAGCCGCTACGATGAAAGAAGAGGAAAAATATGATCAAGAGTCAAATTGTGCTTATCATTGTGGGGGAATAGGACATGATATTGAGGGTTGTTGGGACTTCAAGGTTCGAGTCCAAGGATTGCTCACTTTGGAAGTAATAAATGCAAGACAAGGGTTAGCTTTCTTCGAAGAGGCTAATGTGGTCAAACGCTTTGTGCTTAAGGTGCCACCTCTCAACCAAGTCTCGATATCAGAGAAAGTAGTGGTAATAATCAAGAAGCCAGTGCTGTTTGTTTATAAGGACACTCATTTAGTGTCATGGAATTATGAAACTAAGGTAGAGACAAAAGGAGTCGGGGAAGAGACTTCGAGGGCCCGAATTGCTGAAGTACACAAGGATAAGGAGTTGGTGACTAATATAGTCAAGGTAGGGGGAATTACAAGAAGTGGGCGATGCTATGGCCCAGGAGAGTTAAAAAAGGGAAAATTTGTTAAAGAAGGGAGTAGGGAGGAAATGTGAAAAGAAGGGAAGAGAGAGAAAGAAGGTGAAGAGGAGTTCTTAAAGATAATGAAGTAAAGTGAATACGATATGATGGAACAGCTAAAAAAGACTCCGGTCAGAATATCTTTTTTGTCATTCATCTTGACATCTGAGATGCATCAGAAGGCGTTATTGAAAATTCTGAATGAAGCCTATGTGAAACCCGATGTTACCCCCAAAAGTGTTGTTAACATGGTGGACCCTATGAAACGTGTTAACATGATCACATTCACTGATGAAGAGATCATTTCTCAATCTAAGAAGAACCCGCGGGCCTTGCACATAACCCTCAAATGCAAAAGGTATATAGTTGCAAAGGTTTTGATTAACGGGGGGTCTGCATTGAATATCATTCCCAAGTCGACTCTAACCTCATTATCAATAAGTGAAGAGGAATTGTCGCCTCAAGAAATGATGGTGCGAGCCTTTGATGGAAATAGGAGAGGCATTATAGGAGAGATGATGTTGCCGCTAGAGATTGGTCCAAGTAATTTTCAAGTGTTGTTCCAAGTTATGGATATTGAGCCTGGCTACACTATGCTACTGGGAAGACTATGGATCGTTGGTGTTGTTCCTTCCACCCTGCATCAAAGTGTTAAATATATTGAGAATGGGTCGGTCATCACCATACATGGAGAGAAAGAAATCATGCTGTCAAAACTAGTTTCAGTACCATATGTAGAGAGTACAGAAAAAGAAGAGGAGAATCTGTGGCACAGTTTCGAAGTAGTTGAAACTGGACTTGGTAAAGATGAATCTCTCACACCAAGTGTGAATCAGGTGGTGGTCCGGATCATGGCTAGTAATGGATACCAGGAAGGAAAGGGTTTGGGCTCAAAATTGCAAGGTACTCGGTCGCCAGTATCATTCCCAGGAAAGTCAGACAAGTTTAGGATAGGGTACAAAGCATCTCTAGAGGAGCATATAAGGAGCATGACTCTTGGAAGAAGGGGTAACAAGGGCAAGATGAAGCATATTCCTCACCTAAGGGAAACATTCTCAGCACCGGTCGAGGTAATCATGCCTGATGAGGTCATTCACCCCTAATACCGCCTCACTATCAATGCATTGCATGAAGAGGGCCCAGAAGAGCGCAAGGCAATTCGTCTTCTTGCTTATGAGGAGCTGCTGAAGAACTGGCAATCTGAACCAATTGTTGATGTGATTGTTTCAAAGTAATTGTCTAGTCATATTGTGTTAAGCAGATGTTTAAGTTGTTTTGAGCTTATGGTTTATGTTATTTGAGACATTAATTAAATGAATTTGTATGAATATTCAGCATGCCTTTTTATTGCACCTTCTGACTTGTTTTTTTGCATTTATAAATTTTCTTTTCACATTTCTGTTCCATATCTTATTCTTTCTTTGTCGTTCCTACTCTATTTTGCTTTTCCAACTCCACACAAAATTGCTTTCTAGGGATCTGAGTTTCGTAGAAAGTTCACCTCATGAAAAGGACCTCAGAAACTCATCAATTGATTCTCTTGCAATGTTTGATGAAGAAGACCCTGGATCTGGGGAAGAGGAAGAAGTTGTTAAAAATTTTACAAAATTACTAGAGTATTCAGATAAGGGATTTGTCTTGAATGGCGAGGAAGCAGAGGTGGTCAACATGGGGACAGAGGAAGAGAAAAAGGAATTGAAAGTAGTGGAAAACCCAGAGTTTGAAGAAATGATCACGCTATTCAAAGAGTATAAAGATGTTTTTGCTTGGTCTTATCGGGATATGCCTGGGTTAGACCCAGAGATAGCATCGCATAAAATCCTACTATACTCGAATATTGAGGCAAAGAAGCAGAAGTTGAGGAGGATGTATCCTGATATATCTCTGAAGATCAAGGAAGAGATGACTAAGCAGTTGGAAGCAGGATTTGTGGAAGTGTCAAGACACCCAGAGTGGGCAGCCAATATCGTACCGGTGCCTAAGAAGGATGAAAAAGTCAGAATGTGTGTGGACTATAGAGATCTGAACAAAGCCAGTCCGAAGGATGATTTCCCACTCCCTCACATTGATGTTTTGGTTGATAACACTGCTAAGAATCATAGGTTCTCATTCATGGATGGATACTTAGGGTACAATCAAATTCCCATGGATGTCAATGACAAAGAAAAGACCACTTTCATTACACCTTGGGGAACGTTTTGTTACACGGTGATGCCGTTTGGATTAAGGAATGTTGGGGCTACTTACCAATGCACTATGGTGGCACTGTTTCATGACATGATGCACAAGGAGATTGAAATGTATGTGGATGATATAGTAGCCAAGTCTAAAAAAGGAGAAAGTTATGTGGCGGTTTTGCGTAAGCTGTTTGAAAGACTCAGAAAGTACAAGCTAAGGTTGAATCCTGCTAAATGTGTTTTTGGAGCATCTACTGGTAAATTGCTCAGATTCATTGTTAGCAGAGAAGGAATAAAGGTGGATCTAGATAAAGCGAAAGCAGTACAAGAGATGTATGCCCCTAAGACGGAGCGTGAAGTGTGAAGTTTTCTCGGAAGACTCAATTACATTGTTAGATTCATAGCTAACTTAACCAATACCTGTGAGCCTATATTCAAGTTATTGAAGAAGCATCAACCATGGAAATGGGATGAAGAATGTCAGGAAGCTTTTGATAAGATAAAGACTTATTTAATGAATCCTCCTATTTTGGTACCCCCTACGCCAAGTCGCCCTTTAATTTTGTACCTAACTGTATTGTCAACCTCGATGGGGGCAATGCTGGGATAACATGATGAATCGGGAAAGAAGGAGCAAGTAATTTACTATCTGAGTAAGAAGTTTAATGACTGTGAAGCTCGTTACATGGCTATTGAGAAGACTTGTTGTGCGCTAGTATGGACCTCAAAGCGGCTACGACAGTACATGCTCTATTACACCACATGGTTGATCTCCCGAATAGACCCTTTGAAGTACATATTTGAAAGTCCTCATGTTTCATTAAAGGTTTCAAAGTGGCAAGTGATGCTATCAGAATTCGATATCAAGTACATGACTCGAAAATCCATCAAAGGAGGTGTGATTGTCGATCATCTAGCTGAAAACCCTCTCGAGGGTGGATAACTAGTGACATCTGAGTTCCCTGATAGAGAAATACTAATGGCGGAAAAAGGAGAAGAAGAAGAAGAAGAACCTGGTTGGAAGATGTATTTTGATGGAGCAGTTAACATGCATGGTGGTGGCATAGGAGCCGTGGTTGTTTCACCAACTGGAAAACAATACCCAGTCACTATTAAGCTGGATTTTGGGTGCACCAATAATGTTGCGGAGTATGAGGCCTGTGCTAATAGTTTACAAGTTGCAATTGACTTAGGGATCAAGTAGTTAAAGGTATTTGGAGACTCAGCACTCATCATTTATCAGGTGAACAGTGAATGGCAAACCAAAGATCCAAAGTTGGTACCTTATCAAAAGTATTTGATCCAGTTGGTTAACAAGAGGAAGTGACCTTCTCCCATTTGACCCGAGACAAGAATCAGTTTGCAGATGCCTTGGCCACTTTGGTTGTAATGACCAAGTTGGATATTCATAATAATGTCCAACCCATCCAAGTAAAGACACACAGTGAACTTGCGTATTGTGCTAATGTGGAAAGCGACCCAGATGGTAAACCTTGGTATTATGATATTAAATGATATATTCAGCATAGAGAATACCAAACGGGGGCAAGTGAGGTGAATAAGAAGACTATCCGCCAGTTAGCAATGACTTTTTTCCTGAACGGAGAGGTTCTATACAAAAGGGGTCATGATGGCACTCTACTTAGATGTGTGGATGCTCGTGAAGCTCATATAATCATGACTGAGGTTCATGAAAGAATCTGTGGAACTCATGCCAATGGTCATATGATGGCTCAAAAAATTCTAATGAGTGGTTATTATTGGTCCACTATGGAAACAGACTACATAAATTATGTACGAAAGTGCCAAAAATGCTAGATGTATACAGATCGAGTCAATACACCTCCTTTCCCTTTGCATAATTTGGTATCTTCGTGGCCTTTTTCGATGTGGGGAATAGATGTCATCAGACCCATTAATCCTAAAGCTTCCAATGGTCATCGCTTCATCCTGGTGGCGATTGACTATTTCAAAAAGTGGGTAGAAGTTTCCTCTTATGCCAGCATCACTTAAAAAGTGTTTTTGAGATTTCTCAAAAGGGATATTGTCTGCAGATATGGAATTCCAGAAAAGATAATCACAGATAATGGTACCAATCTCAATGGTGCTGAGGTTAAAAAGTTCTGTAAAAATTTCAAAATTAAGCATCATAATTCAGCTCCTTACAGGCCTCAGATGAACGGTGCAGTTGAAGTAGCAAATAAGAATGTCAAGAAAATTGTTGCTAAGATGGTAGTGAACTACAAAGACTAGCATGAAATGTTACCTTATGTTCTGCATGCATATCGTACTAATATACGATCAAGCACTGAGGCAACGCCTTTCTCTTTGGTGTATGGGATGGAGGCTGTCTCTCCAATAAAAATCGAGATCCCTTCTCTAAGGATTTTGATGGAAGCAGAGTTAGAGGAATCTGAATGGGTGAAGACTCGGTATGAGCAATTGAATATGATAGAAGAGAAGAGATTGACAGCTATTTCTCATGGGCAATTGTATCAAAGCATAATGGTCAAAGCCTTCAACAAGAAAGTTCATCCTAGGGAATTTCGTTCAGGGGATTTGGTTTTGAAAAAGATTCTCCCTAACTAAGAGGATGCTAGAGGAAAATGGGCTCCGAATTATGAAGGCCCGTATATAGTCAAGCAGGCATTTTTAGGAGGAGCGTTAATTTTGCAAAATATGGATAGAGAAGAATTGCCAAGGCTCGTGAATACTGATGTTGTCAAGAGATTCTATGCCTAAAATAAATTTAAAAAAAAAGGCTCATTAGGTTGAAAATCCGAAAGGGCGGCCTAAGCAAAAGTTAGAGCAATTGAAAAACAAAAAAAGGAAAAAGTTCGTTAGGTTGAAAACCTGAAAAGGCGGTCTAAGCAAAAGTTAGGGCAAACGAATAAGCAAAATCTCAAAGAAAGTGGGTTTGAAACTCTTCGAGGGATTCGCTAAACTGGTGCAATTTTTTATGTGCGTCCAATCAGTTACATATGGGGGCAAGTCGTTTGTATTAAATTGGTCATACTGGGGCAAAATTTTTAAGTAATTAAAGAGGACTCGTGTTCAAAGAGGTATCAGCAGAGACAGCAGTTGAGTTGTCAAGCATTTGCAGCGAATCAATTGAATGAGGAATAAGGAACCAATACTGGGGTAATTTTTTTATTTTTCTTCCAACCTTTCTTTTGTCTTTCAAGTATGTGTCTTGTCAAAAGTTCATGTACGATTACATTACCAAAATAATAAAAGGAAGTTCGTTCATTCAATAAATTTCTGTCCATTCATGAATGCATATTTACTCATTAATTTATGTCTCAAATAAAATACACTTAAGGTTGACAATTTGATCTGACAATTTTGCAGCAACCTTCAATGATTAATTTAGATTAAAGGATCTCAGTAACTCAAGATACAGGTTGCAATATGTTGCCAAGGAGAACAAGGTCGTTAGAAAAATGAAAAAGGAAATGAGAAAATCCGAGGGTTTACTAGCCAACAAAAGGTCTGATGAAGAAAAGCACATGGACAAAGGGTTTGATTAGTCAAAGCTTTCCAAGATCACCGTTGGTTAAGATGACTTTGAATAAAAAAATGAAAAAAATGAAAAAAAAAAGAAAAAGAGAGAAAAGAAAAGAGAGAAAAGAAAATTTTTCCATGCATTTATTTTCTTGAGCACATCGGCTCCTTGCATTTTAATATTCTGTTGAACGCATCGGCTCTATGCATTTTAATATTCTGTTGAGCGCATCGGCTCTATGCATTTTATTTTCTGCTGAGCGCATCGGCTTCATGCATTGTCATTTTAAATTTTCAGGACGCAGTTGCTCATTGCCATTTATTTTCGGGACGCAGTTGCCCATTGTCATTTAAATTTCGGAACGCAGTTGCCCATTGCCTTTTATCTTTGAACGCATCGGTTGCATACATTTTAATTTCGTGCCTTGTTTTGCATTGCCGGACAAAATTGAAGTTCATATCTTTACTCTTTTCTTACGATGGTAATATGAAAAATCACGGTTTTTCTTATTATCTAGTAAAAAACAAGTAAAGAGGGGCAACTATGAACACCCAATTTTATCCGGACAAATACTCCCTAAATGAAAAATATATGAAAAAAATTAATAATGCATATTCTTTGAATAATTTCTCTAATTCATGTCTTTATCTCATTTATTCTATTTGCTTGGTCTTTTCTTTTATTCTTAAAAAATGTTGATTTTTGTTTTTTTATTATTTAAAAAAAGAAGAAAAAAAAAGAAAGAAAAAAGGAAAAAAAGAAATCTGATTTCGTTAAAAAATGAAGGAATGCAGCTGTTTCATTTTGTTACGCTACCTCCACTGCAACCAGAGGACTCAATGCTCAAAGCATGTAAAAAATAGCAACTTTGCAAGCATAGAAACTACACAAAGAAGTCACAATCCAAGAAAAAGACATGAAAATGGAAACACCTAGTTACAGTGAACCATTCTATCTGCTACCTAGAATTGATCTCATTGCGGTTGCAGATTTGATTTTCTGCTTACAAGGAGGAGGAAACATGAACAAACCGGGGGGCATTGATAGAAAACCATTTTCAGAGGAAATTCTGAAAAAAAAAACAGATAAAGAAACCAACTAAAGAGGCTTCAACCGTCACCTTCAATAGCTGGCAGCAAGCTTCTCCCCCTCAAGTTCCATAAACTCACCTCTATGTCCAACCACCCTTCATCATAACTATCTATCTTCAACCCCAACCTCCATAGCCTTCAACCCGTAGCAGCCTCAACCACACCTTCAAGCCATCAACCACCATCAACCATCCTCCATCACATCCCCACATCACCACCACCATCCAAATCGGGCGACCACCTCTGCCACCCACCGCCGCTCCCCAACCGTGAAGCTCCACAGAACCCCGAACCCAGCCACCAAGCCGTCATCTCCGCTGCTACACCGTCGTCCTCAACCCAACTGGAACCCGCACAGCAGCCACATAAGCCAGCACCGCCACTCCACGACCAGCCACAGTCGAAGCCAAACGTCCAGACCAGAACCGACGCGCGACGCCCACCATTTGACCCGCACCGCGCTGTCACCAAGCTAGCACGCCGTCGATCCGAGCCCGAGACCGCCAGATCCAGCCACGCCGTCGACACCTGCCACCGCAACTCACCAAGCCAGCACTACACCGCACGAACAACCCAGATCGGACCTCACCTCACCGCTGTCGACCAAGCTGGACCAGATCGGAGCTCCTCCGGTCCTCTACGGCACCCAGCCCGTCAAACCCTTTCTTTGCCTCTCCTTCATTTTTCCAGGTACATAGACTGCAAGTCTCTTTCTTTTTGTCTCTTCTTTCTTGTTTTTGTTATGAAAATCTATCCATAAAAAAATAAAAAAAATTGGGCTACTTGAAAACATCACCACCGACGTGGTTTGGTTTACTTGTGATCTTTCAAATAAAATAAGAAACAAATATATATATATATATATATATATATATATATATATATATATATATATAATCTAAAAAATATTCATATATAAAAAAAAAACGTAAAAGAGAAGAGATGGGAAGTGGTAAAAAAAAGGAGAAAACAGAAAACGTTAAAAAAAAAAAGAGGAATGGGTATTAGATGAGTGTTTTAATTAATGGGCTGAATTTCTTGTTTCTTTTTTTTTTTTAGCTAAGATTAGTTTGCTTAGTAATTTAGAGACATAGTGAAAATTAAGTAGAAAAAATGTAGAGATAAAAGGCATAGGATTAGACAATAATAAAAAAATACCAAAAATCAAAAATTGAAATATGGCAAAACAAAAAAAAAGGTAAAATATAAATAGAATTATTTATAAAAAATAAAGAAAAATTAAAATACAAAAAAATCTTTTAATCAATGCAATGACCAATGATGATGATTGAATAGCGAATGTTATCTTCAATGTCGTTTAGATCATATGAGTTTACTGAGTAGCCTAGTGCTAACTTGAACCTTGTGCAAGTTTGAGTTTGTTTTTAAATAAAATCCTTTTTCTCAAAAAATCTTTTTTAAATTAAAATAAATTAACTCACACTTATTTTATAAAGAACTACGTGACTTTGAGTTTCTCATTACACCTGAGGGTACGTAGGAGCAGAATTTTCATTCTATCAAGCAAAAAATTAAATTTTCATAATTAGGTTTTCTTTTCATTCTTTTTCCTAAAAAAATAAAATAAAAATAGTTACAATGTTTTTAAAAAGGAGTAAAATAAATAAATTTGAGATTATCAATTTTTTACACAACTGATTTAAGGTACCGCCTCAGGACGGGTGTGATAGGGGTGTAGTGGGATTAAGTTTCCACCTTTCTCTATCCATAATCGACTTCTGAATCCGATCTGGTTTTCATAGACTATTTTCTAAGAAAGGTTTTCTAATTTTTCCTAATTTAAATAAAATTGGTGGCGACTCCATTATTTCATCTTTAAAATCATTGCGAGTTGCTATTTCACCGCGATCTCGGTCGCGACACTTTCTATATAACAAAAGAAAAATATTCTTCTAAAGTAAGCAAGTAAGAATATATTTACCCTTAATTTAAAATAGTGCATTTTGATCTTAACTCACTAAATAATTTAAGGGTGAATACATCATTATTTGTTAACTTTAATTTTTTTATATTTAATAATATGATTCATAATTTTTGACCCCTCCACTGAACAATTTCTGGATCCGTCCCTAGTTGTGATGTGCAATTAGCTTTAAAAGAAGATTAACTTGATTATATTTATTTATTGTTTATGTGGATTTGGTCAATAAAATAATTTTTACGTTGGACTTGGTCAATAACAAAATTTGTATGTTTACATTAGACTTGGTCAATAACAAAATTTGTTCCTTGAATTTGGTCAATGTTTTTTTGTTCATAACAAAAAGTAAGTTCATCACTTTCTCATTTTCTCCACCAATAAAGGTAATGTCTCCCTTTTTCAAAACAAACTCAACATTCCTTTTATTTTTTTGTTATAAAATCGTGGAAGCTCTTTTTGAGAGATGATCTAATTTTTTGAGAGAAAGACAAATAATACACTGCAAATTTGAAATGTGTTTAAAGTACAAAGGGTTCCATATTTATACAGAAAAAGGGGCAAGACAAGAAAGGAAATAAAATAAGTATAATTAAAATAATATCGTGCTAACTATATGCAAATCAAATCAATAAGATATCTTAACAGATACAAACATGCTAACATTATGCTAACAACTACAATACTTAAATTCAATATGGAAGCAGAATCAGTGAAGAGATCGAAGTGGAATAAAAAAAATAGAAGAAACAACAGCAAAACTTGAAAAGTAGAATCATAAAACACATAAACTTTGAAGAAGAGAAGCCAAGATGCAAGAGGAATCAACGAAGAGATCGAAGTGGAATCAAAAGAACAAAAGAAACAACAACAAAACTTGAAGAAAATGTGATGAAAAGTAGAATCGTAAAACACAAAAGCTTGATGAATTGGAGCAAAAACTTACATAATTGTATCATGCTTGAAACAGGATCAGTGATACTCAAAAGCCAAGATGGAAGTGGACCTTCGCTTATTATATGAAGATCTCGTAAAGGAAATGGTTATTAATGCTACTATCAGAATGCCCTAGAAGGAAAAATGATTATTGATGGTCATGCACCTTGGCATTCGCTCCCAACTTAGTGTTACCAAATTCGCTCCTCGAACTTCAAATACTCACTCCCACTCAGTGTTACCAAATTCACTAAATTGTCCTCCCTACAAACTTCAAATTGGTTCGTGTGTCCCGGAGCATAATACTTCCGCGTACTAATATGTTTTCATATTTTATATCATTTACAAAATCATACATTAATTATCAGCTTTTTAAATAATTCATATTCATTTCTTGTTAACTTATTTTACCCAAATACATTAATTGGACAAGTGCAGTTGATTTTTTGGTTAGTATACTTTTAAAATTAATATTTTGTATTACTTATAATTCTGTGTTATTAAATGTAATTAAATACCTCAAAATTAACTTATTAATTTATTATTATTTTTTGGAGTGTTTTTTTTTTTATTTCTCAGAGTATCTCTTCATCCGATAAGGGAGAAACTAATCTCCCGAGGTACGGTTAGGTGCTTAAGTAGAGATCTCTCCCAACGGTGTTATTTTTATACACATAAATATAGGGATCAAACCTAAGACCACATGCTTAAGGGACCTGAGCCCCTTCCACTCGAACCAACACACATTGATTTTTCTGGAGTGTTTCATCAATACTATCCATGACACAAGTCTATCTATATTAAATCTAATTAATTCTCAAAACTATTATTATTTTATTAAAAAAAAAGTATCCCGTTATATTTGTTAATTCAAAAAAACTAGAATAAGTATCTCGTCTATGTCAATTAAATGAGACCTGTTCAACTATTTTCCATTATTTGATGTGCCTGAAATGGCATATCGATGTAGACAAAGTGTTGCTAATTTAAAAGTCATCTCAACATATATTGCTAACCATCCTTAAGTATTGAAGGTTTTATTAGGAAAATATATTTTTAAAGTAATAAAGTATGACAATCATGTAGACGCAAATTAATGACAATAATTATTAGAAATTTTATCTTTGAGTAAAGACAATTATAACAAGAGCATAATTTTGATGCATTGAAAGTGTCAAATTTTTTACACCATCAACCAATCAAACATTGTCACATATGTGACTTTTGAAGTAGTTATGTAAAAGTTAAATATTTTTTATTACGTGACAATGCATGATTGAATGATAATGTAAAAGTTTACACTAACAAAGTATTTAAATTAAATCCTTTTAACAATACTTTGCCAATTAATTTGTGAGCATAATGGTAATCACTGAACTTTGTTCATTAAAAAAAAGTAATTACTACTCAATCCCATACTTGTTATATGTTGTATAAGGAACTTACACTAGAAAATACACACAATAAATTAGGTGTATTGATTTTTGGGATAAAATCATTATAACAGACAATATTAGCTTTTTAGTCATTGAACTCAAAATTAGCTCAGTTATTATAACATCAAAATTAATTATTGTTATGTATGTAATGTGTGTTCCCTCTCCACTAAATCTTTCTCAGGTTGTCACATTATTAGGCTTTTTGACCAATCTCCCTTAGTGGCAAAATTATTTATCAAATTGTCATCATTTTTAAACAATTTATCAAACTGCCACAGTTTTGGCCATGCTGAAATTTTTTATTATTTTTTCGTTCCACGTAAATAGCGCCAGAGGAGATGGAGCTTCCAATAGGGACACGCCAACACGGTTGGCACAGCCCACATGGATACGCCAACACGCTTGGCGTTTTCCACGTCTTAACAAAAAAAAATGTCACATTGCATGTACTTCTAGGGCAATTAACTCATTCCACATGAATGTCTTGAGAAATGACGTCCAAAGACTCATACATTTTACATGCCTACTAAAAAGTGCACCATAATATTGGAAGACATCAATATCAATTAGCTTATTTATAAGCTAAGTATTTGCTTCTAATTTGTAAAGTAGTCAATGTGGGACTTTAATGTTAGTAAGACAAAGCAACTAAGTAAAACAACAAGATATCTTTATTCAATGTGGGCTCTACTCTCATAGAAAATAAATTTTGAAATAAAAGTTGTTTCATGCGTGATTGGTACAACAAATTTGTGTAAAAATTAAAAGTAAAATACTACTCATTTTCAACTTCCGAATTTCTCTCTTCTTCCCCATCACTACCTTCTCCATCATTGCCTTCATTACCATTGTTTTCATCCCCACCTGAGCACATTCCATTCATACCCTGCAGAACCATAATTACTATTAACTTATAACTAGCAATTGAAAATAACCAATGCAATGCCTATATCATATTACATATAACAAATTTTAAAAGGATAACACTCAAAAGTTTTTGTTCTAATGCCAATGCAGCATACAAATTACACAATTTTTTTTTACCTTAAGACTGTCATCTACCATATTGTTCGATGCTAAACCCTACCCATCCTCAAACATTGCTTCACCATCACCAACGCCTACTAAATTGAAGTTAATAAAGTTTGAAAATGAGTTGCATTTTACTTTTAATTTTTGCACAAATTTTTTGTACTTATCACATATAGAACAACTTTCATTTCAAAATTTATAATAATTCTATGAGAGTATAGCCTACATTGAACAAAGATACCTTATTACCTTACTTAATTACTTTGTCTTGTCAACACTAAAATCCCACATCGACTACTTTACAAATCAGAAGCAAATATTTGACCTATAACTAAGCTAATTGATATTGATGTCTTCCAACATTATGGTACACTCTTTAGTAGGCATTTAAATATATATGTCTCTGGGCGTCATTTCTGAAGACATTCATGTGTAATAGGTTAAGTGCCGTAGAAGCATATGCAATATGGTATTTTTTTTGTCCACATGGAAAACGCCAACACGGTTGG
Organism: Ormosia emarginata; assembly: GCA_029884605.1. Taxonomy (NCBI): domain Eukaryota; kingdom Viridiplantae; phylum Streptophyta; class Magnoliopsida; order Fabales; family Fabaceae; genus Ormosia; species Ormosia emarginata. The sequence goes on from JAQQTP010000048.1 coordinate 2,758,070, forward strand.
CGCAGTCCACATAGATACACCAACACGCCTAGCGTTTTTCACGTGTTAACGTCATCACGTGTAGCGTTACCACGTCAAAAATACTAGGCGTGTTGACATATCCATGTGGGATGTGCCAACCGTGCTGGCGTATCCCTGTTGGTAGCTCCATCTCCTTAGGCACTATCTATGTGAAACGAAAAATAATAAAAAAATATAGTAGTTTGATAAATAGTTTGAAAATGATGATAATTTAGTAAATAATTTTGTCACTAAGGGCAAATTGGTCAAAAAACTCACATTATTACTTACTAAGTTATGTTACATTAATTGAAGTCCTTCAACAATATGTTTCACCAATAAAAGAGGTGATAAGAAAGACAAATAATATTGACTATATAAAAGTTGAGAGATTCTAGTATTTAAATAATTAATAGAGGGACCAAAAATAAGGGTCAAAATCAATAAAATCAAATTGTAACTATGTTGGAACTATAAAACGACATAACATGCAATACAAAAAAATCTCTAATATGGTAGATAAAAAAGGATTTAGGGAGTATTAATTGATGTCAAGAAATTCTTTGAACATAAGGTTTGGATTACTTGTATCGAAATAACAACATAATAAAAAATGAGTTTATTATTTAATAATCATGTAATTTATGATATTGATTTTAGAATTTAATTATAATATATTGTTAGTGTAAGCATTTCTTATGCTATTAACCAATCATGCAAAGATATATCATTAAAAATGTTTGACTTTCATAACTACTACTTCAAAAGCCATATATGTGATAATGTATGATTTGGTTGATAATGAAAAAACATTACATTATCAGTGCATCCAAAGGTAAGTCATCACATATTAACATTTTATAAGACAACATTATTTATTTTATTGATTCATTGATTTTAAATAACATGGAAAAGATGAATTTGTTTTGGGAAATGTAAGGTCTATACTAATATATTTAAGTTTGTATTCTCTCTTATCTTCAGGTGGAGTTCTTTTAATGCACCAAAAATTAATATTATATTGCATTATATATTATATTACAATATTTTTTTCTTATCCATCCAAATACGAAAGAGTTACTTTTTCATTTTTAAATTTGAATATTAATAACTTGTTTCAAATACAGAAAAAAAAAATTAACTCTTTGGTTTTTATATTTGAATATTGATAACTCGTTTCAAATACAGAAAAAAAAAAGCATATACCATTATTGAACACCATTTACAACAAGTCAATAACTAACAACAAAAGACTCATTCAAATGTTAAGCCTGTGACATTTATTTCCAGTCCAAATGTCGCACTGACTTCTCAATGTTTAAGGTGTTTAATTACAAATTTCAAATTATGAAAAACGACTCATATTCTTAATTAACGACATCACATCCAGTCGAGTCAAAATTAAAAATTAATATTATTTAAAAGTTGTTATTTAAAACAAAACATAAGACGGTGCCACCATCAGTCACAATAACTAGCTGCACAATGGCTGCAAAACAAATCACCAATAATAACAAAACATTGTTTGTAATTAAAACAAAAGAAACAGAAAACACCCAAATGGGTGAGGCCTACCCTCAGCCCAAAGTATTGTCCACCTGAACATCCCTACGCGCATGCTATTTGTACGCAGGAATGAACTTTAAAACAAAAAAATAAAATTAGTAATACTCGGGCACACTGCAAATTTATGACTCAATCAGCTTAAAATCTGGAACTATAATAAAAATAAATAACACATTTTTTTTAATTAAAATTTCACTGACCAAGGGTTGATGCGCCCAGAGGCCTGGGCGTGCGTCAAGGTGACACTGAAGATGGGTAATGGGAGGGGCATTTACGTTAGGGTACTAAACTAATTTGGTTATCATTGGGCCATTCTAATAACTTTTACGTGTGTCCGAACCCACCTCAGCAGCGTCCAGCAAAATACATGGCCGCAGGCCCAATACCATGTACCCAGTATTAAAATGCATTTTACAAAAAGACAAAACTTAATTCAAATTTTTTATATTTTTTTATCCAATTCTCAAATCAAACAATGACATATAAAATTTTTTCTATCCACTTTCATTCCACATCTCTCCTCTCTCCTTGTTTGATTTGGAAAAAATTTACATGTAATTGTTTAATTTGAGAATTAAATAAAAAAAATATAAAGAACTTAAATTAAGTTTTATTGTTTACGAAATTCGCATGCTGCCACACTTTCTAGTTTAATCATTATATAGTTTCCCACCAATTTCAAACAATTATATTACTGCCATATCATTTTATGACCATTATTTTTATATTATAAAACTTTATATATTCTTTTAAACCCTACACATCATTATACTAATGTTAATAATGTTAAAGTATGTAATAATACAATAATAAAATATGCGCTCAATAAGTAAACCAAAATATAATTAAACGTCTAATATATCTTTCATAATTTTTTGATAACTTCTTAAATTATACCATTGTACTAAATTACATGGTATATTACATGCTTATTCTATCGTGAACTCATTAATAAAGGGTGCATAAATCACCATAAATCTGAGTCATCCATATATAAAGTAAAACAATGTAATGGGTTATATAAGGCTTGGAAACCTACTAGTTTGGTTTATGTCATCCTCCTTGTTATCCTGTAAGAATGACATTTGGTTGCCAGTCATAGTACCGTAGACCGCAGGGTCGCTCCAAAGCCAATGAAGCGACTGGCACCGAACACCATTGCCATCCTTCCATGAATGCGAACCTTATCTTGAACATTTCCATCGTGCATTTCAGATAATGGGAATTGCTTCTCTGCCGTCGTTCATGAGTTTCCTCCAACACCATCAACGGCGCCGACCACCACCACGTCCTCTATGTATTTGCCTACAACATCGCCTCCTCAACCACAACGAGGAGTGGAAGTAGGTCAAGAAACCCCTCAGGGACCGTATGACCTAACCTAGCCCTAGACTAGCCTATTTAGTCTTGCCTTGGCATAGGCTGTGTGACAAAAATCCAAGGAACAATTCTTCATGGAAACCATATTTAGTTAAACAGGCCACATATTATGCCTTTGAACAAGCATATTACGACTAGAGACTCAACATGTTTAATTATATATATTATTATATTAAATATATTATCAAATTTTATTATTTCCATATCATTACTAATTATGGCCATTATATAATAATTTGTTGAAGAACTAGACCCGTTAGCTTATATAAAACCCATTGCCTGTTAACCTATATATCACGTAATCCTATTTTAAAGCCATAATACAAATTAGACCTTTATATAGATCTAATGCCAGGTCATGTCAAGCTTTTAATAAGGTCACGCCAAGATATTAAAAATGGACTCTGTCGGATAAATAGACTTAGGCAGGTGTGTTTAAGAAATAGACCAAGTCTATTATAACTATATGCTACCCTAACCTACCCTATTTCCACTCTTAACATCCACTAACAGGCAGTACTACCAATAGCAGCAAAAGACATTTTCACTCTCACTGAACACACGTACTAACAACCCACTAAAATGGGTTATAACTTACAAGTCTATCTATCGTGTGACAACGACCTCTCAAAGTAGTCAAAACTATAATATGCCCTCGTCATATTAGTTCGTCCAATCAACATCTCAATTAATTGCTGCCACATATTTGTCATTCAAATGTAAAAAGGTTGCATATTGTGGATACCATTATCATTCAACCCCATTCAATTTAACTAACAAATTTTTCCATTCATGCAAAATCTGGCGATTACATTGATCCTTTATCCAACTGAGATTGTAATATAATGCTACTAAACGAGCCCTTACTAAACCTAACAAATTGTAGCATAATATTAATTTTTCAAATTGTATATAGATTTTGACCGGACTCATATAAAAAAATTGAAAAAGATAAAAATAATTTTTTTTAAGTGGCCCAATAGTAGATGTGAAAAAAAAGTCTCACAAAAAATTATAGATAATTGAAATTAAAAAAAAATTAGATAAGAGAAATGGTCTTAAAAGAAATAAGAAAAACTTGAAAAAGTTGAGATAAGAGATAAGAAATTTGGAGAAGTGATAAATGAGATAAGATGATAGAGTAAATTTGAGAAAGTTGATAAAAGTGATAAGTGATAAAATGAAAGGAATAGAGCTTCTAGAAGTTGTTTAAATTAAATGGGAGATAAGATGAAAGAAAGAGATAAAATAACTCTAGAAAGCAACATATCTCCCGATGATAAGAGATTTGGTGAGAGGAAATTGGGTTGTTTCAATGCATGCTAAGATGAGAGAGAGAGAGAGAAACTATACATAACAAACAAATTCCAAATGCTATAGATCAAAAGAGAAATATTTGTGTTGGATAAGATTGAGTTGGTTAAAAGGTTGTGATCAAGGACGGATCCAATGGAGGGGCAAGCATAGGCCTTGGCCCCCCTTTTCTCACAATTTTTTTTAGGTGCTAATAATTTAATTAAATTTTTTTAAAAAATAAAAAAATAATTATATTGATCTTTTATAAAGTTAGTACTTATTATATTGACACTCTTATTTAAAAATTATATCAACATCTCTAATTTTATATATTGTTATTACACTCAAACATCCTTCTTTGTTTACACAATTACATATACCTCACCTAATTTATGTATAAATATTATACAAAGTCTCATTGAAAATACAACGCAAGGGAAGTATGAGTAATTTCTTAAACAAAACTAGTATCAATATTATAAGTACTTAACCTAGGGGGAGATCAGTATAATTATATCAAAAATAAAAATGATGAAGTTAAAAGAGTTTATACTTGATATGTATTTGACATGTGATTCATGATTATTTTATATACATTTATATTAAAATTTTAACTCATCTTTCTATTAATTTTTAATCTTTATATAATAAAACTACTAGCTCCACTCACTTTTAGCTTCACTATCTTCCCTTTTTTTAAAATCTATATATATAAAAGTTTTAGTTTGCTTATAAATCATAATGTAAAAGACAACTAATATTGTGATGCATTTAATATCTAATATAAAGTATTTCTTTTTACTTTTTTCACTTTATTCATAAATCTTCCTATATAAAAAAAGAAAAATATTCTTCTAAAGTAAACAAGTAAGAATAAATTCATCCTTAATTTAAAATAGTGCATTTTGATCTCAACTCACTAAATAATTTAAGGGTGAATACATCATTATTTGTTAACTTTAATTTTTTTTATTTAATAATATGATTCATGATTTTCGACCCCTTCACTGAATAATTTCTGGATCCGTCCCTGGTTGTGATGTGCAATTAGCTTTAAAAGAAGATTAACTTGATTATATTTATTTATTGTTTATGTGGATTTGGTCAATAACATAATTTTTACGTTGGACTTGGTCAATAACAAAATTTGTATGTTTACATTGGACTTGGTCAATAACAAAATTTGTTCCTTGAATTCGGTCAATGTTTTTTGGTTCATAATAAAAAGTAAGTTCATCACTTTCTCATTTTCTCCTCCAATAAAAGTAATGTCTCCCTTTTTCAAAACAAACTCAACATTCCTTTTATTTTTTTGTTATAAAATCATGGAAGCTCTCTTTGAGAGATGATCTAATTTTTTGAGAGAAAGACAAAGAATACACTGTAAATTTGAACTATTTTCTTGTGTGCAAAGAACACTAGTGCAGAGAGAGTTTCTAGGCTATTTTATCCTAGGGTGATGTTGCTGATACACTGCTTGCACACAAAGAAACAGAACCACAAATGATATTAAAGAGAACGACCTAATTCGTGACTCAACCCACAATTCTCAAGTTTACTAATCAATAATTATTTTCTCTTTTCAGATTTCAAGGTAATATATTCTACATTGACAAGGATCAAGAACCTAAGCTCTGATATCATGTTAAAAACGGATTCGAAAAACACAAAGACACTAAATGATCTATGTATTTCTAAATGTGTTTAAAGTACAAAGGGTTCCATATTTATACAGAAAAAGGGGCAATACAAGAAAAGAAATAAAATAAGTATAATTAAAATAATATCGCGCTAACTATATGCAAATCAAATCAATCAGATATCCTAACAGATACTAACATGCTAACATTATGCTAACAACTACAATACTCAAAGTAAATATGGAAGCGGAATTAGCTAAGAGATCGAAGTGGAATAAAAAAAATAGAAGAAACAACAGCAAAACTTGGAAAGTAGAATCATAAAACACATAAACTTTGTAGAAGAGAAGCCAAGATGCAAAAGGAATCAACAAAGAGATTGAAGTGGAATCAAAAGAACAAAAGAAACAACAACAAAACTTGAAGAAAATGTGATGAAAAGTAGAATCGTAAAACACAAAAGCTTGAAGAATTGGAGCAGAAACTTACAGAACTGTATCATGCTTGAAACTGGATCAACGATACTCAAAAGTCAAGATGGAAGTGGACCTTCGCTTATTATATAAAGATCTCGTAAAGGAAATGGTTATTAATGCTACTGTCAGAATGCCCTAGAAGGAAAAATGATTATTGATGGTCATGCACCTTGGCACTTGCTCCCAACTCAGTGTTACAAATTCGCTCCTCGAACTTCAAATACTCACTCCCACTCAGTGTTACCAAATTCGCTAAATTGCCCTCCCTACGAACTTCAAATTGGTTTGTGTGTCCCGGAACATAATACTTCCGCATACTAATATGTTTTCATAATTTATATCTTTTACAAAATCATGCATTAACTATCAGCTTTTTAAATAATTCATATTCATTTCTTGTTAACTTATTTTACCCAAATACTTTAATTGGACAAGTGCAGTTGATTTTTTGGTTAGTATACTTTTAAAATTAGTATTTCATATTACTTATAATTCTGTGTTATTAAATGTAATTAAATACCTCAAAATTAACTTATTAATTTTTTATTATTATCTGGAATGGTTTTTTTTTTTTGTTTCTCAGAGTATCTCTTCACCCGATAGGTGAGAAACTAATCTCCCGAGGCATGGTTAGGTGCCTAAGCAGAGATCTCTCCCAACGGTGTTATTTTCATACACATAAATATAGGGATCAAACCTAAGACCACATGCTTAAGGGACTTGAGCCCGTTCCACTCGAACCAACATACATTGATTTTTCTGGAGTGTTTCATCAATACTATTCATGACACAAGTCTATTTATATTAAATCTAATTAATTCTCAAAACTATTATTATTTTATTAAAAAAAAGTATCCCATTATATATGTTAATTCAAAAAAACTAGAATAAGTATCCCGTCTATGTTAATTAAATGAGACATGTTCAACTATTTTCCATTATTTGATGTGCCTGAAATGGCATATCAATGTAGACAACGTGTTGCTAATTTAAAAGTCATCTCAACATATATTGCTAACCATCCTTAAGTATTGAAGGTTTTATTAGGAAAATATATTTTTAAAGTAATAAAGTATGAGAATCATGTAGATGCAAATTAATGACAATAATTATTAGAAATTTTATCTTTGAGTAAAAACAATTATAACAAGAGCATAATTTTGATGCATTGAAAGTGTAAAGTTTTTTACACCATCAACCAATCAAACATTGTCACATATGTGACTTTTGACGTAGTTACATAAAAGTTAAATATTTTTTATTACGTGACAATGCATGATTGAATAACAGTGTAAAAGTTTACGCTAACAAAGTATTTAAATTACATCCTTATAACAATACTTTGCCAATTAATTTGTGAGCATAATGGTAATCACTGAACTTTGTTCATTAAAAAAAAGTAATTACTATTCAATCTCATACTTGTTATATGTCGTATAAGGAGCTTACACTAGAAAATACACACAATAAATTAGGTTTATTGATTTTTGGGATAAAATCACTATAACAGATAATATTATCTTTTCAGTCATTGAACTCAAAATTAGCTCAGTTATTATAACATCAAAATTAATTATTGTTATATATGTAATGTATGTTCCCTCTCCACTAAATCTTTCTCAAGGTGTCACATTATTAGGCTTTTTGACTAATCTCCCTTAGTGACAAAATTATTTATCAAATTGTCATCATTTTTAAATAATTTATCAAACTGCCACAATTTTGGCCATGCTAAAATTTTTTATTATTTTTTCGATCCACGTAGATAGCGCCAGAGGAGTTGAAGCTTCCAATAGGGACACGACAACACGGTTGGCGTAGCCCACATGGATATACCAACACGCTTGGCGTTTTCCACATGTTAACAAAAAAAATGCCACATTGCATGTACTTCTAGGGCAATTAACTCATTCCACATGAATGTCTTGAGAAATGACGCCCAAAGACACATACATTTGACATGCTTACTAAAAAGTGCACCATAATGTTGGAAGATATTAATATCAATTAGCCTATTTATAAGCCAAGTATTTTGCTTCTAATTCGTAAAGTAGTCGATGTGAGACTTTTGTGTTAGCAATGCAAAGCAACTAAGTAAGACAACAAGATATATTTGTTCGATGTGGGCTCTACTCTCATAGAAAATAAATTTTGAAACAAAAGTTGTTTCATACGTGATTGGTACAACAAATTTGTGTAAAAATTAAAAGTAAAATACAACTCATTTTCAACTTCCGAATTTCTCACTTCTTCCCTATCACTACCTTCTCCATCATTGCCTTCATTACCATTATTTTCATCCCCACCTGAGCATATTCCAATCATACCTTGCAGAACCATAATTACTATTAACTTATAACTAGCAATTGAAAATAACTAATGCAATGCCTATATCATATTACATATAACAAATTTTAAAAGGATAACACTCAAAAGTTTCTGTTCTAATGCTGATGCATCATACAAATTACACAATTTTTTTTTACCTTAAGACTGTCATCTGCCATATTGTTCGATGCTAAACCCTACCCATCCTCAAACATTGTTTCACCATCATCAACGCCTACTAAACTGAAGTTAATAGAGTTTGAAAATGAGTTGCATTTTACTTTTAATTTTTGCACAAATTTGTTGTACTTATCACATATGGAACAACTTTCATTTCAAAATTTACATTAATTCTGTGAGAGTATACCCCACATCAAACAAAGATACCTTATTGCCTTACTTAATTGTTTTATCTTGTCAACACTAAAGTCTCACATCGACTACTTTACAAATCAGAAGCAAATATTTGACGTATAAATAAGCTAATTAATATTGATGTCTTCCAACATTATGGTACACTCTTTAGTAGACATGTAAAATATATATGTCTCTGGGCATCATTTCTCAAGACATTCATGTGGAATAGGTTAAGTGCCCTAAAAGCACATGCAATATGATATTATTTTTTTGTCCACATGAAAAATGCTAACACAGTTGGCGTAGCCCACATAGATACGCTAACATGCCTGACGTTTTCCACGTGTTAACGTCATCACGTATGGCGTTACCATGTGAAAAACACTAGGCGTGTTGGCATATCCACGTGGGTTGTGTCAATTGTGCTGGCGTATCCTTGTTGATAGCTCCATCTCCTCTGTCGTTATCTATGTGGAGCTAAAAAAAAAAAAAAATGTGACAGTTAATAAAAGGTTTGAAAATAATGGTAATTTAGTAAATAATTTTACCACTAAGGGCAAATTGGTCAAGTCAAAAAGCTCACATTATTACTTACTAAGTTGCATTACATTAATTGAAGTCCTTCAACAATGTGTTTCACCAATAAAAGAGGTGATATGAGAGACAAATAATGTTGACTATGTAAAAGTTGAGAGATTCTTGTATTTAAATAATTAATAGAGGGACAAAAAATAAGGGTCAAAATCAATCAAATCAAATTGTAACTATGTTGGAACTATAAAACGACATAACATGCAATACAAAAAAATCTCTAATATGGTAGATAAAAAAGAATAGAGGGAGTATTAATTGATGTCAAGAAATTCTTTGAACATAAGGTTTGGATTACTTGTACTAAAATAACAACATAATAAAAAATGAGTTTATTATTTAATAATCATGTAAATTATGATATTGATTTTAGAATTTAATTGTAATATATTATTAGTGTAAGCATTTCTTATGCTATTAACCAATCATGTAAAGATACATCATTAAAAACGTTTGACTTTCATAACTACTACTTCAAAAGTCACACATATGATAATATATGATTTGGTTGATAATGAAAAAACATTACATTATCAGTGCATCAAAAGGTAAGTCATCATATATTAACATTTTATAAGACAACATTATTTATTTTATTGATTCATTGATTTTAAATAACATGGAAAAGATGAATTTGTTTTGGGAAATGTAAGGTCTATATTAATATATTTAAGTTTGTATTCTCTCTGATCTTCAGGTAGAGTTCTTTTCCTGTACCAAAAATTAATATTATATTGCATTATATATTATATTACAATATTTTTTTTCTTATCCATCCAAATACGAAAGAGTTACTTTTTTGTTTTTAAATTTGAATAGTGATAACTTGTTTCAAATATAGAAAAAAAAAAGTAAATTAACTCTTTGGTTTTTATATTTGAATATTGACAACTCGTTTCAAATACAGAAAAAAAAAAAGTCTATACCATTATTGAACACCATTTACAACAAGTCAATAACTAACAACAAAAGACTCATTCAAATGTTAAGCCTTTGACATTTATTTCCAGTCCAAATGTCGCACTGACTTCTCAATGTTTAAGGTGTACGATATTTAAATAAATTCTAAAATGAAGTGTTTATATTTATCTTTCGTTAAACAAATTGCTAAGTAGAATATATCTCTTGCATGGTTTTATACATGCAGTACTTAATGAATTCAGTCCTTTCAGATTAACATCGAAATGTGTCAGTACCAAAGACCCTATATTGCATTGTTTTTGCATTACTCAATTAAGGCATTTATTTAAATATGGATTTCCAAGATAAGGAATTAATTAATGCAAATAATCAATGAAAAATTAATTGTCACCCATAATAAATTTGATTGATATTCAGGAGCAAGTTGTCCATATCGGTTTAATTACAAATTTCAAATTATGAAAAACGACTCATATTTTTAATTAACGGCACCACATTTAACTGAGTCAAAATTAAAAATTAATATAATTCGAAAGTTGTTAATTAAAACAAAACATAAGGTGGTGCCACCAGTAAGATTGCCTCCACTCGGGGACCGAACCACCATCAGTCACAATAACTAGCAGCATGATGGCCGCAACACAACTCACTAATAATGACAAAACATTGTTTGTAATTAAACAAAGGGCTGTCTAATATGCACATTATTGGATGTGGTGCACTATACACCATTTGTTTTGAACCGTTAATTTATTAGGAAAAAAATCAATGGTTATGATCAAAACTGGCAACTCATTCAAACAGTTGCCCAACCCCTAGCCATCCAACCACCACGGTGTCGTTCCACTGGCCGCCACCGCATTCCAAATCGTCACTCCACCACAAAACCACCAACTTGTCGTAAACCGCCATCACCTGAACCTCCATCGCCTCCCAAATCAGAACCACCACCATGAGCCCAAACTCAATCCCCAAAAAACTGGCATAGATCTAACTGGATTCCCCCAGCGACGCGTCGTCCACCAAGAACCCAAATCTGTGACCTACCACAATCTCGTGTCAGCTGCTCACCACCACACCCCAATCGACCGTCGCGTCGCTACCATCTAGGGCTAACCACGGTCACGAACCAACGTCAAACCCATAACCACCCAAAAATAACCAGCCACGCTGCCCAAAAACCAGAGAACCATCTTCAGCCCCTGCATCTGTTATCCTCAACCGAACCAGAACCACTGTGTCTCCCTACGTCAACCTCAAACCCAATCACTATGTTGCACCACCATGCTGCCAGGACCCACGACGACACGAGCCACCGTGTCTTTCACTGCCGGAGCAACACCCTGCAACCCAACCACCGTCAAAATGCCAAGAAGCTCCAAGGTGGAGCGGTGTGGGACGACGGCAGCGAGGGAAAACGCATAGAGCAGCAATGGTGGTGCGGGTTTCGCAGGCAGCTCATGGCATGGAAGAAGGTGGTGATGGTGGGGTTGAAGAGGAGGAGGGTGGAAAGACAGTGATGATAGCTGTGGGAGTGGAGAGAGGTGATGTTAACCAATTAAAAAAAAATCGGTCAACCGGTTATTTTCAGTTAAAATATTTAATATATGGTACACCAAAACATATTGAAGTGTATAATAGCATCCGCCTTAAAACAAAAGAAACAGAAAACACCCAAATGGGTTTCAACATCAGTTGAAAAAGTAACGAACTTGTACCAACCTTGTCTGAGGCCTTGGACTACCAAATCTTCTTAGATGCGACGATCAAGTTACAAACCCCAAATGATATAAGAAAAAAACTTACTTAAACTTTTGGTTCTAATTTTTGTTTCTAACATTATTTAATCTCTCTTTATTTATTATTTATTATTTTATTTAATTAAGTTAATAGATACATAAAAAGAAATTAAGTTAAGTTGGAGATATGGGTTAAAACCAAATGTTGAAATTAAGTCTTCTTCAAGATGTAATTAAGTGATATAATGATTCATGTGATTTTACATGTCTGATAATGTTATCACAACTAACATCGTTTTATGTGTCTAATGATACTATTGTGACCAACATAAGTGTGTAAGTAAGAAAAATATTAGTAATATATATTTTAAATATTTATTTTATTATTAGTCTAAAAATAAATTATATTAATATTTTTTTAATGATATTTTTAAATATATAAAGTAAATTAATAATAAAATAAATATTAAAAAATCTAAAAAAATATATTAATAGCCTTTTGATGAATAAGTCATGCAGTGGGATGGCCAAGAATCGTCAGTCCAGTGGGTGGACATAATGGGATGGGCTTTTACGTTAGGGTGTTAAACTAATTTGGTTACTCTATCTATTGGGCCAATCTAATATAACTCTTACATTCTAATTTGATTACACTGATCCTTTATCCAACTGACGTTGTAATATATTCCTTAGTACTAAATGAGCCCTTACTAAACCTAACAAATTGTAGCATAATATTAATTTGTCAAACTGTATACAGATTTGACAAATAATTTCTCAGTTTTAACCAATTGAATTATTGACCAAGTTATTATTTTTGTGGTCATATTAATTTATTTCTCATCAGAACTCTCCAACAACAAATATGAAATCATTACATAATAATGTATACATAAACAACAAATTTTATGTAAAGGCAGAATAAATGTTGAATTTTTCAGATTATTTAACTGCACGATAATAACCTCATCTCAGGAGCGACTCATTTAATAAACGAGATTTAATTCCTGCCTCCAGATCAACTACATATAAGCTCACTAGCAAATCAAGGTCAATGAGCAAGCTGGATTTATGTACGTATTAAGCTTTTCTGACTTAATAAGCAAAGGTATGTGGCCATAAGCCAATACCAAAATTCCATCATAATCTCTATGCCATATACCATGAACCAAAATACGAAGTTGCAGTCATGAGTCATTACCAACTTTTATTCTCACAAACCCGTGAGTTACCAAAACAACCATTAACATTCTTAACCATGTTCATAGTTTTATTAGAGTGGTACCATTATTTGTTTTTAACAGCTTGCCTATAAAAGTGCCATTTTTAATTTTTTTTATTAAATTTAAATGTCAACTACTTTTTTATTATTGTAAACTGCCCCTTTATTCATTTTTCTACTACTATAAAGCCGTAATATACCCTTTATTTTGATAACAAATCTGTAACATCAGAATATTATAAGATTTCTATTACAATGCTTAGCTTAATATACATTACTCATATTAACATTTATCATTATAAGTTTTAATATTCATTTAATTTTCCTTTGGGATATTTTATATACTATAAAATAAAATCTTACAAAATAAAATGCTTAGCATTCCTACCCACTTTAGGGTCCCCAATTCATTGTTGGGCCTAATCCAGTACTTTATGTCGTTACAACAGGCTCCTCCCACATTCCTTCCCTTCATACACTGGGCCATTAGTTAGGTCACACCATCAATTAAATTGTTGGACTCATACGTCAGTTGGCCTACAATTTGTAACATCTACCAAACACATGATCAGTAGTCTGTACTGTCATTTTCAATCACAAGCTCACCCATTGTCTACCTATCCTCAACGGCGCCCGCAGCCACCCCACACACCTCCACAGCCCTACCGGCGCCCCGTAGCGACCACACCACCGACAGTAACAAATTAATCCGCATCAACTATGATACTAGTTTCTGGATTATCCGGGGGACCTCCTTTTCCATGCCAATAACAGTAGTTATTTTCTGCCTCAATTTTTTTTCATTTAATATAATTCTCATTCATTGTATTTATTTTATATTAGCAATCTGCATTGCACTTTACCGGCATTCCCTAACTTGAATTCCACTCATTCACTTTTTTTGCAACCTGTTCAATATTGCGTTGTCATATTCACCAGTGCACACATATCTAATATCTTTACATGTACACTCTTTCATTGTCACCTACGTTCGGAAAATAAAACTTAAGTAAAGTTCTTTAAATGTTTTTGATATAATTTTTTAATAAAAATATAATATGTATTTTAATTTTTTAGTCATTTCATTATTTTTTTAAAATTTTTATTGATAAGTTATAAAAAAATATATACATGTCATATTTTTATTAAAAAAAATATCATAAATATCTAAAAAACTTTATTTAAATTTTATTTATTATATATATATTGTGTTATTTCACTTAATATTAATTAATTTTAAATTAAAATATTAAGATTTTATTTTTATTACCTATTTAGTTAAGTTTCTCTTGTTTATTTCGTTAAATGCATACTTTGCTAGGCTCCCTGAACCAGTGAACCCTAAATCTCACGCCCTCAACCACAAAACATTCATGTCAAAAAGGAAAGCAACCTCTTAAGTCTGTTGATGTAACTGGCAAGGTTTTCTTCTGGACCCTATATTAATTTGTCTCATTATATTATTTATTAAATTGTCTGTAACCGAAACACCCCTGTCAATCACGTTTCCTTGCCGGGACATAGATTATTGGATTGTGACGAATTCCACTGATGAGAGTGATTTCTCCGACGACTCAGGTGACTCAGACCCTGATCCACAACCAAACCAAATACCAAATACATCCACCATCGGCCATTGGACTCAAAGAATTACCTTAACCAATCACACGGCTTCAACTAACCATCTGGTTGGTTACTAACTCCTCTATAAATATCTCATTCAAACACGTATCACACGCTCATTCTACTAATGTATGCATTGTTAAACAACTTCCCTTTTCTGCACATTGTAGCATCTGCCAGCATTTTTCACGCATAGAATTTTTTTATTTACGTTTTTTGCTGCACATTTTTTTCAGCATTGTTAAATACCCATATAAAATTTTCTACTTCGCATTTTTTCAATCGAAATAATAAACCGATATACAAAACCCACTTACACCGACTACCCCACCCACACATTACATATCTATGGGTATCAGCTTAGGTTTCACTCATAATAATTTATCACCCTCTGCTTTTTCTAAGTTAAACATACTCTCAATTTTATTCTATTTTTTTGTTCATTAATATTTATTTTTATACTCAAAAACTTTTTTTCATGTCCTAGTAAGTTTTGCAGAACGGAGATGCCCCATATAAATTTTATATTATAGCTAAAGCATTAAAATTAGAAGTAGATATATAGTACGTAGTCAACAGGAGGAACACCCTCTGTCACACGCCACATTTCTAACTTCTGTACACTGTAGAGTAAGTACATTACGGTTAAAAGGTGATAATAGTCAATTACTTATATAAATATATCTCTATCACTTAAATTTTCGTTCATGTTGGTCAAGTACATTTAATCACACGTCGATAAAAAAAAAGTTAGAAAAGTTAACATGACTTGCATTACGAAAAAGATTACACATTTATAAATGAGAAAGAAACAACCACGTGGTGCAAATTAACCTAAACCAAATACAAAATATTTATAAATATAACAATACCCATTACTGTCGATGCTACAGTATAATAAGTTTTTCTGTTGTGTAATATTTTTAGATTATTACAAAATGATTCTGATTTTTTTATTATACTTTTTTTATATCACTTTTTATACTATTCTTTATACTAATGAAATTAATATTTATGTGTCAACATTTTTTTTCATTTAATCACAATAATTAAAAAATAATATAAAAAATAATATAAAATCAATATTTTCCATTACAAAATAATGTTGCTTGCTCACCTAATTACACATGCACATGCACATACACACCCAAAAAATTTAAGGCCCACCAATTATCCAAGCCGGCCTGCTGGCCTCACTCTCTCACCCGAAATTTCATTTTCAGCTTATGCATCTCTGCTGCAACCGTCAACGGCTATGGACATATATGGAATTTCCGTCTGCTTCATTTACTTCGCATGCAAATTCCGTTACTGAGAGGGACTCTCTTGCAATTCCCCATCCCATTGCTTCATTACCTCCTCAAATGGGAATTTGGATTCTCTCCTGCCGCTAGATGCAAATTCATTAATTTTTTATTTAACGAGGGACTTTTATTTTTATATTTTCCCCACCCCGTTAAATTTGCTTCATTACCTCCTCAAATGGTTGTCCTCCAACAATCTCAGCCATGCCAACTGTTCTTACCCAAATCCACGGTTCTCATTTGGTGGATTTTTAGTTTTTAATTAAACTGTGGAGGATGAAAACGCTTTTACGATGTTTAGTTTTTTTTTTTTTGATGCTTTAGGATCTTTAATTTTTAATTAAAGATAAAATTTATGTTATTTTTTATATTTATTTTATTAATTAAATTATAATATATGTATATTTTTATATAATACATAAAAAATATTAATACACATATATTATAATTTAATTAATAAAATAAATATAATAAATATAAAAAAATAACTTAAATTTATTCTTTAATTAAACTAATTGTTTAAAACTTTGAATATTTCTTAGACTTTTAGACTTTCTATCATCCTTCTCACAATAGAAAAGATTCCTTTAAATCTATAAAATGAGAAGGATATTCTCATTTTTAATACGATAAAGTATATCATAATTTTAACTTATTTATTTATTTATATAGTTTAAGAATATGCTCAGTGTTAAAGAACTTTTTCCTTCTACAATAGTTATAGTGATATTTATTTGCGTCAATTTGTGCAAGTGTTTGGACCCACTGAAGTTAAGCAGGAACTTGCTTCCTAGTTTGAACATAAAATTGTCTCTGTCACGCGAGTGACTTACCTGGTCGACGCATGACTGTGATTTAAATTTAAAGATCTTTTATTGATAGGTGATTTTATAATATTACTATCATTTTTTGTTGAAATTAGTCGTTGGTCTTAGTCTTAGAATGACAATAATAGTCTCTCACCCAATTTTTTTTTTATTTATTTTTACATAACCCGAAACTTTTTTAAAGATAAAAAAGAAAGAACATAACATGCTACCATAAATTAAATACATAGATTAGAATTGAAATATAAAATTTTAATTTTAATTTTAATTTTTTTAAAAATAAAATTAATTTAAAATTTTAAATTTTATATTTAAAGTTGTCAAAGAATTATGATAAAAATTATAATTTTAAATTTAATTATAATTTTATTATTTAAAAATATAATCTAAAATATTAAAAAATTATATATAAAATTAAAATTAATAAAAATATTTATACAATAATATTTTTATAATATAATAATCATATTTTTTCATAAAGAAATTTTTTATGAATTTTTTTAAAAAATAACTATTATAATAATTTTTATATAAATATAAAAAAATTATATAAATATAAAATCTCAATAAATATGATTATTCATAAATAAATATAAAAAAGAGAGTTTAATTTTTAAATTATAAAATTGATAATTCTTATACATTAAATAATTTAAAAAATATATTTTTATTTATTTATTTACTTTAAGAATATAATCACCTTAAAAGAATTTTTTCTTTCTATGATAGTTACAGTGATATTTATTTGCGTCAATTTGTGCTAGTGTTTGGGCCCGCTGAAGTTAAACAGGAACTTTCTTCCTAGTTTGATCATAAAATTGGTTATGTTACCAGCGTGGCTTATCTGTTCACGCATGACTTTTGTTTGAATTTAAAGATTTTTTATTGATAGGTGATCTTATAATATTATTATATTTTTTTGCTGAAATTAGTAATTGGTCTTAGCGAATGGCAATAATCTCTTCTCACTGTCAAAACTTTTTTTTTTTACATAACCCGAATTTTGTTTTAAAACAAAAAGAAAGAACGTAACAGGCTATTACAAATTAAGAGTATTTGTCATCTTTGATAAAGATTATGTGATTGTTTATTTGGGGTTTGAAATCTACGTTTTCTTAAGCATCTTTTGCACGATTTAAACTCTTGGTTCCACCCTATAGTTAATATTTTGGTTGGATATTAGACAGCACCCAGTGAAAATGGTTTGACTTGAATAGCCTCCTTCTTTCTTAGTGGATGTAATCTTTACTGATTCCAACTCAATAAAAATAAAAATACATTTCACATAAAAAAAAAAATTACTATTACGGATTCGATTATATCATAGTGGAGCTATACATTCCTTTGATTTTTTGCAGAAATATTTCTTGCTGCTATAATTATCATCTCAAGAGAATTCTCCATACACGACTTGATTTTTTGCTTGTCGATGAAGCCTTTCTCCAATCCAAACGCAATTCTTAACTTTCCCATGTAGCTCATGATCGTTATAGTGAGACTCTGCAACTCCACCACAAAAACAAAAATACGTTATACCAAAATCACGTTAATAAATTTTCACTGTTTCTATTTGCCTTTTGAAAGAAAAAAAATGTAGAGTCTAAATAATTAATTTATGTTTTCTTCTTTTTTTTGTGAAAATGTAATCTTGATAACTATAATCATAAAGTAGGTTTTCAATGTTATTATTGAGTATAATAACATATCAAAAAGTGTAAAAACTGAGAGTAGCTTTATTTTTTAGTTAATATTACCATGACTTGGGCATAGGTATCACAATAAAGGTATATCTAATTAAAGTATATTTATAGGAGAAATCGATTTTTTTTTTGTTTTTTGAGCTGAATTCTAGATGTAGTTTATTTTATATTAATTAATTTATTATTTATATTTATAACATAAACATTCTATCTTTAATACGCAAGAAATAGATACTATTCTTTAATTAAAATATGCTGCATGTACCAAAAAAATTAAATACGACTTGTTTATTAAATAAGTCCTGCATATTAAATACGACTTGTTTATTATATGTTGACATTGATGAATGCCACCAACAATCATAATTAGGCAACAGCCAAATTAATGGATCATTAATTGCAAAAAGCTTTTAGACAAAAGCTGATAGAAAGTGAACGTGATAGTGATAGACACGCTTTTCCTTCCAGCGTGGAGAAAAATAGATATTTCAACTACAGTCAATCACATACCTCTGGTGGACCAACGACCATGAAGTATAAACCTTTAACTGGATGATTAGCCAAAGCCATTTGTTCCACTGGCCCAATGACACTCGAGATGGTTGTGCTCGAGTTTCTTAAAGTACTGTGTACGTATCTAGCTGCAGCCTGAAACCCCATGCATTACGAGAAAAAATTAAATGATTACATACAATTAATTTGTAGTTGAAAGTTAGTTATAAAATTAAAGACTAAAATATACTTTTAGACCATTTTTTAAGTACAATTATTTCCATTTCATCCCTTTAAAACATAGGAACTGATAAAAATTTGTCTTTCAAATAAAATGTATATTAACGTTGAGTAATACTAACAATATTTTTTTTTTGAATATTTTTTAATATTTATTTTATTATTAATCTATTTCATAGATTTGAAATGATTATTATAAGAGAATGATTACAAAACTTATTTTTGAAGTAATAATAAAACAAATGTTGAAATGAGTATTTAAAAAATGTACTGTAAGTATTTTTCTTAATAATATAATTTGATTACTAGAGTAATTAAAAAATATAATTTGAATAGAAAAAATAGTATGGCTAAGAGGGATGAAAGTGAATCCAATAATGAATTCAGAAGATTAAGTTGAATTCCAGCAATTGAATATTAAGAGACGAAATTGAATACATATATAAAACGTGAACATTAATTCATTTGTAATAAATATTTTATAAAAAGAATTTTTTATCTGTATTTTATAAAAAAAAATTATAATTTAAAGATTAAAATACTGCTTAGGTAGTCATACTTTCTAGATAATATATATAATGATGAAGAATAATGACATTTAATTAAGCGCAGCTACCAACCTCAGGGCCTCTGAGTTTCTTCACCATATTTAAAAGCATGCCAGTAAGAGGTGTGGCCAAAGAATTTTTCTTCCTGGTGATCTCTTTATGGGCTTCCCATATAAACTCAAGTGGGTTTGCAAATTTGGTATCACTTAGCTCTGGAATTGGTACATGCAAGAAGGCAAATCGATTCCCCCATGAAGCACCATTATTGGTCTTGTCAACCATCTCCTTAACAGACTTATAACCTCTGAAGTTTCTTATATTCAGCAACACCAATGCTGTGGATTGAGCTTTGCTTGATTCGAGATTAATTTCTTGCATATACAATCGAATGCCAAAGAAAATTAAGCCAGCAATCACGTCATTTATGCTCTGAAATTTGGAGACAAAAAAAGAAAATATTAATCAAGCCAATGAGAATAATCAAGAAGATTAAAATATAAATTAACATCATTAATTATAGTTTAGTGTTATTTGAGAGATTTTTTCACCTACCACTCCCAGTTTAGATTTCACTTCTTTGATGTGGTCCAGAGAAAAGGTAACATTTGAGATGGTAACATGCCGAAGCTTGGTGTCTTCCTCACGAGACCTTATTGGTGTTAGATCATCTTCTACCAAGCTACTTTTTAATATACTCCATCCAAAATCCGATATAGTGCGGAGTGCTGAGGAGAAAATGGAGGGCAATCTCTTGAGAACAGTTTTAGTGTTGAAGATTGATTTGGGCCCTTGGCTTGAAGGGATTGTGAAGGGAAGAGAGGGGTTGTCAGCCCTTTGCAAACATGAAAGAAGAGCACCCATGAGAGAGTAGCCATCCCCAAGGGCATGGTGAAGTTTAAATACCAAGGTACCAGCTGCACTGCTTGTTGGATATTTAATTATATGAATCTCCCAAAGTGGTCTATGTTGTGGTAAATGTTCCATTGCAATTTTAGACATATACTCTTCAAGATATTCATCATAGATTAAGTGGGATGACTTGCCAGTGGGGAATATAGGAACGTTAATATGTTCCTCCAGCTTCACTTCAACTTTCTTCCATTTTTTATCTCCATCTTTGTCCCTAATCTATTCAAGAAGTAATCCATGATTAGTTCTATTTTTTTTATCTCCACAACTTCATGGAGGAATACAACTATAAGAAGAAACCTTTGCAATACAATATAGTTCATTCCATTTTATCAAAGTATACCTTTTTGCCTAAATTACAAGAACATTCACATTTATGTATGTTCTATATGCATGCATGTACTATTTATAAAAGACAGTCTTTAAAATAGGCATTGTTGGATTAAATCTGTTTTTCTTTCTTGTGTTTAATCGAACATGTTATTTAAAAAAAAAAAAACCATTTTTTGAACAACCAATCTTTATAGCAGAATAACCACAACAGAAAAAAGTATAGTTATTATTAATCTGTTAAAATTTCTGCCACCTAATTTTTTAAAAATGTATAATATCCACATTTTGCAACATTACAATAATAATTTTTCTTATAGTTTTTGTTATCTGGAATAATTTTTCTTATAGTTATTTGATTTTCAAGTAAAATTTTAAACAAAAATAAATACGATTCTAAACTAAAGTAAATGGAATGACACCTGTCAAAAGCTCTCCCGAATGTACTTCTCTCATCTAACAATATTATTTAAAAGAAAGCATATATGATATGGGAATATATACTAAAATGCCTGAAAATTTGAAAATGCTGCTTTCTGTCTTATTAAACACTTCCATTCTCTCTTATTTTTTTTCAAATTAAACTTCGTTAGTAATCAAACTTAACATTTTCATTAAAGACCCAGATGTGGACAACATTCCAAACATGAGTACAGATCTTAAGACAGCCACTACTCAGCATGTTTGTCAATTTACAAAGGAAATCAAATTAACAAAGTATACATATAACAATTTGAGAGAGATTATAAATTAGAGGAGGTGAGTGAAGTTAACATAATTACCATGATGGAGGAGAAGCGTGTGTTGATGGGAAGGAAGACATCATGAAGCAGTGAGAGGGTTTGGCAGTCATCAATTGGAATCTCAAATTCTAAGACACCAAGAATATATACACACAGCGCAGAGCTATTCAAGTATTGCCCCGTGGGACTCACGGGCTCTGCAACTTCTTCCTCAAAGCTTTCCATTCTTTCAGTTATAAAAAGCTAGCTAGCTTGAATGGTAGATTAAGCTTTGCTGTTGAGGTTCAGTTCTTGAGTTGGGCTAGCTATGTATATAATGGGGAGAAAGAGAGAGAGAGAAAAAGGCCTTGTTGACATAAATATCTCAGTTTGTTTGGTCCCCTTTAATGGTCACACAGCTAGCACCCACCCTCTACCCCGGTTCCATAATGTACTACATGTGAAGTTACAGATTTACTGGTTGCTTTCAGCATTGAATTACTACTTACTCTGCATGACAATTCACTTGACGAAAGCTCCAGCGGAAAGGGTAAAATAGGATTAGAACAAAAGATCACAAATTTAATTTTCCACCTAAACCAAAAATACTGCCTCGATTACAGTTGAGATAATTAAAGTGTAATAAGTAAAAACAACTCCTAGTCCTACTAGTGAAAAAGTCAAAGACATAGGTTCTTACAAATTCATAAACTATTTAGTGTGTGTTTGAATTGCAGTTGGTAAATTTAAGTTTAGTTGAAAAAAAATAAACCCAAATATCATTAACTATATTCGGCGATCCTAATTTACTTTTAAGCTTTTTTAACTACAATTGAAAACAAGAGAACAACTTGAACTCAAAATGACAATTCACTTTGAAAGCTCCAGCGGAAAGGGTAAAATAGGATTAGAACAAAAGATCACAAATTTAATTTTCCACCTAAACCAAAAATACAGCCTCGATTACAGTTGAGATAATTAAAGTGTAATAAAAAAAGTAAATAAAAAATAAATATATCTAATATCTTAAAAATATCAAAAAAATTTTTAATATTTTTTATTTAATAATTAAAAAAATTAATAAAAAATTTGAGTAAAAAAATAAAATATTTCTCTTTTTTTGAAAAATACAATTTTTTTCCGCTAAATTTAAAATTATATATCCTTTTAGCTAATGTACTACTAAAACTCATAATAATTAATATTGACTATGGTCTTTTGTTGTGTATTTCATGCCATGGGTTTGATTCATACCTCGTTTGATTTCTCAGATTTGTAAGGATTCATACGTAACCCCAAAAAAACAAATCCTTTACCAAATTGTAAAATAGATTATAGACAGAAGTTGGATTGAAGGATTTGAAGGGCTTGCCGATCCTTTATGTTTTAATCCAACGGAAAATTTGAGCATTATCGAAAAAGTATATTCAAAGAGAGTATAGGATTGAATCATTGAAAGGATTAGACAGCTTGGAAGTCCTTTACCTCCTTCATTTGGAGTGTCAAGGATTTAAAAGAACTATTTATCTTTTTGTTATCTGAGAGGGTAATGTTAAAAAAATAAATGTATAAAAAGATAATTAATTTTAGGAAATTAAAAGAAGTTTCTCCTTTACCAAATAAAAATACAACACAGAAGTGGATAAAACGGACAGATATGTGATGTCAATTCATAGATTACAAATAATAACAACTCCTAGTCCTACTAGTGAAAAAGTCAAAGACATAGGTTCTTACAAATTCATAAACTATTTATATTTCATAAAAGACTAATCTTATCTTCTCCTACGATTTTTTAATAATTTTTTAATATTAAATAAAAAATATTAAAAAAAAAATAAATATATTTAATATCTTAAAAATATAAAAATATTTAATATTTTTTATTTAATAATTAAAAAAATTAATAAAAAAATTGAGAAAAAATAAAACATTTCTCTTCATAAAATCATGAAAAATACAATGTTTTCCGCTAAATTTAAAATTATATATCCTTTTAGCTAATGTACTACTAACTCATGTAATTAATATTGACTATGGCCTTTTGTTGTGTATTTCATGCCATGGGTTTGATTCATACCTCGTTTTATTTCTCAGATTTGTAAGGATTCATACGTAACCCCAAAAAAACAAATCCTTTACCAAAAAGTAAAATAGATTATAGACAGCAAGTTGGATTGAAGGATTTGAAGGCCTTGCCGATCCATTATGACTTTGTTTTTTTTAGGTACATTATTGCTGATCCTTTATGTTTTAATCCAACGGAAAATTTGAGCATTATCGAAAAATTATATTCAAAGAGAGTATAGGATTGAATCATTGAAAGGATTAGACAGCTTGGAAGTCCTTTACCTCCTTCATTTGGAGTGTCAAGGATTTAAAAGAACTATTTATCTTTTTGTTATCTGAGAGGGTAATGTTAAAGATTCTGAAATGGAAATGTATAAAAAGAAATTAATTTTAGGAAATTAAAGAGAAGTTTCTCCTTTACCAAATATAAATACAACACAGAAGTGGAGAAAACTACAGATATGTGATGTCAATTCATAGATACAAATTAGGGTGATTCGCTGTTACCAATAACGAAGTGACATGTGTAAGTAGAATTGATCGTATAATTAAATATCTCAGTACACATGCCTTAAAAATAGCCTTACAACCATTAATATTGTTGGTAAGATTTGCTGGAGTATTAGTTTATTTTCACTATTACTAATCACTCGAGTATAGTATTTATATAAATATATAACATAATATGACATTTTTAATCTAAATATGCATTATAATATTATATACTTATTAATTTTATAAATAATATATTTTTTAACAAAAATGTTTATATATTTAAGATTTAGATTCATTAACCTATTTAAAAATAATTTTGTTAACTTATTTAAATATTTTAATGGAAAGTAAATATTTAAATAAATTTTTAAAAGCTTGTTTGGATAAGGTTCTTTTACAAAAAAAACACTTATTTTTTTTAAAAGAAGTACTTTAACATATATTTATGTATGCGTGGATGTCACTTTGAAAAAAAAAAGGACTGAAGCAGAAAAAAAAGTACTAAAACCACTTAATTCTAATGTTTATAATTTCCTGTTTAAAAAAAAAAATGAAAAGCGAAATGATTTTTAAATATAATTTTATAAAAGTTCTATTAAAATAAATATTTTCTCAAATATTGCATCTAAATATAAAATAACTTATTTTTTAAAAGTAAATACTACTAAAATAAGAGATATAAAAAAATATTTTTTTAAAAATGTATCCAAACATGTCCAAAATCAAGCTAAGCTTCTAAAAAGCCAAAGCTAGGCCATGCCAGAAAAAAAAAGGGCGGGAGGGGGGTCTGTTTCAGGCCATAGACTCTGATGGGTATATGGGCTAACCCAACACGAAGTCGGACACGGTTGTTTAAACAGGCTAATGAAATGGCTAACTTGGGCCCAGCCCTGTTAGCCCACAGGCTAACGGGCTCTCCACCAACCCACTATTTTTTTTAACTTTTTCTAAAACCGCCCACAAAATTCTTTTCTTGAAGGAAAATAAAAGGTTTGGACTCTTGAAGAGTTGGAGACTATTGCCTATTTAGCTTAAAATAAAGATTATCTTATATCCTTAAAAAAGTTATAGGTATTATTCATATTTTTGACGAAGGTTGCTTCGGTATGATTGAACGAAGAGAAAGGAAGGGAGAAAAAAAAATATGTATAATGAATAATATTAAATAAAATATGAAAAGAAATGTATGTATTATTTGATGTAAAATATAAGGGTTGATTTAGCTAGGAGTGGTTTGTGCTGACATTTTAATTTTTGGTTGGGCAGCACCTAGATTTAGGAAAAAAATTGGATTTAAAAACTTGTGCCATTTTTTTAAAAAATTAACTTAGACTAGAAGACAAAAAAATAATAATAATAACTTAGCCTAAGCTAGCAACCCTACCCCATTTAACTATTAAACCATAGATCATATGGATCAAACTTGTAAAGTCGCATTTAAATGGGTTTGCAACATATCACTGTAACAAATTTAGACTATGACTACACTTTTCTAAACCACACTTAAAATGGGTTCCTTAAAACCTTTATTGGCATCGCTTTTACAAGAGTTGTATTTAGGTAAGACTTTCTGCAACGGAGTTTTGGTGACGCTTATAGAGTGTGCCTTTACCCTATAATTTTTGTTATAAAATAATGGAAAGAAATTTTTAATCTAAAGAAAATGGTATAATATTCCATTTTTTTTTTTATATGCAATTTGATTTTTTACAAAAAATAGAGAATATTTAAAATTTACTAGTGGGACTCATTTAAAAATAATTTTGTTAACTTATTTAGGAAAAATACAAAGAAATATTTAAATAAATTTTTAAAAACTATGTTTACCCCTAAGGTTAATTTTACCCAAAACCCTCCTTCTTTTCTTTTCCTCTTCCCTTTAACATATATTTATGTATGCTTGGATGAGCGGGCGGCACTTTGAAAAAAAAAGGATTGGGGTAGTGTGAGGTCGTTACTAAAACCACTTAATTCTAACGTCCGATAATTTCCTGTTTCTAAAAAAAAATGAAAAGCGGAATGATTTCTCCAAATATAATTCTATAAAAGTTCTATTAAAATAAATATTTTTCAAATATTGCATCGCGTCGCACGGCTAACTTATTTTTTAAAAGTAAATACTACTAAAATAAGTCGATATAAAAAAAATATTTTTATAAAAATGTGCGTCAAACATGTTCAAAATCAAGCTAAGCTTCTAAAAATCCAAGCTAGGCCATCCCAGAAAAAAAAAAGGGTCGGAGGGGGTCTGTTTCAGGCAATAGACTCTAATGAGTATTTGGGCTAACCCAACACGAAGTCGGACCCGGTTGTTTAAAAGGGAAAATGGCTAAGTGGGGGAAAGCCCTGTTAAAGGGCTAACGGGCTCGGTGGAATTTTATTTTTTATTAAAATATATTTAATAAAATTTGATATAAATATTATATAATTATAAATAATAATAAAAAATTATTTAAATAACTTCAAATCATATTTGTATAATTTAGTGTTAATAAATTAAAATTTTGTAATTAATATTTACTATAAAATTATTTTTTTAAAAATTTATAATAAAATGTTTATAGAAAAAAATAAAATTAAATTTTGTTTGTAATTAATTAATTATGATAAAGATATATATGTTATTTTATATAATTATGGTTTTTTTTTCATTTTTTCATTTATATAATTTAAAAAATGTATTTATTTACTTAATATAATTTTAAAAATATTTAATTAAAAATAAAAAAATATAATTATATATTTATATTTCATTATACATTTGATAAAGGTAAATGTGTCATTTTATATAATTATATATTATATTTAAATGGGTTTTTTTATTCACTCTCAAATTTCTTTTATGACTTCTTTTTAAACCTTCACCAAACAATGGGTTAGAGAAAATTATTTCGCTTTTACAAGAGTTTATTTTAAGACTTTCTCTTCTCATTTTCTCTCTTCTCATTTTCTTTCCTCATCCAAACAAGTCAAAAGAGTAATTTGTAAGTGTTGTGTAAATATAATTCAAATAGCCACGCTTGTGAAGAAAAAATTGCCCACTTTTAACAGGAGTGGCCATTGTACAAGATATTTGCCGACGCTTATGGAGCATTTTGTGCCAAACAGTGTTACTTTACATTGAGTCTTGTCTGATTTCACTTACTACCCTTTATTTCCTTTGGAGATAGCCATTGGGGCGGATATATTTCATTTCACCTTGACTTTTTCAGTTTTCAGTTTGCATAATAGCTACATTTTAATATGATGTAATTAGCAAGTTATGATGTTCTTCTAAGTTTGCAAGTGCATATAGGTTGGCTTAGCCTTCAAAACCTCGTAACACAAGGATTTTTTTGTTTTTACAAATTTGGCTCATTCCCTCTAATATGAAATTTCATGAGTGAATAGGCAGCGTGGTTTCATGTTGTATCATGACTTCTGCGTGCTCTCTTATGTATGTAGGCAGATGTTATACTGGTTTCTTTTCTAAGTTCACTTTCAATGCTTCTTAGTTCTTCCTTTCTATTTCTAAGAAACTTTTTTTTAATAAAAAAAATTATAGATTGATATATACTCATATGTTAAAATATTAAATATTATCTCTTGTTGCATTCACAAGTTCCCCCTTATTCTTTTTGTCAATGATTGAAACCTGAATCAAACTTGATTTTTTTTGGAATGAATCTATATTATTACTAACCCTTTAATTCCATTTAAATGTGTAGGACAATTATGATATTGTATTTAGAAATGACAATAGAGCTATTTAGTTTATTTTGTATATATGAAAAAAGACTAATGATAATGATGGTGTTTCGCATATTATGAACTATAGACATCTTTATTTTTTATTAAGGTAACATCTCCAATACTCACAAATGTGTTGGGAGCATCAATGCTCACAAAATGTGAGACCGTTGATTAATGTATTAAAAAATTGAATGTTAGCGATGCCTTACCTGAAAACTATTAAACAAGTCTGGAAAAGAATTTGCAAATTACAAATTTAGTCCTCTAATAAAAGAATATTATATTAATAATATTTGCAAAGAAGTCCCTAGCTATTACGGGTAGAAATAGGTCAAGCAACCTGTTGAGAGTCTATGACTTGACCTATTTAAGACCTAATCTGGTTTGACTCGTTTAAGAAAAATGTCAGGTCAAGGCTTTTTAAAAAGTTTATTTAGTTAAACAAGTCAGACTTCAAGCCTTTGAAAAAACTTTTTAAGTCTAGTATGCTGACCTATTTAATTATATATATTATGAAATTTTACTAATTATATTATATAATTAAATAAGTAATATAATATTTTTTAAGTCTAAGTTTATTAGCCTATATAAAAACTTAAGCTCATTAGTCTATCTCGTTGACTTATTTAGATGTAGATCTGTTGACTTATTTAAAGACCTTATTGCAAAATAGGTCTTTAAATATGTTACAAATTGGCTTCAAACTCAAGAGGGGGTGAATTGAGTTTATAAAATATTTTCGCAGGTCTTTCGCAAAACACTTGTAAACAAATTTCTATTGAAGCTATTGTTTAATTGAATTGAATAAATAAATGAGATCAAATAAATCACTCACAAATAAACAAGTCAAGATAAAAAGTATTCAAGCAAAGCTAAATATTAAACTCAACTCAAGCATATATAATTAAAACACAAAGTAAAGAGATAAGGTTGAGAGAATCAAACACAAGAATTTATCTTGATTCAGCTACCCCTTGTGACTTATGTCTAGTCCTCAAGCGAATCACTCGGGATTTTTCACTAAACTTCAAGTTTGAATGGGTGCTTGAAAACTTTTACAGATTGGAGCACTCAACAACACCTTGGGATACCTCACCCTTGTGCTTTGAGCCTAAAAAATAAGGATACCTCACCCTTTACAACATTTAAAGGATACATCACCTTCTTTATAACAAGAAATACCTCACCTTTTTTACTAGAGGGATACCTCACCCTCTTTACAGAATAAACAAAGTGTTTAGGAAGGATAAACTCTCAAAAGAGCATATTACACAAGTTGAAGCTCAATAGGTATAATGATTTTCACACTTTTAGCTCATAAACAAAGAAACTAATGGAATGGTTGTGAAAACTCATATTAATGCTCAACTCAGATTCTCAGAATGTTTTTCCAACATTGTTTTGGTACCCAAAGACTTGTATTTATAGCCTATTAAGATTTAGAGCCATTGGATGGGTGGTTGGAGCATTAATTGCTTCATTATAGCTGTTAGTTTCTGATTCTGGAAGTTGGTCTATTCGAATAGAATGAAACCCTATTCGAATATATCTTCATAGTAAGTTCTGCAAAATAGTCTTTGGAACTGGTTATTCGAATAAGACCTTTTAAAATGCCGATTCAAAAACATTTCTATTCGAATAGAAATCAGTCTATTCGAATAGGTCTTTTAAAAATGTAGGGCGCCACTTGGTTTGAAGCTGTTATTCGAATAACACAGGGTGTTATTCGAATGACGCTTGATCAGATGAAATTATTGACTTTTCTTACTTTTATTATTCGAATAAAGGGATCCTTATTCGAATAAGCAACATGAAAAACATTTTCTTAGTTTCTAAATCATGTCAATTGATTCCATATGGTCTTGTAAGCTTTTGGGTACTTAAAAATTGTTTCTTTGGAAACCAAAAATCATTTTGAGGTCTTTAAAATCATGTGTGCTATATGAGTTCTTTGAAAAACAAGTTTTTGAGCTTTAGTGTGAACCACAGTATACCTTTACAAAATGAAGTCCTAAAGCTAGTCTTGAAGGTCTTAGACTTGATCTTGTAACATCTTTAAGTTTGTTATCATCAAAACAAAGTCTTCATGGGTTGATAGCCAATTACAAAATATACTTTTAAAAAAGTCAGATCAAACTTTGAAAAATGACATTCGTTAGGTAAATAGGTCAAACTCAGGCCTTGCATTTAAGAAATATGTCAGGCCTGTTTAAGTCAAAGTCATGCTTAATCTAACCTGTTTCCACCCCTACTAGCCATTGATAAATAATGAGAATGTGTATTGTCACTCCTATTATTTATTAACACTCCTCTTCAATTAAATTTTTCTTATTTTTTTTAAAGTATCCTTTATCAAATAAATAGTTAATTCTAACACACTCACTAAATAACAAAAGATATTTTAGGAAAATGATAAAAAAATTAATCATGCAAGAATGGTAATAGACAAATATGAGTGTCAATAAACACTCCCATAAATAATTTATTGAATAATATATATATATATATATATATATATATATATATATATATATATATATATATATATATATATATATATATATATATATATATATATATATATATATATATATATATATATATGAGATGACATTAAAAGTAACCATTAGATGAAAGTGGATCTAATATATGAGTGTAAGTGAATGAGTTGATTTTATTAGTGAGAGAAGATTTTGTTGTGAGAAGGTGAGAGAAGTAAATCTTGACCATACAACCATATATGAATAGTTAAAATTAAAAGTTCTTAAAGGAGTGTTTGGGAGTTTGGAGGGACATGAAGGGAAGGGTTTAAAGGGAAGGAAGGAAGGGAAGGAAAATGAGATGTTTATCCTACCCCTTGTTTGGGAGTGTGAAATATATAAGGGAAAGGAAATGGAAGGTTTAGGATATACTTTTTACCATTTTACCCTTTATTCAAAAAATTAACATAATTAATGTTTTATAAAAAATATTAATGTGAAAAACTAAAAAAAATCTATCAAAAATTTTCTCACTATAATTTTTCTCTCTCTAAAAAACTTATCTTGAATATTTTTTCTCTCTATAAAAAAATTCTCTAAAATTATTTATCTTTCTAAAAGTTGAAAAAGTATTTTTTTAGAGAGAAATTTAAAAAAAAAAGTATTTTCTCTCTCTAAAAACATGCATTCGAAAAAATATTTTCTCTCTCTAAAAATCTTGTCTCTCTCTCTCTCTCTCTCTCTCTCTTTCTCTATAAAAATATTTTTTCTCTCTAAAAATATTGGCTCTCTCTCTTGAAATTATTGTCTCTCTTTAAAATTGCCTCTTATTCATTTTAAAATTCATTTTATTGACATATATGAGTCTTAATTCCATTTCTTAAGTTTAACTAATTTTTTTTTAAAAAAATTATTCAAAAATTATGATTTATTGTGTGAACCTTTAGTCCATATTTTTTAATTATATAAAAGTATAAAAAATAGTAAGAGTCCTGTAACAACATTTTGTTTCTCAATTCTAAATAACTTGAACATTGGATAATTGAGTTTTTAATAATAACAGGAAATATACACCAAAACATAAAATCATATATTAAGAAATGAGTTGTCTATAATAACATACATACACATTATCAAAAAGCATCAAAATTATCCTGGATTCAAACTTTAAAAATCTTCTCGAAACTAGTCAGCACCACACAATTCTATTCATAACCAAACCAACATTCTAGCAAAAGAACAATGCAACATACAATCAATTGTTAACCCATCATTTCAACTTCATGAGCACTGAATAACTACCACCGTATTTTTTTTTGGTGAAGAACCACACTAGATTTTGTTCAATACCTGTAAAATGAAAATGTTGCCAAAGTAATTTTGAAACCATCATATATTATAATTAAATGCAATTCATTTGAAAAGACCAGCATGCTTATGCTATGACATTTTACATACAATTATCAACAACCATGTTGCAATGGCTCTTGAAAACAAGAAATAAGACAGTAACAGGAAAGCATAGACATAATCTATCAAGAGAATAGTAAAGGTGAACCCAAAAAGATAATTAAAAAAAAAAAGCAGAATGAATATTCAGTATTACAATATCATTTTGATCATCAAGTTTAAGACTAAAATGCAATTAATATCAGAAAAGACAAGTTCATATAAAGATGAATGAATGACACAACACAAGAAAGTTAGAACAATTACCTTGACAAATTAGAGGGACCAACAGGACTAAGCATTATCTCAAGTAGCAACTCTTTGCATTTGTCCGGAGGATAACCAATCACTCCTCTAATCCTCTCAGGATTATTAAGAAGATAAAGGTATGCACAGGTGAACAAGTGCCTCTCAATCTTCAAATCCTTCAAAAGCTTCCAAATTTCAGATTCAGGAATTGGAAGTTTTTGTTGAACTTTCACACAAACAACAATACTCTCTCTAAGAGCTACATTACCCTCTCTAAGAGCTTCGGCAATATCTTGAAGTGCCACCTTTATCCTTTCAATTTCATCTTCATCCTTTGTCCTTCTAGACCTTCTATATTTGCCATCTTGACTGCGAGTTCCTTTTCCCTAAGGAGACGTGACTTCATTATCATTGTTAACCTCTTGAACACTCTCGAAGGTCACCTCATTTGTTTCAATAGACTCAGATTCTCCAATAAGTGGCCTTTTGTTTCTAATGTCTTTTGTAGTCTCAGCATGTTATCCAGTAGCTCTATCCTCTCCACATAAGATCATCATCTTGTCATAATTTGGAATAGGCTTTGTCATCCACTCTTTACCTTCAGGCTTAGCCTATCATATAAACATTGTTGAACATGGTAAAAAAAATTATTAAGCAAAGACATGAGAGGGATAAAATTAAGAAAAATTATTAAGAGAAAACATACCTTGATTAGTTTTTGCCAAACTTCAGGTTCAGCACACCAATGCTTTGTGATTGGGTCCCAAGCAAATCCACTCAAGCCATTTTTGAACAAATCATAGCATTTAGAAAAACGTCTCTTTAATAACTTCCAACGACCCTTCACCTTTTCCTTGTTAAAAGCTCTTTCAAATTTGTCTTGCAACTCTTTAGTTATGGCTTCATAAGCTTTTGAAGTAAATGTCTCATTCACTTTATTTCCCTTGCATTGTTGATGCAAAAAAATATCAACAAGAACGTAATCCATCTCTTCTGTTCATGTCTCTCTTTTAGTCTCAGACATAATTCCTAAGCTGAGTATCTTAATTCAATTTCAATATAAAGAAAAAGAATTTAATATATAAATTTTTTTTATCAATTAACATCACAATATTCATCAAGTCATAAGATACATGTTCAATCTAAACATAAGAATGAAACAAATCAAGATGTATAATCTCTCCACATAGCATCAGCTATAGAATTTCTTAAATTGTCTCCTAAACGGGTGTGTTCTTCATCCTCATCATCATCTATTAGAGCATGCCTATGTTATTGAGGTACGTTTTGATTGGCAATTTCTTCATCCACCTCAATAACCGGCTCTTCATCAAGATCTACTATCATCAAATAATTATGCAAAATGCAACATGCTATGATAATCATATTTTGAGTCTTAATTTCATACGTTGGTTCAGTGTCACTTGCAATGTTAGGAAACCTTTTTTCAAAATCCCAAAAGCCCTTTCAACAGCATTACGTAATGATGAATGATGATGATTAAATAATTCTTGAGGTGTTCGAGGTGGATTGCTTGATGAAAATTCTTTCAAATGATAGCGTGTTGTTTTATAAGGTGTGATCAGACTCTTTCTCAACATAAATCCAGCATCAAAGACATAATATTTATCTATTAAAAAAATCAATGCTAAGATGTAACTAATGGAACAAAAGGAAAAGGGGAAAATTTTCTATTAATTACCTCAAGGGATTCTAAGATAATCTGTTCTGTGTAATGCATCTTTAATATCCTTGAATTGAATGCAATGCCCTCTCATCCAGGTAAAACGTAAGTAAATCTTAAGTCAAATGAGCACACAATCAACACATTTTGGGTTGGAAAATCTTTCCTGCCACGATATTTTGAAGCTTCAACCGATGGGACTTTTACACAAACATGTATACAATCAATTGCCCCAACACAATCCTATCATTGACATTTTGTCATCAATATGTTTTTAATTATACATGTTTCTAAATTTCAGTATAAAAACATATTTTACCTTAAAAAATGGGTTAAACCGGTTGCTTCCAAGAATTTCTATAGGACTTTGTAGGTCATCCGGTTGTTTGAGATATTTCTCTTCTAACTCTACTATTGATCGAAGCACACGATGAAAATGATGACTAGTAGTCTCACCAGAGCGTCGAAACCAAAATTGAACCTCTTGGTTTCTAACATTATGTGTTAGAATGTAGAGTGTTTTGGAAACTTGTTCCTTTATAGTTACCAGTTGTGTTGGTTGGAGACCACCTTCTCGTTCTAGCATAGCACACAAGTCCAAAAAGGCTTTAGGTCTCATTCTTATTATCTTATGACCTTTACTACTAGCAATTCACATCATTATCTTTTCTCGTGCCCTCTCCTTCTCTAATGTCAAAGTACAGTCAATTATCCTACTCCGAGAATGAATTATAATTATGTAATAATAAAATACAAGGCATATGACATGAACAATAGCTAATCAACGTCTTTCTCTCCATATTAACAATGCAAGATTTCTCTGTTGTCCTTGATCTTCCATTTATAAAGATAATAATATTTATATGAACAATTAGTTAGCCTTGTTTAATACAAACCAGGATTCATGGCAATTTATTACAAACAATGAGAAGAATAAGAGGAGATACAACAAGCAATTCAAAGGAAAATAGACCAAAAAACCAGTTAAGTAAAAAAATATAGCAGCACACAAGTTTGGTGTGTAACATGGGTGTTGTAAACACTATTTTATAGTAGAAAACCAACCACAAGAAGCAATGTTAACTTGAAGGTTTCAGTATACAAGCATAAAAATTCAGTAGTAGACAAGTACTAAAATTTAGAAGTAATCCAACCGACAAAAAATCACAAATGAAGGTTTAAATAGATTGTGATAGAATTTGTATAAAATCAATCATTGTAACATCCTACAATTTAAACGATTAAAGTGAAATGTAAACTTGTAATATGTGCTTTTACTTGTAATATTGATATTCCAACAAAAATTAATTTTGAGCATGGTGTGCATGGTATATTAAAATATGTGCAGGTTTCCTTTAAGCCTCTAAATTTGATTCAAACAAATGTGCATGTGTGAGAGGCAGAGAATCAGAGAAGAGAGGTAAAGAGCTTACTATTGATGAGAGGCAGAGATGACATAAGACGACAACGATGTCAACGAGCATGCGTGGAGAGAGGAGCGCAGATCGGAGAGACACAGTGACGGTGGAGACTGGAAAGCGCAGAGATGAGCAGACGGACGAGCCCAGATAGACGAGCTTAGAGATGAGTGCAGTGAGATGAGGCTTTGAGCGCATAGACGAGTGCAACGAGATGAGGCTTAGAGCGTAGGTAGACAAGGCTTCGAGAGATGAGTGGTTGTGTCGGTGAGGTAAGGTGAGGTGGGGTAGGTTGGGGATTTTTGGATGAAGGATAAATGAGTAATTTTGTACCAAAACCCTCTAATTTGGGGGAACTGAAATGGGGAAGCTTTGGAAGGCATCCGAAAATCCCACTTTCCCTTCCCTCTTATTTCCAAAACTCCCAAACAAGGGTGTTCTCAACTCCAAACCCCTCTCTTCCTTCCCTTTCCCTTCTAACCTTCACTCTCAAACACCTCCTAAAGGTCATGTGATCACTTAAAAAAGTCACATACATTTATGTTTTAATATTGATTATTCATGTAAGATTCAATAGTCAAGATTCATTTTCACCTCTTACGATAAACATTCATTTCACCAGATACGTTTCCCATATTACACAGGTATAAGACTTAGCATTCTTTCACCACCTAATAACTTTTTATAGAATGTGACTTTTATCAATCTAACCGTTAAATTATAACTATCTAACACTTTGATCATTTGTGTCAAATCTTGAAAAAATTAAACATTAATAAGAATGTAATCAAGTGATTCTTATTTTCATATATTTTAAAAGTATATATTACGTTAATCTTAATGTATATCAATGAAATACTTAAATAATTTTAGATTAATATAAAATTTTATAGATATGATCTCTATGATAAAAACTTTTAATTCAACGGTAGATTTAGTAAGAAAATTATTCAATAAAAAAGTTATTAAAATAACTTTGACTTATAAAAGTGATTTTTAACTTATATATATATATATATGATATATTATATATATATATATTGGTGAAGAGAATCTATATGTTTTTGTCAACATAATTAAAAAATATGTGATAAAAAATGATAGAAATATAATTTCATACCCAGATTGATGTATAATGAATTTTTATAAAATCCATAGTTTTGTTTTTAAACGGTAGTGACGATGAATGGTTGATAAAATAACATGTTTATATTCAATTATGTATAAATTTAGTTTATATCTTCAGTTTTACATACTGTCAAAAAAAAAAAATCTTCAGTTTTACATTATTTTATTTTATTTTGATAATATTTATGGAAGTCCCTGTTAGTATGGATTAATAGTTTATTTTAAAATTTTGTACTTGACATTTTTTAATGTTGTAAGATGTGTATTTTTAACCTTCACAGTGGTTAGCTTCTATTTTTTAATATAATATTACTAAATAAAAGATAATATGAAATTAATTGGTATGTACGGTTAATGTAAAAGAATTTTATATTGACATCTATTAATATTTTAATGCATTTTGATGCATCTATTAAAATAATGATGTAATAATAAATAATAATGTATTAAAATATTAGTGAAAGTCAGTGTAAAACTCTTTTACACTAACACTGCATATCAATTGCACTCATAATATCCCAAACATGGACTCAAGTATTGCTAATTTATTAGTTTAATTTATTGATGAGGTATATAGAATTAGATTTTTAATGAATTTCTTAGTTGGTGTATATAAAATAAATTTAAAAGTAAATATTCATTTTGGTCCTCCATGAATGTTTTTTTTTCTCAATTTAGTTTTTCTTAGATTAATTTTATAAATTAACCTTTAGATTTAAAAATTCTCTAATATTGTCCTTCCATCCAATAACCACTAATATCAACGATGTGTCATATTATACTTTTAGAAGATATAAAAAATAAAAAATATTTTTTGAAAAAAATAGAAATAGTTAAATTTTATTCTGCTATAATAATTATATTTTTATTATAATACATTTCTAAGAAAAGTGCTACCAACATAGCGACTACATGTTCAACAGGTTGGAGTTGAACGACATCGTCATAGTTCGATTTTAATTCTCACTTAATTTCTTAGTCTACACAATTAAAAACGTCATGGTTCAATACTTGACACTGATTCTAGTGGGATTGGCAAACTTCACATTACTTTATTACTTATAATGACCTATATACTTGTGGATCTCGTGATACATTAGTTGTTTTGGTTAGTTACTTATGATTGTTGTG
Organism: Ormosia emarginata; assembly: GCA_029884605.1. NCBI lineage: Eukaryota > Viridiplantae > Streptophyta > Magnoliopsida > Fabales > Fabaceae > Ormosia > Ormosia emarginata. Next base: position 2,796,117 of record JAQQTP010000048.1, read on the forward strand.
GCTTGTTAGTTTACTTTAGTCTATTTCAAACTGATGTTAACCTAGTAAATTTTGTTGTGTCTTATTTAGCATGTTTGAGAGTTATGACATTTGTGTAAAACAAACTAACTCTGAGATTTTTTAATTTATTTAAAATATGTGTTATTTTTAATTAAGACATGTTATATGTTGAATTTTTAATTTCATATTTCGACATTTATTTTAGTAAGAGAATTTTGTTTTCTTTACTGTTTGTTGGACTCATGAGTTTAACTCAACTTAATCAAGTCTTGAGTGAGTTGGGTTAAGTCGAGTTGAAGGGAAGAAAAAAAATACTCGACCCAACACAACCCACAAGTTTGATGAGCAGTAAAACTGAGTGGTTTGATCATGGTTTTGTTAGTCATGGCAACCATTACCTAAGAGGGGGGTAAACTGAGTGATCACAATTTTTTTAAAATAATTTTAAGAAATTATACATTTTAATATACTCAATCAATACATGCAATGAAATAAGTCTAACAAAGATACAAATATTGTAAATTACTTAAATACAACTTGGGTTATAGGATAAATCAAGCAAATAAGCTAGATATCAAGTTCATAAAATCAAAATATCAAGATGACAAGAAATGCAATAAATAAATATGTTGCACCAAATATTAAAATTAGAGAGTGTAGGGAAAAGATAATCAAACTCAAGAATTTATCATGATTCTACCACCAACCACTTGTGACCTACATCAAGTTCTCAAGCTTACTTTGAGATTTTCTTCACTATCTCCTAAAATTTACGATTGCTAGGAAAATTTTTGTACAATTATGAGTACTCTTCACACCTTGGGATCCTCCACGCTTGTGTTAGAGTCTCAAACTATTCAAGCTTCACAGGTGTTTGAAGAACCTTTACATTCAAGAACACTCACAACACTTTTGAGATACCTTACCCTTTGTGTTTGAGCATCACTACAAGGAATACCTCACACTTTTCTCTCTTAAGGATACCTTATCCTCTTACAATGATTTTAAGATGAAGAGAAAAATTAGAAACTCTCACAAGCGTTGATATATAACTTGAAGAATAAACGAATAGAAAGATTTTGTAATAAAGAGTTCAAAATATGATTTTGATGATTTAAGGATCAAATCAAGTGTTCTAGAGTTGTAAAAACTTCAAACATCATTTATATATAGAGCTTAAGTAATAAAATAGTCGTTGGTAATGTTTAGAAATGTTTTCTTATGAAAACTAGTCGTTTATATTCGTTGGGATCGCATTCTGATGTGTGGTAACACTACAACAAAAAACCCTTTTAGTGGCCATTATTTAGCAGCCATTAACTTATTGCCGGTAATTCTTTCTCTTGTATGAAATTCTCCCGGCAAATATTTATTAGCCACTAATAAACTATATTTAGTGGAAATTAGGTACAATGGCCAGGAAAAAGGATACAATTTACGCGGCAGGCTAACACTTCCCTTTCTTTGACAAATTTTTTGCCGCGAGCAAACACATTTCCTTTTCCTTCTCTGCTCGTACTCTCTCTGAACCACTGTGAGAATCTGCTAAAACCGTGACCCACTTCCAACCAACCACCACCGTGAGACCTCCTCTGCAACGCCCCAGCCGCGCCACCTTACTCTGCACCAGATCTAACACTAGCCTCCGTCCAGCAGATTTGAGCCATCACCAAACCTACTAGTTGTGCAGATCTGCCATCGTTTGCAGTAACCTCGGCCAAACTCAGGGCCTCAGCCACTCCTCCACCGTGAAACACGAAAGATCCCAGAGCCCAGCACCACCGTGTGTCCCTGCAGGAGCTACGCGCGCCAGCCAACCCAGCCATGGATCCAAATCCACGAACCCAACAGGTTTCCTATTGCCAATGCCATGTTTGTTTGGTGCTCATTGCTGTGAATTTTCTCAGTAGATGAAATGAACCTATTTGTTCCTTGTAGTTTGTGTCTTCCTTTTAGATCCTATATGGGTTTCTTCTTGTATGCTCTTCTTGTTTGTTTATGTCCATTCTATAGGCTTTGCTTGGATGCTGAGAATTTCCACAGATGTAGTATATGGATTATGGATTATGTATTAAAACCATCTTTGCTTATTAACATTGATATTTTTTTAATAAAAAATAATTAGTGATATAACCTCATGTCACTGATGGTTTAGATGTTCTAGTTACAAATGCTCTTCTTGAATCAGTAAGGTAATTCAACAAATAATGTTAATTCTTTTCTTCTGTATTTTATATTGGAATTCAGGTGCATTGTTTGGTGTTTCTTCTTTGTTTATATTTGCATGTCACTTTTGTTTAAGGTTGTGATAGATTATAAATGGTAGCTAATTTAGATTCCAAGATAGATCTCCTTGTCAATCTACAACAAATGGAAAAGGGTTTTTCAATACTTTTTTTACAGAAAAAAAGAGTAATTTATATCATTTGAATGAATTGATTGGCGTGGCCAATCGTCCACTTGTGCTAGTGCTCACCAGCTGGTTAGGTAAACTCTCTCCTCTGGATTAATTTTTTCATCTGCTTGGTGTATCTGGCATCAATTACTTCCTTCCGTCCACCAAATATTCAGTTTGCCACTTGCTTGAGTCTCTTTCCTTTTTTATTCTGCTTATCAGGCTACATGGCTTATGCTTTAACTGTTGCCTAATTCCAAGTCTATAGCTATTGAGAATCCATATTGACAAGCAGCAGAAACAACAAAAGGTAAGTCCTTCAGATTTTCATACCTGCATGCATCACTTAAATTACACTGATTTGTACCTCTGTCCACATAGGAAGATAGCTACTCCGTTTATAATACTCTTCGTGTTTTGTTTTGTTTTGTTTTTTTTGCTATACTCTGTTTATATTACTCTTACTGTGTACAAATATGTTGTTTCTTTCAAAAAATATTTCATATATCTTCTAGTATTTGTGAGAAAATTATATTTCAAAAGCAAATGGTTGATGCTTGTTTCTTGATTGATTTGTAAACTAAGACTTGCGTTTAAATGAATACATGAAGTCTGTTACAGAAATTGTCTGTCTTACATTTTGTTCCTGACATGAAACATGTTTATGAATTGTTATAACCTTAGAGTTTCATAGTTCACAACTTCACATTAATCAAAGAAAAGCTCTCACAAGTTAATTTTTTTATATCCATACGCCAATGATGCTATCAATTTCACTTCTTTGCTAATTATTGGCACCTTTTATTACCTTCTAAGCTGCTAATGCATTCTGCTTCTTTGATGAATATGAAGTCTACTCTGTCATAGTAGTGCATCAGAGCGCATAATGTCCTTTCTTTCAATTAAATATATGTTACATTAATTAAAAGAGTCATTATTATATTTCACTTTATTTATATTTTTAATATTATATTTATAACTAATATGGTATGTATTTAAATACAAAACAAGAGAAATTGCTTTTTCTTATAGCACCTAACAATTTGTCTAGTAAAATTAGATTGCTTGTGAATTCTAGGACAGAATAGAACAGAATAGAACCAAATACAGGACAGGGTGAATCTGTTTTAAACCCCGCCCTCCATCAACATGACTTGACCTTAAAAAAATGCTTACTTCTCATGAAAGTTGAAGCAACGAAACCATTATTCTAGAATCTAGAGATATGAAGAAAATGACAGAGTTTGAGACAACACTTTGAGGATTCCCAGAGGCTATTTTCATGCCGTAAACTCAGAATATTGTAAACAAACTAACATAGAAATTAGAAACCCAAAAAAAGAGAAAAATAAATAAAATAGAAAAGAGTTAAACTCAGCCTAATTAGGAAAGTGCCACAAGGAAGCGGGAACAGTGCTGCTACTGCACTTCACAGTTTCTTCTCGCCGCATCTGACACATATAATAATCCTCCCACCCTTGCTTGCACAACTTTACACGTATTCTCCTTAAGAGTTTTTCTTGTATGGACACAGGCCTAACACGTAGGATTTACGCACAAAGACTCATTAGATACCGCATGCGGTATTGAAAATAATATATTTATGAGTTGTTAATGATGCAGCATGATATGAGGATAAATATATTAGTTTTAGATACCTCATGCGGTATCTAATGTCTCTGTGCGTAAATCTTACGTGTTAGGCCTGTGTCCATACAAGAAAAATTCTTCTCCTTAATATTGGAACTAGTTATGCAATTCTTATGAAACAACATGCATCATTTACAAAGACGAAGCATGTTGTCAAATACTATATGACTGCTCTGCAAATGATAGCTTCACTTTTCCCTCTTATGAATCTATGTTTCTATTAAAAGAAAAATTTCGAGACTAGTATACTGACTTATGAATCTATTCTTATTAGGTGTGAATATTATTTAAATGTTATTTCTTTCATACATGAAATTACCTTGTAAATGCTTGCTCTATTTTTTAGAAGAAGTTCTCAATCCCAGCACATGGTGAGAAGTTTGTCAAAAAGTCACTAGGGAAGAAATAGAAAGATTACAAATGTGATTTGAAGAATATATATATGACAAAGTATAAGACCAAAGATGCCTTGCTGAAAAATAAACCATATCGCATACCAAGGGACTAGTGGACTGGTCTTGTTTCTTATTGGGTTTCTGATAAAGCAAAGGTATAAACTTTAGAAGCCTTAAAACACACACACACACACAGAGAAAGAGAGAGTTGCCTTGTTTTTATGTTTTATAGAGTACTTTGATTGTTTGTATTTAGTTTTCATACCTAAATTATATGTTGTTATTTATGTGCAATGATAGAAGCGTAGCCAAGCAAATAGAAGTAATAAAGCCAAGCAAAAGATGCCTCACACAGGAGGATCCAAAAGCTTTGGAACCTTGATGGATGAAAAGGTATTCATGTATAAATTACAAAATATAAGATTCTAAAGTCCTTTTGTGTCATGCATAATTGTTTGGCATTGATTTAATTATGTTAGGCTATAAATGGGATAGAGCCTCAACGAGCAGAAATTTACATATTAACTCATACAAAGCATAAGGATGGTAGACCATTGGATGAGGAGTCTGCAAGGATAGCTGTAAGATTTCTTATGCAATTTTATCCTTCACAAGTTCAGTATGTGTAGTATTCAAATTATTTTAAATATTTTTATATGAATTTGAGTATGTCATAAATTGTTATCTTAATTGTGATTAGGATATTATGAAAGAAAAGTTAAGCAATGGTGAGACATCTAATGAACAAACTACTGGTAGTGTTGCTTGGGAAGGAGATGTGTATTCCCAAGTATTGGGAAGTGAAAGAAGTGGGTATATCAGAGGTTTAGGACTTGGTCTAACCCCTTCTCTATTGTGGGGTAATAAATCTTCCCTAGGAAATATTGTTACGGATGATTTGTCTACTGAGGTTGTCCAAAGGTTAGAACAGGAGATGAAGGAGTTAAAGGAAAAACATAATGAAGAAATGAGTTTAATGAAACAAAACCAAGATAGGCTACTGTTTGAATTATCATGGGTGAGACAAGTTATGTGCGAATTTGCTCCTATGGAATTATCTATGCCTCAAAATTTTAGTGGAAGCTCAACTGGACAGGTTAGTTTTTCAAAGATTTTAATATTTTTCTTAAAATTTAATATTATGAGACTATTTTGTTATCTTACATCTTAATATTTACTAGGTCCCTAATGTCAATAGTGGCCATTAACGAGCACCACAAGCACCATAGAGACTATTTCAATTACACAGCATTGATGAAAATACTACAGTCCCTCATGGTATTGTACTTCCTTTAAAATATGTTAATATAGTACTCATTTTTTAAATTGTGCTTGATTTTGTTGTAAATTGTGCTAATTTTATGATATTTTCATTATTTGTTAAGTATTTAACATTAGACTTATCCTCTTGTGTGGTATAGGCATATAACTGACATCTTTGTTTTAGATTGTACTTTTAGTTAACTTTTCTATGTTGCATTGCATTGTATGACAAATTTTTTATAGACTTGTAATTAAAATAAATTTTTGTTAATTGATTTTGGACATATTATTATATATTTTAATTTTCATTGGTATTTTTTAATTAAGGTTGATGAACTATATCTGAATGACACTTTATTTTTTATTTTATCATTGCAGGTCATACACTATAATTTTGAGAAATTTCGTATGTGAAAGACTTTATTATGATCAAGAGTTACAGATTTGTTTATGACTATATATTATCCTGTACTATGACTATTTGATAACACTACTTATTAGATGGTGTACTTTTATGTTTTGTTGTTGACACTATAAAGTTATGGATTTTTTTTTTAATTGTGGATTTAATGAAATATATTATGCTTCTTAGAATGAATTTTAGTATAATGCATTTAGAAACATTTGTATGTTATGATTTAAGTTCTTTATGGGTAAATATTATTATTACTAAAATTTTTGTTATTGACATTGAAATTTCACTTTGAATGGCAAATAGACATAACATTTTTCGACAATATTAATAGTTAAGAAAAACCTTTTTAATTTTTGTCAAATCTTAAAATGTAAATAAGCATAACATCTCTCGACAATAGTAATTGTTGGCATAAGTTTTGCATAATTTTTACTGGCTATCAAATGCATTGGGTTAATGAATCTTGAAACAGTTTTAGTAGCCATAATAATTATTGGTAAAACATTTTTTTCTGGCAATAAAATGCGTTTTTATCGACAATAACAAAAGGCCTTTAAAAGAGAAAAAAAGGCAAACCTTGAGTCAGTTTTAGTGGCCATTACAATTGCCGGTAAAAGGAACACATTTTCCCAACAATAAAACGAGTATTTACCGGCAATAACAAAGGCCGTTAAAAGAAATCAAAGAAGGCAAATCTGGAGACAGTTTTAGCGGCTATTACAATTGCCGGTAAAGGACACACTTTTTCCCGGCAATAAAATAGTCTTTATCGGCAATAATAAAGGCTGTTAAAGATGTCATGAAGTGAGATCTGGGGACGTTTTTAGCGGCCATTATAATTGCCGGTAATTAATGGCCGCTAAAAGACCAAACCTTTACCTGCCATAAAAAGGATATTTACCGGCACTCAGTGTAATGGCCGGTAAAACTTTTGTCGACACTGGATACAACGACAATTAATTAATTGCCGGTAAAGGTTTTTGCCGCAATTTTTATTGCCGCTAAAAGTCATTTTTATGGCCGCTAAAAAGCTTTTTTGTTATAGTGTATTTGATTACAACATATGGTAATCGATTACAAGCATGATAATCGATTATCATGCTTCTATTTTGTTAAAAACGAATTTACAGCATTCAGATGCTTAGAAAATGACTTTAAACATGCATAATTTTTTCATTTCTCATTCGTTTTAAGCAAATAGTCACTCATTAGAAAGATATTTAAGTTTATTTTCATTGAAATAAATTTCGAAATAAAACTCAAAGTATTTTAAAAGTTATGATCAAAAGAGTAACTAAATGTCAATTTTTCAAAACTCAAACTTGACTAATTTTCATAGTTTTAAATTACCACAATGACTAACTTTTCAAAACATATTTGTTGGGCATTTTTAGCATTTTTAATAACCAGTTGTAAAGATTAAAAAACATATGAGCTCTTTTATTGTAAACCATCTATCTTTATATAGGAGAAAGCCTAAAAGAAATACATATCAATTCTAGTCCTTAAACTTCTTCATGTAATCCAAACTTCAAAAAAAATTCTTCTCTTTAAATCTTGCAAAAGCTTGAAACATCTTATCATTTTTATTCTTCTTGAGTTGAACATAATTGTGATTTTTTATTTTCTTGTTGTAATGCTCACTCTTGGTACTTGGACTATCCTGCAAAGTATTGCTCACTTAAAATAAACATAGTTAGTCCAAATTCATAATTCAATATCTTCATATAGTTGATTCATAAATATATAACTCTAGTTAGTCTAAAATACGTATAATAGGACTTTCATAGACATATCCAAATAAGATATTTATCAATTACTAATAGATATGCTCTATATAGGATGCAACAAAGAATATTTTGCACATTTTCATTTAAATAGGGTCAAATCAAATATTAATTTAATGCAACTTATATAACACATTATTGGATATATTCTATAAAATATGTTATAAATAAAATGCATGATTCTTCTATGAAATATAACAAGATAGAATACATGATCATGCATAATCAAATATAATTTATTAAACATATATATGTAGCATAATCATCATTCTTTTGTTAGTTAAATTAAACTATAGGTCCAGGTAGTTTCATCAATTTTTTAATTACGTGCCTATAGTTAAAAAGTTTTTAACAAAGTCCTTAAAATTACATAACTTTATAAATGAGTCCCCGAAAGCTAACGCCATTTAACTTTCGTTATGAGACACCTCTTCAGCACTACAATTTCTCTCTCTTGTCTCTTGTCTTCCTTTCTCTGGAATTGGAAGCTGCACCATTTGCATTATGATTTGTGATTGAGGTCAAAAGGGTGAATAACAATAGTAACATCAACAAAAGCTACCCCAAGAATGGTAAACGCAAAAGCTGAGTTTGAAAGCAAAAGCAATAATAATGGTACAAGACCATAACATTAACAATGGATGGCCACTAGTAAGGGCCCCACTCAACGTGCGCAAAGATGAGCAGCATTGGAGCAACAAATTTGATAGCTCCGTCAATGCAGCCTCTTTTGGCTTCGTAGCCATTACTGTTCTTATCTCTATGTTCCTAGTAATGACCATTTTTTAAAGGTTCCTTAGACCCACTTCGCCTCCCTCCCGTCGTCGCCACCATATGACTCTCACATGCCTCTCATTGGGAAGCTCGGTCACCCATCACGGAAGTTAAACGATGTTAGTTTTCGAGGACTCAGTTACGAAGTTTTATAATTATAAGGACTTTATTAAAAACTTGATGAAATTACAGGGACTTACAGATTAATTTAACTTTTTTTTCTTGTATTTGTCATCATTAAAACTTAACATATTAAATTATTGAGAGCAAACTTATTTCCATAGGTTCAACCCTGCTTTAACTTCAAAAACTTGAACCTTTTCTTTAAGTAGTTCAATGCCCACTTAGATCCTGAAAACATTAGTTTAGCTGAGTTTGTCTCTAAAATAAATAAGAGTGTATCTATTATTAAATTTTAGTGAATTAAGATCAAGGTGCACTTTAGATTAAACCAAGGACGGATACATACTTACTTGCTCACTTTAAAGACATTCTTACTTTAGAAAAACTTTTTCCATTAGCTAAGATAGAACAAAGACATTTTACATAGATTTAAAAAATATATATATACGTCGAATATGAATGACAATAGACAAATAGAAGTATCAATACACAGTCTCTATAAAAACGAAACTTATTTATGCTAATCATAAGTAGGGATGCTCATGGGCTAGGGCTAACTTGGCCTGAAACCGTCCCAAAGTTTTAACTTGGCCAATTTTAGGTCCTGAACTCGACCTAGTCTATGGCTCGACAAATGACTGGATTGTGACCAGGCCAATCAATATTTAAGCAAAATATATAAATTTAAATATTATATATAGATAAGTCATATGATTTTAAAAGTAGAAAACTATAAGTAAATGATGTTTGACAATATATATGTCGAAACAAATTATAGCAATGTAAAATAATTATCATGTTATGCACAAGTATTAATTTAAGCCAAGAAATCTTGTTCTTTATCAATTATCATTAATTTACAAAACAAATATAAGTTTTAAAATATCATGCAACATCAAGCTTGGTTGGCCCAACCTGATTCCTGACTCGAACCCAACTCAAAAATACATCGAATCTAATTTTTAGACCTAAATCCAATGTGATTAGCTTTGGGAGGGGTCGAGTTATTAAGTCAGGTTAGGTTTTGAACACCGTTACTCATAAGTAGCTCAATTAATATAAATATTTCATTGTTAACAAATATTTGATTATAATGTAATATTTAATTGTATTATAATATATTATTTGATTATATTATAGTATAAGTACTTCATACGTTATAGTATAAGTTTATTGAGTTTGGGTTTTTTTTTTTCCTGGTAAGGATATTCTTAGACTAATTTTTACACTAAGATTAAATCCCTCCTCAATGTCAAATGATTTTACCTTGTGTTTGGATGTATTTGCATTAATGGAATGAAACGGAACGGAACGAAATAGGTGGAGATGAATCGGAAAGGAAAGGGAATGAATGAAACATAATTCTCCCTCTTTTTGTTTGGAAGATTCATTAACGGGACGGAATGAAACATGTGTTTTCCTCATTCCACCTCAATTTTGAGGGAAACAAAAATTAGACATTTGAGGAGAAGAGGGAGAGAATGATGCTCAATGTGTTCCGTTTTGTTCCTATATATTTTAAAACTCTTAAATACAAAAAATAATTTTCGTTCCTCTCATTTTTTTTTCTTCCCATTACCTGTCATCTAAACATAATGTTAAAGGCATACTCTCACATGGACTGATGAACTTGTTGTATTTTGAGAATTAACTAATTTCCCTAAGTGAGGAAGAAGATTGTCTTGTTCGTGTTTTTTTTATTTAAAAAAAATGTGCATATTTTAACTGTAAATAACTTTTGTGCATTTTTGGTTTTGGGTTTTTCTTAGGCTTTTGATTAAATTTGTTTATTAAAGCATGTAGGCAAGTAGCTATAGACTAATTGGCTAATAGCCTAATACTCAATTAAGTGATCCATTTATGGTTTTTTTTTAATTATTTTTAGTTATTTACCACATGTGTATTTATGGGTAGAAGACATAAAACATGTGATGCATTGATATGTGATTAGTGGATTAAATTAATAATTGAGAAATATTTGGAATGCTAGTTTTAGTAATTACACATGGAATGAAGATACAATTTATTATCTTGGGGTATACACGTATGGAAAACATGTTTAATCTGAATTAAGCTTAAATTTAGAATTTAGAATTGAAATTCAATCTCTTAATTTTTATTTTTATGTTTAAAATGCTATTTAGAATTAAAATTATAATTTTATAAATTAATTCTATAAAATTAAAACATAACTAACATAAACTCTTCTCAATTATTAGACCATACTTTAAGAATTAATAATTCTAAAACTTCAAAATTAATTTTTTCCCCTCCTTTAAAGTGTCCCTCTTTCTTCTCTCTTATTTATTTCTAAGTAATCATATTAACTGAAATTTAATATTTATGCCTAGACTCCAACATCTTTTTATTTTTCTCTACAAATAAATTTCATAAAATTATGCTTTATGATAAAAAAAATGACTATAATATTATAAAATTATTATAGTATTAATCTAGAAAGCATGTATACAAATATAACATACAAATACGACATGATATCAACACGTGGATACATCAAATTTTAAAAATAATAGGACAGATGCAACTAAGGTATAACATATAAAATTAGTATATAAACATAAAGAATAATATTAGACATATACTTACATACACATCATCTCACATATGCGTAATTTTTACTATTTAATTATAACTACACTCACCTTATTTTGTACAGTCTTACACTCTAATTCTACCACCTAGTTAGATGTGAGCAATGCCAGCTTGCGGGTAATGTGTAAGTAGCATTTTTCAAACATAAAAACACATTTAAATTAAACTAAAGATATTATTGTTTCAAAAGTTAGTTTTATTCATTGTAAACATAATAAAAAATTATTATTTATCTAATCATTTTGATATTCCACTTGTATTAGTACAAAAGTTTCATGAAAAATTGAAAGATATATGTTAGAAGTAACTAAAAAATATTCGCGAATTATTTGATATGATACATAAAAGATACAATACAAAAATCATTTTGAAATAGTAATATGCTTCTTAGGTATTATTTAATTTTGTAAATAATTTTTTGAAAAATTGTATCATAAATAAACAATAGAGTGAAAATTAAATTTAGAATTACAATTTTCTATTCTAGTTCTTTGATAAATCTAAACATAAAATTTATTATTTTGAGTTAATTTTCATTCAAAAAAATTAGAATTAAAATTAAAATTTTATGTTTAATTTTTAACTAGCATATGTACACTCGTGTGATGCATGAGATAATATCAAATAATAAAAATAATATAAACAATATAAAATATAAAATAAAATTAATTTTAAATAATTATTATAATAAAATTATATAAAAAGATGACTAATAAAAATTTAAAATTTAATTTGATGTAATGGTAACACAAATTACACTATTAATCTCAAAAGGGTTTGACTTAGTAGAGAGAATGAATATGTAATGTATAAGTAGGGAAACTGTTACAAATTTGAATCATAATTATGACAATTATTTGAGGCTAAAATCTTCTAATACTAACACAAATGGTCTGCCTTTAATTAAACGAAAGATGTGGATTAGTAAAAATATACGGACGTTAGCCCAAACACTACCATGATACTAAAAACGTAAACTATACTATTACCCAATCAAACATTACCACATCATTGTAAGAGTGGCTTTTGAAGTATGTGTGACTAAAGATATATAAATTAAAAAAAATGACTAATATGTATAAAATAAATAAATTTGTTTTTAATATGTGTTTTTTTAAGCTAACAAAAAGATAACTAACAGAAATGACCAAAAAAGATGACTAACAGATAAATTCATTATAATAAGAAATGTGATCTTTTTTGTTTAGTTTTTTTTTTATAAAATTTGTTAAACACAGAAAAAAAAGACAATAATTAGAAAAAGACGTTCATATACCTAAATTAATTACACCAAACTAAAGTATAAATTTTACTAGTCACACCGTATTGATATTTAGGATATGGCAAAATCTACTCAATGGTCAATGGCTTTAAACTCACGCTTTTTTGGAAGAAGAAAATGTGCTGTAGGCATGAGTCTCTATAAAAGTGGAATTTATCCTACTCAAATATAGCATTATTGAATTAGTGCATCTATGAACCACTTTTTCTGTTACTCTGTTGCATCCTGCTCAAATCTCATATGATGATATTAACAGGAAACTTTTGTTTGTCATTCTATTTCATAAAAGAGAAATTACTATAGTGAGCATTTTAATTATGCTTTTCTTCAGAGGTAAGGGTTTCTATTGCTATATTGGTAGCTGAAATTGATAATTATTTACCACCAGAACATTTGAAGCAATTTGGAGATCGAGATCATGTTGTCTTTCAAGCCAGAGAGGACAACAATAATTAATAACTATAAATGTATAATATTTGTGATTGACAAAAAATTAACTTTCACAATACATAATAATTTAAGTAAAGTAATGAGATTAGTAGTTTAGTTAGTTAAGTCAAATGAGTTAGTTACAATTATGTTATAAAAGTTAGTTGTATATATATGAAAAACACACTATGAATCAGTAATGAGAATAGTTTTTTCTCTCTCAATTTTGTCTCTTCACTCTTGATATGACACAACTATTAAACAGTTGAGATCAAACGATGCAAGAGAGTTAACTCTTACTGATTTTTTTACAAGAGCAAGGTACATTGCATCAATTTTCATGTGTTGAGAGACCTCAATAAAACTCAGCTGTAGAGCGAAAACATCACCATTTACTCAATACTGTTAGATCACTTCTATTTCAATCCAGAGTACCAAACAAATTTTGGGGAGATTGCATAGCTACTGTCACATTTCTCATCAATAGGTTGCCATATCCTCTTTTGCAAAATCAGTCCCCTTTTCAATTGTTTTTTCATAAGCCACCAGATTATAGTGATCTAAGAGTGTTTGAATGTCTTTGTTTTGCCTCTTCACTATTGTCTAGTAGAACAAAGTTCACACCAAGTGCTATACCTGCAGTATTTGTTGGTTATCCCGTAGGTTACAAAGGGTACAAGTTACACAACCTACAAACCAAAGTTTTTTTTGTCTCAAGAAATGTCATTTTTCATGAAGATGCTTTTCCATTTCACACTATTATCTCTCCTACAAACATCACAAATTGCTTTTCTGATACAGTGCTTCCCAACCCCTTATCTGATTTACCTCTTTCCTTCATTAAAACCCCAAAAGTTAATCATCCAGCAATTGATACTGATATTCCACCAATCCAAGCTATTGTTCCTCACTCCACTCCCCTCATTCCACCAAGAAGATCTTCTAGACATATTAAACCTCCTTTATGCTTACAAGACTATGCTTGTCATACTTCAGTTCATTACCCCATTTCAAATCACATGACTTTCAATAGGCTCTTAATTCCATATAGATCTTATGTCTGTAATGTGTCTTCCATTTATGAGTCACAATTTTACCATCAAGCCAAACATATACCTAAGTGGCAGCAGGCTATGGCAACTGAATTATAGGTCATGGAAACTAACAATACCTGGTTAGTGGTTCCTTTACCTCATGGTAAACATGCAATAGGTTGTAGGTGGATTTATAAAGTAAAATTCAAGTCTGTTGGCTGCCTAGACAAATACAAGGCCATGTTGGTAGCCAATGGCTATACACAACAATTTGGAGTAGATTTTTCAGATACCTTCTCACCTGTGGCAAAACTTATTACTATTCGAGTTCTCCTCACACTTGCAGCAGTTAAAAAATGGCACTTGTTGCAACCGGATATCAACAATGCCTTCCATAATGGTGATTTATGAGGAAGTGTACATGAATCTACCACATGGCTATCCTAGTCAAGGCACAGGTCTTATGTGCAAGCTACATAAGTCAATTTATGGTCTGAGACAAGCATCAAGGCAATGGTTCCAAAAATTCTCTTATGCTATAATTCATGTTGGCTTTTCTCAATCTAAGTGTGATTACTCTTTATTTTCACTTGACATTGGTGCAAATGTTGTTTTTCTACTGGTTTATGTGGACAACATCATTGTGGCCAGTCCTTGTCCACAGATGTTCACTAAAGATCAACATACATTGTAGAATTTGTTCAAGTTAAAATTTTGGGTGAGCTTAAATATTTTCTTGGTCTTGAATTAGTACATTCCTCTAAAGGAATTGCTTTGTCACAAAGAAAGTATGTTGTGACCTTGCTGGAAGACACAAGCTTTTTAGATTGTAAGCCAGCAGACTTGCTTATGGATTCTAATATCAAATTCAATGCCTCGGATGGAGAGCTTTTGTTAGATATAGCCCAATACAGACAGTTTATTGGTAGGTTAATGTACTTAACCATTTCCAAAGCTAACATCAGCTTTGTTGTTGACAAGTTGAGTCAGTACATGTCACAACCAAGGACACCACACCTACATGCTGTTTATCATTTGCTTCGTTATCTGAAGAAATCACTTGGTCAAGGTATGCTATTTCTAGTAGCAAATTCTCTTCATCTGTCTACATATGCTGACGCTGATTGGGGCAGCTGCTGTGACATTAGAAGGTCCACTACAGGTTACCTAGTCTTCCTTAGAGATGCATTGATTTCATGAAATCAAAGAAGCAGCCAACGGTTTCCAGAAGTTCAGCAGAGGAAGAATATCGATCTTTGGCAAGTGCATCGAGTGAATTGATTTGGCTTCAAAATTTGTTAAGAGATTTTGAACTAAAGTTGGATTTAGCAAAGCTATTCTGTGACAATTAAGCAGCTATCTATCTTGCCTCCAATCCAACCTTTCATAAGAGATCTAAACACATAGAAATCAATTGTCATTTTGTAAGAGAAAAAGTTGTAACTGATTTTTTGAAGCTCATTCATATCCAGTCTTAACATCAGTTGACAGACATTCTAATTAAACAAGTCCACTCACTCATCTTTCATTAGTTATTGTCTAAGTTGGGAATTATTGATATATATTTCCCATCTTGAGGAGGGTTTCACAATACATTGTAATTTAAGTATAGTAATCAGATTAGTAGTTTAGTTAGTTAAGTTAGTTGAGTTAGTTACAATTCTGATATAAAAGTTAGTTGTGTATATATGAAAAACATATTGTGAATCAGTAATGAGAATAGATTTTTCTCTCTCTTGATATTAACATATCATACTTCTTTTTGACTCATGTAAAATGACTTGAAAGCTAATCAAATCAAATAATTAAATAAATATATTAATCATACAAAAGTTTCTAAATTAAAAACACCCAATCATCCTTAGATTCAATTGTTTAGGGTGAAATCAATTTCAAATATTTGGTCTCCTATTTCAAATAAGTCAGGTATATATTGTATGAAGAACTTTGTATAAATCTTGAAGAAGAAAGAGAACCTAGAAGAAACCCAGGTAGAGAACATGCAAGAAGAAACCCAGCCATTCGTCCATGGAAATAAGTGAACATGGCTTTGTTTTTCTCTTTCTGCACTTGCCATCCATGCCACCCATCGATGTACTAGAAGAAATCCCGATGGAGAACATACAAATTTATTCCTAAAGAAGAAAAAATAAGTGACAGCCATCCACCACAAAACACAGACACACACACACACATAAAGCTTGAAAAGTGATTATGAAGAGGAGACTTATATTGATAAGAAGTGCCCATTTACTGGTCGTTTTTCCATCCGAGGCACATTCTTTCTGGTACTTATCATAGTGTCAAGAAGACGAGGACAATCATTGTTCAATTCAACTCCCTTCATTTTATTAAGAATTACCAAAAGCAAGGCTCACTCTCTCTTCCTTGTCTTCTGTCTCTGTGTAATATATTTTTCTTTTTTGAGTGTTTTTCTTTAAGACCGGTCTTTGTTTTAAAAAGAGAACACTCTTTGGGAATGTCGTATAGAAGAGGAGGATTACTCTTTACTGTTCCCTAACGGGTTGATTTACCTAATTCTTTTCCCAATTGTTTACAATTTAATTTTTTCACATCATTTTTCTCTCACATTATTATTTACATTATTTTTTATATTATTGATTACATTAATTTTTTTATTATTTTCTCTCATTTAATCACAACAATTAAAAAATAGTGTAAAAAATAATGTCATGAGAATGTGTGCAGAAAACAGAAAGTTCAGATTCTAGTTGGTGTTCTACAATTTCATTGAAAAAAGAATTAATATTATTTAGTTCCAAATAAGATTTACTTATGCACATATGTACATATATGTAAGCACGAATATGTTATTTAAAAAAAACATAAATCAAGAAAAAAAATCAAATTGATGCATGACATGATTTTACAACATGTAACAACACATATGATATAAGATAGAAATTTCAAATGCTTAACTGTTATATATTATTATATTATATTATATTATAATTATATAGTTATATGATTCCAACATCCAAACGGTTAGAGTACATAAAATTAATAAGTATGCTCGTGTAGCATGTGAGTTATACAGTTATTAATTCCACCGTATAAGTAGAGGCACCACAATTGTCTGAGGTTTTTTTTTTATTCTTTCTTAATGTCCCCGGGGTATGCTCGTGTATAGAGGTGGCAAAACGGGTTCAACCCGTTGGGTTGGTCCATCAATCCATTATTTTTTTACGAGTTAGATTTAAGATTTTAACTCATTTTTATTTCTACGCAAGATAAAGTCCGGTGCGGGTTGCTGTCAAGTTAAATTTTTTTAAAAAGTATTATAAATTAGTCTTATTATTTGTGTTTGTGATATTTTTATGAGATACTAAATTTATTTTATTTATTTTATTTTTTAATCTCTATAAATTATAATTTTTTTATTTTAAAATTTTTATTATTTTTATTTTATTTTTTATACATTTTGTTTTGTTTTTTAAGATCAACTCACTTAATAGAGGCATTTAAGCGGGGTAGGTTGGTTCTTCCAACCCATTTTCTAAAGCTGACTAACCCGTCCTGCCCCGCATTTTTGCGAGTTGAATGCGGGACAAGGCAAACAGAGCGAGTTAGTCCGTTTTGCCACCTCTACTCGTGTAGCATGTGAGCTATACAGTTATTAATTTCACCGTACAAATAGAGGCACATCAATTACAAAAGTATGCCTGAGGTTTTTTCTATTCTTTCTTAATGTCCTCCTAACAATCTTTTTGAAAGTGTTCTGTTTTTTTCTCTTTCAAAAATTATTTAAATCGAGTTAGTTATGGTTAAAAGAAATGTGATAGAGTGAGTTTTAATTTTAAGAAAATATATCTCTTTTTTAATAGTCCCACATGCATGGTCTTACTTATAATAATAATAATAATAATAATAATAATAATAATAATAATAATAATAATAATAATAATAATAATAATAATAATAATTTTCTCCACACAATATCAATTTAATAAGAAAATGTGTTGGCACTTTTTTTTTCTTTGTTACTGCTGGCACTTTATCTTTAATAGGTGCTATAATTGTATCACCTTTATTTGGGAGAAATTCTTATTTTGTTTAGGAAAAAAATTTCTTTCTCTAGGAAGAATTAAAGCCGTTAAATTATTGATATGACTCACACAGCCATGAGTTCTAGAGATAATTCAATGGTTATAATCTTTTTGAAGGAAGAAAAATTCTTTCATTTTCTCTAAAATGATGTAAGAATTTTTCTTTATTATGTGTGTTTTCATCAACGTTGGTCCACGTATAGTTAGGTATTAACAAACTTATTTTTCTTTACTTCATATTAAACTAATGTTTTTAAAATTTTATTGATCATTAAATTGAGGTTTCACGATTCATTAATTCACCTGTAGTTGAATGATGATGTGTGTGTGTATATATATATAAATTATTAATTTTCACACATTCATGTGAAGAAGAGTTGTGAATATCTATATTTTGTTTTGAACAAAAAAATTTTATAAGTATTTTTTAAGAACAACTTAAATTTAATAACATTTTAATTATTTACATTTTTACTCATTTAATGAATAAAGAGAATAGAAAATATGTTTTTAATGAAGAAAGAAAATACTTATATTTTGTTTTAACGAAGAGAGAGAATATATATGATATTATTATTTAATTTTTAATTATTACATTTATATTAAAATCATGTAATATTATTTAATATATATAATTTTATTCAATAAATAAAAATTAAAATATTTTTAAAGTATACCACATAAAATAATAAAATTATAATTTTCAATTAACAAATTAATATGCAGTTTATAACATATTAAGTAACAAATTGATTTAAGTAACAAATTGATACGTAACTTCAAACTCATGTGGTGGGGATCGTGGGAATTTAACTCAGATTTTTTTTTTTCGTGGGCAAAAATATTAGAAAAAAAAAAAACCTACCGTAAGAACTATACACGCGTCCCATCTAATTGCCCTAGAAAAGTAATTTATTATGATAAAAATATATTAAATAATATTACATGATTTTAATATAAATATAATAATTAAAAATTAAATAATAATGTCATGTTCTCTCATTATTAAAACAAAATATAAACATTCTATTTTTTCATTAAAAGTAATTTTTTCTATTCTCTTTTTTTATTAAATGAGTAAAAGTATAAATAATTAAAATGTTATAGAATTTAAGTTCTTCTTAAAATATGCTTATTGAATTTTTTGTATAAAATAAAATGTGGAGTTTGTTAATATATATATATATATATATATATATATATATATATATATATATATATATATATATATATTATAATATATTAAGTGATAAACTAATATATAATATCTCACGTTATGTTGTATAATATTTAAAGTCTCACATTAATTATATAATGAATGAAACATCAACATACAACATATATAAAAATTAAAAAAAAATCACACTTTTAAATTTCATATATATTAGTAAATAAAACATTTAAGTATGTATATGTGGCCAAAATCCATATAAAAATTAAGAAGAATGCAAACATTCTCATCATATCTTAAATTTATATGTGAATCTTTATAATTTAAAATTAAATTTTATATGCGAGTCTTTAATAACTTAAAATTGAATCTTTATTTGGATCAAATATTATTTTTAAATTAATTAAAAAAATTTAAAAAGAAAACTAATTCACAACTAGTTTTGACCAATTTTATCAATTTTTTATTGATTCAAATTGATTTTGACCAATTCTTTAAAATTTTAATTTTTTTGATTGATTGAACCGGACTCTTATATAATTCATCGGTTTTTTTAATTAAATCGGTCGGTCCAGTAAATTTTTTAATTATTGTATTAAACTAGTTTGCACGGGTACAGTAACTGGTTTTCATGAACTCATGCATTCTCTTCAATTCTTATTCAAAGCTTTTCAAAATATTCTCAACGTATTATTATTATTATTATTATTATTATTATTATTATTATTATTATTATTATTATTATTATTATACATACTCAAGTATGTGAAATTTCAAGGGATTAAAAAAAACACGTTAGACAGAGACAGAGAGCTATTTGTAGTGGTGGCGTTTGGATGGGTGTATGCCAAAAGCCAAGCTCATTTACCCATTATACTTGGTTATTCGTTTTTTTTTTTTTTAAATTATGTCATAGTTACTTTCTAAATTCAAAATTCTTTCTTGTGGGCCTGGATGTGTATATATAAATATTATTGGTTAAAATTTATAAAAAATTTTGTAAGTACAATTAATTATTTGTGACAAAAAGTATATATAAATATTATTCCTTAAAATTTATAAATTTTTTTGTTTATATAATTATCAATAGTAAAAAAATAAAAAAGAGAAGACAAAATTTTTTATGTATGAATTTAAATGTGTATAAATATTACTAATTAAAATTTATAATTTTTTTTTATGTATAATTATTTATGACAAAAAATAAATAAATAAAATATAACTTCTACTTCTAATTACAAGCCGTCAATATCATCTATTGATTTGATTTTATACCAAATCTAACAATTTTTATTATGATACGAGCTATGATGAGTGTACCATAAACACCTTCATTTTGTAGTCGTCATGAGTTACAAGTCCAGACAACTAAACAATTATTTTATAAGTAATCTTTTTGGTGAATAGTTTAGAGTAACATACTTATTACCTATTTGTTGAGTTAGTTAGACAGTTACTTATGTATTAGTTACAGTTAGGCATGTGCTTATATATAAAGTTGATTATTATTGTATTAAGTGTTGAGTTGAATAATCAATGAATTCAGTTTTCATCATTCTCTCTTTTCCTCTGGTTACTATTCTCTCTGTTTTCCCTGGTTACCAATATTAACATGGTATCAGTCACACATCACTTCCGCTACCTTTCTCTTTGCGATCTTTTTTGATTTTTTTCTCTTCTTGCTCGTTCGTTCATGGTGACATCAAGTTACTCCAATTTTCTTACCAATGCATCAAATCCCTATTATCTTCATCCAAATGAAAATCCCGCATTGGTTCTTGTTACACCGCTTCTTGACAACAAGAACTATCATACTTGGGCGAGATCGATGCACATTGCTCTCATTTCCAAGAACAAAGAGAAATTTATTGATGGAAGCCTTCCGAAACCTCTCATCTCAGATCCGATGTTAGCTCCCTGGACTCGCTGCAACACGATGGTATTATGCTGGATTCAACGTTCTACCTCTGAATCTATTCTAAAATCCATTCTCTAGATCGATACTGCTGCTAGTGTTTGGCACGATCTGCGCACTAGGTTTTCACAAGGTGACATTTTTTGAATTTCTGACCTTCAAGAAGATTTATATCATTTTAGACAGGGAAATCTTGGTGTTTCTGAATACACCAATTCCGAACCCTGCATCTGTTCCTCATCACATGACAAATGCAGTAATCACCTCTCCTTTGGCTTACACCACTAATTCCATAAATCAGAATGGTAAGTCCTCTAACACCTGGATCATAGATACAGGTGCCACTGACCACATTTCTTTCAATTTTCATGCATTTACTGATTTCAAACATATCCATCCCATTCCTGTTTCATTACCAAATGGTTCAAAAATTTTTGCATCGGTCTACAGCTGCTTTTTTCTGTTTGATTCTTTGACTCTTCATAATGTTCTTTACCTTCCGAATTTCATGTAAATCTCATTTCAGTCACACGGTTAGCTCAAACCAGTGACTGTCACCTAATTTTTACCAAGAATTCTTGTTCCATTTTGCAGAATCTTTCAAAGAAGACGATTGGTACACCTGAGTTGCATGGAGGCTTGTATGTGATAGGCAATACAACACACACCATAGCTGGAAATTTGTGTAATATTGTTACAAATACTCCTTTTCACCTTTGGCACATGAGGCTAGGACATCTTTCTGATTCTAGTCTTCAATGTATTTCCAAACAATTTCCTTTCATTTCTTGTAAAAATAATATGGCTCCTTGTGATGCTTGTCACTATGCTAAACAAAGAAAATTACCTTTTACACATAGTACTTCCTTTACTGTTGCTCCCTTTGATATTTTACATGCTGATATTTGGGGCCCTTATGCCGCTCCTTCATTTCTTGGTCACAAGTATTTTCTAACATTAGTAGATGATTTTACTAGATTTACTTGGGTTATTTTTCTCAAAACCAAAGATGAAACCAGAAAATATCTTCAAAACTTTATAGCTTTCATTGAAAATCAATTTCATACCACTTTGAAATGTTTAAGATCAAACAATGGTAGTGAGTTTGTAACCATGACTGATTTTCTTCTCTCCAAAGGAATTATGCATCAAAAATCTTGTGTTGAGACACCTCAACAAAATGGAGTAATGGAGAGGAAGCATCAACATATTTTAAATGTTGCTAGAGCTCTCTCTTTTCGTTCTAATGTTCCTCTCACTATGTGGAATTTTTGTGTTCAACATGCTACTCATTTAATCAATAGGATTCCAACTCCTATTTTGAAATCAAAATCACCTTATGAAGTTTTGTACTCTCAGTCTCCTTCCTTAATTGATCTAAGAGTGTTTGGTTGTTTGGCTTACGCCTCCTCTTTACAAGCTCATAGAACAAAGTTTACTTCTAGAGCCAGGAAGTCTATTTTTCTAGGATTTAAAGAGGGTGCTAAGAGTTATATTTTATATGATCTCAATTCAAATGAACTCTTTACATCTAGAAATGTTATATTTTATGAAGATCAGTTTCCTTTTCATTGTTCCCCTCACACCAGTCTAGATCAAACTCCTCAAATCAGTCCAGATCACACTCCTATGCCTGCTTTCATTCCTTCAATTTTTGATGATGCATTTTGTCCTGTTACATCCGGTCCAGCTATTTCTGCTCCTTCTAATTCTGATTCTATTCCTCCTAATGCACTCCTACCAGTAAGACAGTCCACAAGAATTCGCACACCACCTACATATTTGCAAGACTATCACTGCAACCTTGCATCCAGCAGCTGTGCCACTGTGTCTTCAGGTAAAATACCATATTCTATTTCTTCTTTTCTCACATATGACAACTGTTCATCTCCTTATAAAAATTTCTGTTGCAATATCACATCTCATTTTGAACCAAAAACCTATGCTCAAGCTTCAAAATTGGACTGTTGGAGGAAAGCAATGGATGCTGAATTACATGCTCTGGATCAAAATCACACTTGGTCTCTGGTTGATCTCCCTTCTGGAAAGGTTCCTATAGGGTGTAAGTGGGTCTATAAAATCAAATACCATGCAAATGGTTCCATAGAGAGGTACAAGGCTCGTTTGGTAGCAAAAGGATATACACAAATGGAAGGAATTGACTACTTTGACACTTTTTCTCCTGTTGCCAAGATCACAACAGTTCGGGTTCTCTTATCTCTGGCAGCAATAAGAGGGTGGCACCTTGAATAATTGGATGTTAACAACGCATTCTTACATGGTGACTTACCTGAGGAGGTTTACATGACTCCTCCACCTGGTTTTCCTTTTTCCAATCCTTCTCAAGTTTGTAGATTACACAAGTCTCTTTATGGTTTAAAACAAGCAAGTAGACAATGGTATTCCAAGCTCTCATCTGCCCTAGTCTCTATTGGTTATACACAATCTCACGCAGATTATTCCCTGTTTGTAAAGTCTGCAAAATCCAAATTCACAGCCTTACTTGTTTATGTGGATGACATAGTATTGGCTGGAAATGATCTTAGTGAAATCAGATTTGTTAAACAGTTTTTGGACAACAAGTTTAGAATCAAGGACTTGGGTCAACTCAGATTTTTCCTTGGCCTTGAGATTGCAAGATCTAAATCAGGAATTCTATTGAACCAGAGGAAATATACACTTGAGTTGTTGCAAGATTCAGGTGTTCTTGCTGCTAAACCTACCTGCGGTAATTCCCTTTGATCCAGCTATCAAACTTTCTGCTGCCACAGGAGATCCATGGTTGATGCTTCTTCCTATGGAAGATTAATTGCCCGGTTGTTATATCTAACCACCACTAGGCCTGATATTTCATATTCAGTTCAGCACCTTAGCCAATTTGTATCTAAGCTTTTAGTGCCACATTTTCAAGCTGCACAAAGGGTTCTTTGATATCTTAAGGCTTCCCCAGCCTAAGGCATTTTTTTCTCTGCATCTAGTCCCTTGAAGCTAAGTGGGTTTCTTTGATTCTCGATTGAGCATGTTTCGACACTAGGCGTTACATTACGAGGATATTGTGTTTTGATTGGGTCTTCCTTATTTTGGAAATCAAAGAAGAAGAGTACAGTATCTAGGTCGTCTACCGAGGCTGAATACTGTGCCTTAGCCTCTCTTACTTGTGAAATCCAGTGGTTACATTACTTGTTTCATGATCTTCATGTTCATTTTCCTCAACCAGCTTCTGTTTTCTGCCATAACAAGTCCGCCATTTACCTTGCTCACAATCCAACATTTCATGAGCGAAGTAAACATATTGAACTGGATTGTCATGTGGTTCGGGAAAAGCTCAATTCTGGCCTCATTCACCTCCTGCCCGTGCCTTCTTCTTCTCAGCTGGCTGATGTTTTTACCAAGCCTCTACACTCTCCTTCTTTCTCCTCTGTTTTGTCCAAGTTGGGCCTTCTGGATATCCATAGTCCTACTTGAGGGGGGGGTATTACCTATTTGTTGAGTTAGTTAGACAATTACTTATGTATTAGTTACAGTTAGGCAGGTGCTTATATATAAAATTGATTATTATTGTATTAAGTGTTGAGTTGAATAATCAATGAATTCAGTTTTCATCATTCTCTCTTTTCCTCTGGTTACTATTCTCTCTGTTTTCCCTGGTTACCAATATTAACAATACTCTCACAATATACGGGAAAAAGAAAACTAATAATTTTAAAATAATATATCCCCACTATCATTTTATACAACAAAAGAACAAACAAGCAATCGGAAATGTGCTAAATAATGATGGTCATATAATTATATTTATTTCCTTATTAAGAAATTTTTTAATATTTTTAAAATAAGAAAAACTTCTTGTTCTATATTATTGAATATGTGACACATTAATTTTATATATTATCTCTCATTCTAACTATAATTTTAATGATATACCTTATATAGCACATATTTAATAATACACGGCAATTTTTTTTATCTTGAGAGCATATAAGAATCTCTCACTTACTAATCTCAATTTTTATTCAAAAATTGAAAACACTGATTTATGCGAATCCACATTTAAAGAAAAAAAATCATAACATAAATATTTATCTCTTTTTGCTTTCTAGTTTCACATCTCTCATCTCAAGTGATCCATTAACGATAACTGGGCCTGCTCTGCAGTTCAATATCCAGGCCAGAAAAAAAGTATCTAATCCAGCCCAATTCAGTCCATAAACAAAATCCAGCCCAATTTACCAATTTAAGATTATTAGGAGTGTGCTCACAATCAAAACAACCCCAGTCAACACAAAACCCTAACCATAGTGATCCTCTTTCTTATATATCTCTCATCTCAATCTTTGCCTCCACCAGCTAGGGTTTATTCTTTTCGGCCAATTAAGACCATCTTCTCTCTCTACCACCACCATGGTTGCTGCCAAGAAAACCGTAATCTCTCTCTTTCTCTTCCTTGCTTTCCCTTTATTACAATTTCGTCTCTGATTCACAATTTTCGTTGTTGTCACCCTGTTTTTCTCTTGATGTTAATGTTTTATTTTTTTTTTTTGTGTTTTTGCAGAAAAAGACCCATGAGAGCATTAATAACAGGCTCGCTCTTGTGATGAAGAGTGGGAAATATACTTTGGGTTATAAAACGGTTCTCAAATCCCTCAGGAACTCCAAAGGTAATGTTTTTATTAATGCATTTGATCTCTCTCTTCTGATTCTTACTCTTTGCTTGGTTTGTGAGCTCCGTTGAATTAATGGGTTGTGCTCTGAAATTTATTTTTTTAATTTTTAAGAGAATTTCAATTTTTTTTTTGTCTTTGGCATTTGTAATGTATAGATGTTGGGATTTAGAGACAATGAATCGTTTTTGGGTTGGGAATATGTTGTACTGTGGAATTTGAAATTATGGATGTTGATGTGGAAATGATGTTGAGGGTTTCGTTTTGTATATTGGAGAGTGAAACCTAACTGCAGTGATTAGATCTCTGAAGATTATAACTGGTTTTAATTTATTGTGGATTTTGATGGTGTATTGAGTAATTTGCTAATTGTATAGGAATTGTTGTAAATTTTCTTCAATTCTTTGCAGGGAAACTGATTATCATTGCCAACAATTGCCCACCATTGAGGAAGTCAGAAATAGAGTACTATGCTATGTTGGCGAAAGTTGGAGTTCATCATTATAATGGGAGTAAGTTCCTCATCTAACAGTTTTCTTTGTAATATTTTAATCTTAATCGATAAACACTAAATGATAGGTAATAATTGTTTCATTTCTGTTTGAGTTGATAATTTATCCTACGCTGCTATCCAAAATCATTTACCGTGATACAATCTTTAGCATATGTCATTTAAAGTATTCTGGATAGGAACAATCATGTATACATTTGAGGCTTTCCTTTACTTAATCATGTATACATTTGAGGCTTACCTTTACTCAAGTATCCAGGCTATATTTGAATATTTGTATTATTCATCCTTCATGATTTAGGTGACAGAATGTTTTATATATCAAATTAATTGTATAAGCCCACATTATAGGCCAGCTTTAGTAACTTGAACTTCACTTGAAAATACTATTCTTAAATTGAAAGCAGCATTAGCATTGCTATGAGTCTATGACTAAATGGCCTCATTTGCACCTTGCAGTGGTTTCAGTGGAGTTAGTCTGTATGGATCATGGGTTAAATTAAATTGCCTTTGTGAATGAATTTTTATGATTTGCACTACTGTTAAATTAAATTGCCTTTGTGGAAGAATTTTTATGTATCTATTCTATTAAACATCTCTAACTAAGTGTTTCTTGTTTTTAGACAATGTGGATTTGGGCACTGCATGCGGCAAATATTTCAGAGTGTGCTGCCTCAGCATTATCGATCCTGGTATCTGATACTGTCTAACTATTTAAATGCTAGAAACTAATTTTATGCTTTTTGTTTTTCTAATCTTTTTTTGTTATTGTTATTTTCAGGTGATTCGGATATCATTAAGACATTGCCTAGCGAGCAGTAGAGTTGTATCAAATCCTCTTTTTTTGTCCTTATAAAATTTCGATTGTTTGATATTTGCTGTTTTCAGTTGATTCAGACTTTGTTGAAAGAAAATCTAATGTAGTCTTAAACAATCTGGTTGTCGGTGCGGTTCATGTTTTCGGGTATTCTACCTCGCTGAGCATCAAGTAATTTTGACTATGCAATTCTTTCTTAAAAATGGTTTAATGAGCCATTGTTTTTTAGCAACTTCAAATGTTTGTTGACATTGTTTGCCCTTGGAGTGCCTACCTAGTGTACGGGAATTAGTATATCTTAGTTGATATTCAGTGAAAACAAAGTTGCAAGCCTTAATTATATATTTCTTAGAATGCTTGTTTTGATGCCATTGATCAATGATCTCCAATAAGCTGGCGGTGTCAAAGTGTGGTAGAAATACTAGAACTGTTACAGGGACTAGTTGATTTGACTTAATTCATGATAAAAATTTGAGGTTATCGTTTGATTTGGATTATCTATCTTTATGATATTTGAGCATATTAGAGTAATCTATCCTATTAATATTTTTACCAAAAAAATATATTAAAATATAAATAAAAAGTATACATTCCTAAATGCTACTGAACATGCTGAACTTCGTGACTAGTTTAATTGTATAATCAACCTTGATTATGAAGCTGACTGATACATGAGATGCAGTACTTTGCTAGTCATGGGATTCAGGAAAAAAGGACAAAGTTGACATCAGGGATAACATTGTTCAGGTTGTTAATAACGAATATGATTTCAAGGTTTAGTTTTTTTCTATGAATACATATACGGACACGGAATATAATACGAATACGGAAATATATTAAATTTAAAAATTATAAGATATAAATACAATATATATATATATAATATATATAATTTTAAAAAATTATAATTTATTAATATTATTTTATAATATTTTAATATATGTTATATGTATCAATATTTGTTATTTAGTAAGTTTTTTTAAAAAATATAAAATATAATTTTTATTGACATATTTTTTAAAAAATTTAAATTAATTTTTTTTAATAGAATTAATCATGTATAAATATATATGTATAAAAAAATAAATAGATGAAATATTAGTATGAGGAAAGTTTCAATGACAACAAATTGGATGACTTGCAGTATGAGAAAAAGGTAAAGGAGCGTATATGAAAATAGTGGTGCGTTAGTGGTGTGTGAAAAGATAAAATTTAAAAGTTTAATAGTGGCATGTGAAAAGATAAAAGTTAAAATATTGGTATGTGAAAATAATGGCTTGAGACGTTAGTCATGTGATTGAGCTTGAGTGAGTTATGAATTTACTAATTGAACGTTAGTCATGAAAATTAATCTTTTTTTAAAAAAATATTAATAAGTTGTGTTTAAGTCGTGTTCTAGTCGTATCCGGGAAGTGTCCGAACGTGTCTGAGAAGTGTTCGAGCGTGTCCGAGACGTGTCTAAATTGAAAAAAATAATCTTTTTAATCAGATACATTTAAACACGCAAGACACGCGCGTCGTACGAGTATCTCTATGTGTCTGATATGGACACATGTTCGATATGCAGACACGCCTCATAATCGGCGTGTTCGTACTTCATAAGTTTTTTTCCATGGTTCTTCGGCCATTGTGTATAGGTAATATTAGAATTTTTAGAAGTTCACTAAATTATTCAAGTAATAAAATGATAGAGTATCGACTTACAAGAAAAGTAATTTATTAAATATTAAAATTATTAATTTTAATGTTATTTAAAGAATTAAATTTCTATGCAATTAATTATGAAAAGTAAAATTTATATTTAAAAATAAAATAAAATAAATAAATTAAAATAATGGTAAAACTAAAATTTAATATTTTATTTACTAAAGAGAGAACACATTAAAATATTTGATTTCACTTAATCTAATACAATTTTTAGATCTTGTTAATCTAATTTAATTTTTCTGATTTGAATTGAAATTCTTATTTTGCTTACCATTTTTTCTTAATTTATGTCAAATTACTTTTACTCACTATCTAATCTCTTAATGTAATTTAGATAAACAAATATTTATTAAGCTCTATCAACATCATACATATTGCGTTTATATATTTTTAATTTTTACTCAATTTGTGGTATTTATTATAAAAAGTAAATATTATAAATTACCTCTTAATTTTATTATAACATCAAAATAATTAAATAGTGATTGAGCATTCAAAAGTATTAAAAATAATAATGAACACTCAACTATAAAAAATAAAATAAAAAATAAAAAAATCAAGAATATTGTATTTTTGTGACTATGTTACATTTCAACACGAACGAAATAAAATTTAGCAGCGTTTGAATTTGTTTCTGCCTGTGTCCCTCTTTTCCTCATTGCTCGTAGGTCCTTCTCCAGTGGTCCGTGCGGCGCTGAATTCTTCTGATGTGCTTCACAATTCTTAGCAGCGCTGTTCTTATATTCTTCTCTGCCTACCGACCCTCTCTTATTTCCTTTTGCTATTATGTTAATCTCTCCTTCTAATTGGACCGTGGGCCAGCCACTTCAATATTTTTTATTTGATTTCTCTTCATTTATAGACCACAGCATGACATGGGCTTCAGGATTGGTTTAACAATGGTCCACCTTGCTTCTTTAATCTTTCTGTTCAAGATAATTACCATGGGTTCCACGTAAATGTGCTTGCAAAGCAAAGTGTGAAATATACCTTAAGCTTAAATATCAGAATTTGCAATGTCAGAACATGGAGTTAAGAAATGTAATCCTTCATTTCATGTATAACAAAAAGATAATTCAATTAAATAATAATTTAAACCCAAAGAAAAGTAAAAAATAAAATAAAAAATAAATGACAATTCTATTTAAAATAATATGAAAATTTAATTAAAAAAAATCATTATATACCCCCAAACTTAAGATTTGTTAGTTGTCAATAAGGAGAAAAAAAAATGCATTTGAGATGGTTACGATTGCAACTAAGAGCTCAAAGAAATATGACATGCCGAAAGCTCTTCAACACTTGAAATTGTCAATCATTTAACCACGCATCCATGTTCACATTAAGTACAAATTATCAATTCCAACTTGTTTTAAAAAACATCCCACGAATTTATTTATTCTCTTAAAGAACACATGCATATTCAGTAACTCTTAAACACTTCCTCAAATTCAAACAGACAAAACCACTACTCAATTTTTCACTAATTCAAGGATCAATAGGATTTCACTTTAAGCACCATATTTTTTTTCTCTCTTTCATTTTTTCTTTCTTTTCACAATGGAGGTATAGACTTGGCAAATGCTAGAACTTTTGACCATGTATCTAACCATACATCAAGAATTCTTATCCTACCTAATCTATACTCTATGTTTTTTCTGCTTTCAACTTTCACCACCCCTAAACTTATTTTCTTTTATGCACTTGGATAAATAAAAAAAAATCTCTTTAATTGCCTAAATCTCCTTAACTCAGTGCTTCCTTGAACTTTGTTTTAAAAAGAATAGAAGAATTGTCTAAAGACTAGGGAGACAACTAGAAAATCATATCATACACATATGTTAACTCAAGAACTCATAAATCCAATGAAACAAATTTATTGATCTTAAGAAAAAAAATGATAAAAAAAATCAAGTGAACAAAAATACCAATCATGAATTTTCTTCCATTCGCACCTCTCTAAACTATTGACAAATCACACTCCTATTGACCATTTTAATCATCTTTCAATGAAAATTGTAGCTCATTGATTCTACATCAATTTGGTATTAGAGCCTGATTGATTCCTATGCTTTGAGTTGTTTGAAAGCAAAGATTTTTTACAACTGAAGTTATTCCGTTGCCTACTGCTCACCAGTTCTCCGTATGACTCGCCTCAAATCACCAAAAAAGTCGCCAGAATCCGTGATTATTTTGTACCAATTTCAAAACTCCATCTCCTCTCACTTTTGCACTTATTCTTCTTTTTTTCCCTTCACAGTTTGTTCTCTAATCGATGGCTCGTACGAAGCAAACTGCTTGCAAGTTCACTAGTGGGAGAGCTCTTAAGAAATAACTCACCACCAAGGCAGTAAGAAAATATGCTCCATTCTGTCGCTATCATGTGAAGTGGAAGAACCGACCTACTGGTGATGCTACTTAGATTTCCAAGGATGATTTCCACCTCCTTGATCTTGTTCTTTCAGAGGATTACCAACTTTTTACCTCTCTAAAGGAGAGTTCTTCTAAGGGGGGAGAATGATGCAAATGATATTAAGGTAATAATAATTTTTATTATTATAGATTTTCTGTTATTTAATATTGAGATTTTAATTACGGATCTTATCTATTTTAGAATTTTAGTTTTAATGGGATTTTATCCAAATCACAAATCTTATCATTAGTTAGTTATATTAGGATTTTGAATTAAAGTAGGATTAGTCTATTACTATTTTAATTATGATTGATTTCTTTTATAAGAGGGATATAAATACCCTCCTATCAGATTTTAGAATATGATTGATTATTATTAATTATTGAATTTAGTTTAGATTATATTCCTACTTTGAGATCGAGTCTCTTGGCATTGAGTGCCTGACACCGTGTGCCTTGGAGCCCTAAAGGTTCTTTGTTCTTTTGGTCATTTGGTTCTACATCAATAAAAGCATTACCCAACTTCTATGACCAATATTTTCTTGAAGCATTCACAGTCTTTTCCAATATCCTCTTTAGCTCACAATTAAAAAGTTTCACTTGGCCACTTGTTTGAGGATGATATGGAGTAGCCACCCGATGATTAACTCCATACTTACTTAGCAATGCTTCAAATTGACGGTTGCAAAAATGTATCCCCCCATTACTTATTATTTCCCTTGGAACACCAAATCGAGGGAAGATGTTCTTCCTGAGAAAAGTCACCACAACTTAAGCATTATTAGTTGGTAGCGACACAGCTTCCACCCACTTTGACACATAATTTACAGCCACCAAAATATATTTGTTAAAGTAGGAAGAAGGAAAAGGACTCATGAAATTAGTACCCCAAACATCAAACAATTCAATAACTAAAATATTGTTTAGAGACATTTCATGTCTTTTTGAAATATTCCCAACTCTTTGACATTGATCACATTTATTCACAAAATAAAAAACATCTTTAAAAAGAGAGGGCTAATAAAATCATGATTGAAGAACTTTGGGTATTGTCCTTATGTCACCAAAATGACCACCCACTTCCAACGAGTAATAATGACAAAGAATATTGTCCATATCCTCCTCTAACACACATCTTCTAATCATTTGGTCTGCACAATGCTTGTACAAGAAAGATTCCTCCAAAAAATAATGTTTCAAGTCAGAGAAGAATTTATTCTTCTGTTGGTATGTCATCTCTAGAGGTAGCACTCATGAGACCAAGTAGTTAACAATATCAACATATCAAGGGACACTTTGAACATCCGTCAAACTCTCATATGGAAACCTCTCATTAATATAGGATGTTATCTTATCATTAACACCTTCATTCTTGATTCAAGATAAGTAATCTATCACCAAGTTCTCGGATCCTCTCTTGTCCCAGATCTCTAAATCAAATTCCTACAAAAGAAAAATCCACCATATAAGTCTTGGTTTAGCATTCTTCTTTGAAAGCAAATATTTAAGAGTAGAATGACCAGTGTAAACTATGACTTTGACATATATCGAATATGAATGAAATTTGTCTAAGGCAAACACAACTGCCAATAATTCTTTCTCAGTAGTAGCATAATTCAATTGTGCATCTATCAAAGTCCTACTAACATAATAGATCACATGCAAAATTGTATTCTTTCTTTGCCCTAAAACAACTCCTATAGCAAAATCACTAGCATCACACATTAATTCAAAAGATAACTCCCAATCAGGTGCAATAAGAATATGTGCAAATACTAGCTTCTCTTTCAGAATTTCAAATGCATGCAAACAATCACTAGACAAATCAAAAGGCACATCTTTAACAAGAAAATTGCAAAGAGGTTTAGTGATTTTAAAAAAATATTTAATGAATCTTTTGTAAAACTCGGTATGCCCAAGAAAATTCCAAATAGCTTTTACATTTGTAAGGACTGACAACTTCTCTATGATTTCAGTCTTTGCACGATTCACTTCTATCTCATTTTCTGACACATAATGCCCTAAAACAATTCATTCCTGCACCATAAAGTGGACATTTCTCCTAATTTAAAATAAGGTTAGTTTCTTGACATCTCTGCAAAATCAAAGATAGATTAGCCAAACAATCATCAAAAGAAAAATCAAAAATTGAAAAATCATTCATAAAATCTTCTATGAACCTTTCCACCATATCACTAAAAATAGACATCATGCATCGTTGAATAGTGACAGGAGCATTACACAACTCAAATGACATCCTCCTAAATGCAAAAGTACCGTATAGGCAAGTGAAAGTCATCTTCTCTTGATCTTTAGGTGTTATGACAATCTAATTGTATCTTGAATACCCATCAAGGAAGCAATACTAAGTATATCTACAAACCTTTCCAACATTTGATCTATAAACGGCAACATAAAGTGATCCTTCCAAGTTGTTTCATTGAGCTTCTAGTAATCAATACATACTCGCCATCCTGTGACTGTTCTTGTGGGAATGAGCTCATTGTTTTCATTCTTTACCACTGTTATTCCTCCCTTCTTTGGCACAACTTAGATTGGACTCACCCATGAACTATCTAAAATAGGATATATAATCCTAGCATCTATTAGCTTCTTAACTTCTTTTCTTACCACTGCTTGCATAGCCAAATTTAATCAACGTTGTGGTTGCACTACAGGCTTAAAATCCTCCTCCATAAATATCTTGTGCATGCAAAGGAAAGGGTTGATACCTTTTATATATGAAATTGTCCACCTAATCGCTGATTTGTAATCCCTGAGCACTCTAAGCAATCTTTCTTCCTCTACATCATTCAAATGAGCATTAATAATAACTGGAAAGGAATAAGAGTCGCCAAGATATGCAACCCTAAGATAAGGTGGCAATGGTTTGAGCTAAAGTCTAGGAATATCCTCTCACATAGGTTATGACTTGCCTTGACTTGCATCTAATTTTTTCAACTGTTGTTTGTGAGGTGAAGTGGTCGGTGATAAAGCCTCCAAGTACGTCACACATTCTTTCACTTTAGAATGCTCATCCACAACTGCTATTGATTTAGTAATGAATGCCTCAAGTGGTAACTCAAGTTTATCATCCCTAAAACATTCAGTCACCATCTTATCCACAACATCAATATAAAAACAAGAATCTATGTCGAGTGGATACTTTATAGCCTCAAACACATTAAATGTCACTTTTTCATATTGTTTCATATTGTACTCTCAAAATTAGCTCCCCTTATTGATTAAACTTCTTCCTGTAGCAAGGAATGGTTGCCCCAATATAAGAGGAATCTCCATATCTTCTTCCATATCAAGTACTACGAAATCAGCGGGGAATATAAACTTGTCCACCTTAATTAAGATATCTTCTACAATCCCTCATGGATGCTTAATTGACCTGTCTGCCAACTGAAGAGAAACCATAATGGATTTTACTTCTCCAATGCCAAGTTTCCTGAAAATAAAAAGAGACATCAAATAAATACTAGCACCCAAATCACATAAAAACTTTTTCAAAATGTAAATCCCTTATGATGCAAGGTATAGTAAAACCCTTTGGATCCTTAAGTTTTGGAGGTAATTTCTTTTACGAAATTGCATTATATTCCTATGAGAGCATCACATTCTCATCCTCTTTCAATTTTCTTTTGTTGGATCGAATTTCTTTCATAAACTTTGCATAGCTCGACATCTGCTCCAATGCATCTACAAAAGAAATGTTAATATTGCCTTCACATGCTCTCTAAGATTAGTCTTTGTATTACTCGATAAAAAACCTTGAGACCTCTCTGATAGTTGCTTAGACAATTGCTCCAGCTGAGTCTCTAAGTTTTGAATGGAAGTTTCTTGATTCCTAATGCTGCTCTTTGTCTATTGCATAAAACTTGTGTCTCTTCCATGAATTTGCCCAAAATATCTTTGAAATTTGTCTTCTACTTTGGTTATTGGTATATATTAGCTGACTATTGTGCTCCTTGATCCCTCCAAGAGAAATTTGGATGATTTCTCCAACCTGCACTGTAAGTATTGGAATACGGGTTGTTTTGAGACATTTGAGAACTTGCCATATAATTGACTTGTTCATTAGCTGAAAAAGCAAAAGGATTTCCCACTTGACAGTTCACACTAACATGATTTCCTTTGTAAAAATCACAAATTGGCTTAGGAGAGCAGATATCATTAACATTCATGTTTCCTAACTACTTTTGAAGTGTTGCAACTTGAGATGACAATGCAATGAGTGTATCAACTTCACAAATCCCTATTTTCTTGGGCATTGTTCATTCATTTGGTCTTTCATAGTTGTTACTAGTCATCACCTCAAGCAACTCATAAGCCTCTTCTGGTGTCTTAAATTTCAGTGCCCCTCATGCTACTGTAGCAACCATAGTTTGAGTAGTGGGAAACATACCATTATAAAATATGAGTACTTGCATCCAAGTTGGAAAGATGTGGACACTTTCTCAATAATTCCTTGTACATCCCAAGCTTCATATAATGACTCATTATCACCTTGCTTAAAAGAAATGATATCATTCATCATATTTGCAGATATAGCTGGAGAGAAATATTTTGCAAGAAATTTTTTAACAAGTTTTTTCCATGTAGTGATAGATCCACGTGGTAATGTCTTGAGCCAGACTTTTGCCTTGTCCCTTAAGGAGAATGGGAAAAACCTTAAATATATTACATCATCAAAGATTTCATTACGCTTGAATGTGTCACCCATTTCTTAGAAATTAGATATATGCAGACTGGGGTCTTCAGATGGGTCTCCACCAAATTGCACTGATTGTGAAATCATTTGAATGATTGCCCGCTTGATCTCAAAATTATTTGCTTGAATTAGTAGTCATCTGATGCTCGAAACAAATCCCTCAATAGTTGGTAAAACATAATCTTTTAATGCTCTGTTTGCAAGATTTTCATTGTTAACCATGACTGAAATCTGCTTAGCCCTTTCTTCCTTCTTTTTCTTTCTGATGAGCCTCAATGTCTTCTCAATTTCTCAATCATTAGGAATTAATTTAAGACTATTTGATCGCCACATACACTATAAGAAACACACAAATGAAAACAAAATAATTAATAAAAAAATTATTCCAATAAAAAATAGAAAAACAAACAAATAAAAACACCTTCAAATTAGTATCAAAACTAGATGATATCATTATTGATAAGACAAAACTTTTCCCGCTAATGACAATAAAAACTTGATGTGAATTTTAACAAGTGTACTAAATCGTTCAAGTAATAAAGTGGTAAATAGAATGTTGATCTAATGAGGAAAGTAATTTATCAAGTATTAAAATACTAATTTTAACACTATTTGAAGAATCAAAATTTCATGAAATTAATTATGAAAAGTAAAATTAAAATTTAAAAATAAAATAAAATAAACAAAGCAAATAAATAAATTAAAATAATGCTAAAACGAAAAAGTAATATTTGATTTATCAAGCAGAAAACACACTAGATAATACACTAAAGCATTCGATTTCACCTAATTAACCTAATACAATTTTTAGCTCTCACTAATTCAATTCAGTTTTCGTGATTGAAAATTGAAATCTCTATTTTGTTCAACACTCTTTCTCAAATTATGCAAAACTATCTTTATCTACTATCTTGTCTAATCTCTTAGTGCAATTTAAAGAAACAAATGTTTATTAAGCTCTATGAATTTCTACTAAGGTCACACTGTAACATCCCGATTTTCATTTTTTCTGCACAAATATTAATTTTTTAATTTTTGTGATTTTTGAGAATTGTTTTAAATTTTTCTGAGATTAAAAATATTTTAATATTATTTTAGGTCGTCTATGGAGCTCACAGTGGGCTTAAAAACACTAAAAATTTTTATTAGCCAAAAAATTTTGTCTTGTTGATGTGGGGTCTGAGGATCTTACTAAACCCGAAATCAGATACAATTACTAATTTTTCTTATACTGTGAATTTATTATTCACTGTATAATAATTACCGATTTGTGAGCTGTAATTTTATTCTGTGAGTTAGCCATGTGATGGCTATGTGCCACTAGATAGTAGAAGTCAAATTTGGTGGCTAGTCATAAAAATTAACCAATAGTAATAAATCAACAAAAATGACTTGTTTAAATTAGTTACTAAGCTAGATGAATTAGTAAGCTAAACTAAGCTTAAATGGTCACAAATTAAAACAATAATTGGATAGCAATTTACATGGACTTCCACGGCAATGAAGGAGTTCTAGGACATTCAAAAAGTTAGTAAGTCATCAAATGTTGACCAAAGCATGACTTGATGACATGTGTTTGATTTTGCACCTTGATTGACCAGGCAAATAATTTCTCCCATGCTAGTACTAGCACTCCACGGTACGAGCTCTAGGATAGCCTATCCATCACAATTATATCACCTTTGTCTCCTAAGCCATTCTCTTCATTTCTTCATCTTCAACACTTAGCCTAAACTTCATTTCTCTCGTCCAAAGACACCATTCGGCCAAGCACTCATGACCACCATCCAAGCTTCTAAAATTTCATCCAACTTTATTTCCTACACCTAAACATCATTCTAAGACACTTCTATGTTGAAGACTTAAGCAAAATCCTTCATCTACTACCTTTTCTACAAGTTAGTGTTCTGAAGATTTCAAGGTAAAAGTTCTTCTTCTTTGTTTCTAAGTTAGTTTTTGAGTTTCTAAACCATGATTGTTCCATGGTTTTTCTTTTTCAAGCTTTGTCTGTGACTTTGGTTTGGTTTAAGCTTGTTAGAGTTTTCTTTGGGAGGTTCACGAAATTCTTGAAGCAAGACAACTTGGTGGTAAGGAGATGACCTTGTTTGTGGTGAAAATTCATAAGAATTTATTCACTTGTATGGTTTAAGCTTGCTTTATTTATGGTTGGTTTATTATTAAGCTTTGATTATATATTTGTTTAAGTAGATTATATGCTTATATGCTTGTTTATATGCTTATGGTAGCATGATGAATATGGTGTAAAGTAGAATATGAGTTGTATGATGAGGAAAATTGTATGAAGGTTCCAAAGAACCTAGGGGAGACTCACGGTTTTGACTACTACAAAGGAAACAAGATGATTTAAATTAATTCCTAAGTTATGGATTAATGATCTTAAGAATAAAAATTGGATTAAAGGATTTTGATGATGAAAAATGGTTTTGTAAAGGATTTTGGTGGTGAAAAATGGTTAAGTTTGAATATGGAACCTAAACCTAAATTCGGCCAACACACCAAAATGTGTTATTTTAAATCCTAAATTATTTTACTAAGTGTGGATTTTGTTAATTAGTTAACAAGAATTGGATTTAAGGAATTTTTTTAATTCAAATAGAAAACTAGATTTAAGGGTTAGTAGTAGATTAGTATTTAATTAAATCAAAGAAATTAAATTTTTGGAAAAAACCAAAGAAAATAATACATTAAGGATTTTTAGAATAAAAAATATTTTCAAGAAGGCCAAAATGTATATATTATATATATAAGGATTTTATCAAATAAATTTAGAAAGTAGAGAAAATATTTTACGAAAGTGAATAATGCTAGAAATTATTATTTTTAAGCTACGTGATTGATTTTTTTACGTTACGCAATTGAGAAAATGATTTTAAATTATTACGCGATTGAGAAAATGTTTAAAAACCTCTACGCGATTTAAAAACGTTTGAAAATATTTACGCGATCTAGGAAACATTTGAAATTATTTATGTGATTTAGAAAACGTTTAAAAATATTTATGTAATTTAAAAACGTTGGAAATTAATTACGAGTTTGCAAAAACGTTGAAAAATATTACGTAATATGAAAACATAAGAAAAACATCACGCTGTTTCAAAAACGCGATAAAATGTTTACGCGATTGAAAATTACAGCAATTGGTTGTCGGGCTGTCATGGTGGGCCCCGTTATGTTGAAAAGTGATACTGTCAAGAAATGACGCGTATTTGTGAAATACTGTAAAATAATGGTTGTATGTATTGTTAAATCATACATCATGCATGAAAAAGTATGTCAAGTAAGGCAATTGGCCTAGGAGATGGAAATTACACCTTTGTGCGGGTGAGAATTGCGTAGTTACGATCTTCAGTGATCTTGGAGACGTTGGGGTGTGGAATGTCATATGTGGCCAGTTGGTAGCACCACTGCATCGTGGTATCCTATGCAAACACACCGACGGTCTTGACGGAGTTACTACTCTTTTCGTGATATGGTTGAGAGTGCCTTGTATTAGCCGTGTTGTGCGCCATGATATGATAAACAACACATGATTTGAGGCTAACGGTATACAGACATGTACTTCCTATCATTCTCTCCGAAATTGTGTTTAACTCCATGGAATAGGAATTTGGTCGTTATACACATGCATAACGGGTCAGCATATTGGTGTGATAATTATGACTATTTTATCTGTTTTCTATGATATGATATGATATGACTGTATAAGATATTTTGTATCTGTATCTTTTACTGTCATTTTCTATACTGTCTCATTGGTATTGATGAAAGGGGATCTCACCTCTTTATTATATTGTATTTGTGTATTGTATGTATTTGATGAAGATCGAAGAGGCGAGAAGGCTGATAAGTCTTTTTACTATTAGTAGCTGGATTTTCTATATTTGCTTAGTATGGCGGCGAGGCGTCAAGTTTTAGGGTTTGTCACAATTCAATTCCACGGTGAAATTAATGCTTGGCGAGTTAACTTAGATAGAGAAAAGTTTGTTTGTACTGGGGATCTGACTCTGACTTTAAGAGATACTAGGGATGGTACTCCTGTCATGACACAACATGTGTCTGTGCGTTTAGAGTTTTATATGCCTATACATGAGATTTGGAGTAGGAATTATAATACTTATACTCCACACGAGGAATCCATGATGTCAACTGCTAGGACACCAACTAGACGTGTGTTGTATCCATCAGGTTTCTTTGATGACAACACTGAGGAGGAAGAGGAGGAGGAGGAGGAGGAGGATCCCAATAAGAGCCTGAACCTTTAGTTTGATGGAGTTTTAGTTTAGTAGTTTTATTTTGGTGTGTATTGTATATATAACTTTTGGGGTATAATTATGTAAATTATTTGTAAACAAAGTTTGTAATATGTAATATAAAGTGTGTTAGTTTTAATTTCATTTTATGTTTAAAGTTTTTATTTATTATCTGTTATTTCGCAAAAGAAATTTTAAAATAAGTGTTTTTACAAGATTAATTCTTTTACAATTTTGACTTATTAAGTTTAGTCTTAAATGTGATATCCTACGGTGGGTGTTGCACACACAAATCACCTTTACCTATCTCTAACTTTCCCTCAATTTGTAATGTTTATTATAAAAAACAAATATCATAAATTACTTCTCAATTTTATTATGAACATCAAAATAATTTAATGATAATCAAGCATCTAAAAGTGTTAAGAACAATAATAAATACTCAACTATAAAAATTAAAATATCAAATAATAAGAATAAAAAAATTATATTTTTGTAACTATGTTACATGTCAGCTATAACAAAATAAAATTTAGTTTATGATGTAAAAATTTAGAGAAGAAATAATATTTAAAGAAATCATGCAAAGCCACTTCTCAGCGTTTGAATCTATTTCTGCGTTGTGTCCCTCTTTTGTTCACTGCTCATAGGTCCTTCTCCACTGGTCCGTGAGGCGCTGAATTCTTCTGGTCTGCTTCACAATTCTCAGTAACGCTGTTCTTTTATTCTTCTCTTCCCACCGACCGTCTCTTATTTCCTTTTGTTATTCTGTTCAACCCTCCTTCTAATTGGAACGTGGGCCAGCCTCTTCAATATTTTTTATTTGTTGTTTATTTATTTATTTAGAGACCACTGTATGGCATGGGCTTTAGGATTGGTTTAACAATGGTCCACCTCGCTTTTTCCATCTTTTTGTTCAACATAATTATCATGAGACCCACGTAACTGTTCTTGCAAATCAAAGTATGAAATGAAATATACCTTAAATATTAGAATTTGCAACGTCAGAACATAAAGTTGATAAATGTAATCCTTTATTTAATTTATAACAAAAAGATAATTCAATTAAATAATAATTTAAAACCAAAGAAAGTTAAAAAAAAAAAATAAAAAATAAATCATATTCTATTTAAAATAATATAAAAGTTTAGTTAAAAATAAAATCATTAAATATTCAGAGAACTCTATCGAAAAAAGTATTCAAAATATAATAGACTATTATACACAAGATTTTATACTGAAGTATGTGTTATTTTGGGAACTCTATCTAACTAAATATGTAATATTAAATTTCAATCTCCAATATTTTGTCTTGAGCCTTTTACTTCAATTTTCAAAATTCAGTGGAGCTGTAAAATGAGTCAATCCACCTGTTCAGATTAACACACTTAAATATAATTTGAGTTAGGTTGAAAGTCTAATTTAAATTGAATCAACCAGTTCGGATTAACATTCTTTTTGAATTGAGGCAGGGGTTTGTCAAATTTATGAAAAAGCAATTTAACCTAAGTGTTTTTTTCTCATTGAAAAAAAAAACTAACCTAAGTTTATTTGGTAAAATAAACTGCCAGTTTTTAAATTTTTAATTTGTGATCCAAACTCGAATTAAGAAAATAAAAATCAACTTAACGCCTACCTGTAAAATAGGGATGATTATGGCTAGAGAGGCATGGTTATGACTCTCCCCGACATAGGCTTATGCAAAGATTGCACACACTCCCTCTTTTAGGATGCACATTTAATTTGATATTCTCTTTTGTGTATACATGTGTGTGTGTGTGTTTTTCTTTTTTATTTGAGATAACTTTAGTTTGACACTCTCTAAATGTGAAGCTCAAACTCCTTTGGCAAGGCCATTAAGTCATCTAAGTTTAGATCAACTGGATATAGACTCGCGCAACAGGTTACTAATAAATAAAATTATTTTAAGTTTCATTTAGTTAAAAAATGTATTATGATTTTTATACATTATATGTTAAAATAAATAATTGTGTAAATAAGTTTTCATTCTATATAATAATGATATAATAAAGGTGGTTGTAATAAGGTATGTAGTTTACTTTGATACATACAATGTATGAAAGAAGTTTCAAATATGACAGAAAAATGAAATGTAATAATTTATTGGTTTAATTCTTGTGTTCTTTAATTCTTTTTATCCTTGCCTTAATAGTTTTGGGAGGATTTTCTGCCAATTACAAATTCAGCTGTGATTTGTAAATGCTTGCTTCATGGAACACTATGTCATGGAATTTAGTTGAGGCTGATTAAATTTAACAGTCTAAATAATAAAATATTTCTAGCTTTTCCTGCATTATTATTCATGTGAAAATATATTGCAATGGTTCTAACAAAAGCTTTTGTGTTTAGTAGTTATTTAAATGAAATATTAGAAGTAAGAAAGTCTCTGAGATACCAACAAATGTGAAATCCACAATTCCATCTGAATATTAAACTTAAGAAAAAAATTAAAAGAAAGAGTTATTATATTACTTAAACAAGAGGGACAGAGAGTTATTATAATACTTTCTTTTTATTTTTTCCTTTTATTTTTCTTACGTTAATTTAATTGCTAAAAAGTTTTGAATCTATAAAATAAAGATGAAGAGTTATTTTTAAAAAATAAAATATAACACTAATTCTTAAAGTTTCTCTAAACTTCAACCTCCTAGTTGTTGTCTCTAACACGCGCATCTCTATCAACTTACGGTATAAAAAAAAGTTGACGCGTGTGTTGACTTACCTAATTCCTTTCTTTGTTCTTTGCATTGGCTGGCATCAATCATTTTTTCTCTTGAGATCCATTGAGTTTCATTGCAGTGACTTTTTGCACTTGTCTTCCTGCACCTTCATCTTCATCATCATTTGTCAAGAACTCACTGCATCACAAGCTTACTCTTTGAAGCACCATGAGCCTATCTACGTTGTATG
The DNA here is from genome assembly GCA_029884605.1 of Ormosia emarginata. Classification (NCBI taxonomy): domain Eukaryota; kingdom Viridiplantae; phylum Streptophyta; class Magnoliopsida; order Fabales; family Fabaceae; genus Ormosia; species Ormosia emarginata. The sequence goes on from JAQQTP010000048.1 coordinate 2,839,460, forward strand.
TGACAAATGAAGTATTCCTCCTTCCTTCTGTTTTTTAATTTTTAGTTGGGTTTTGGTTTGTACCTAAAAACCCAAAAAAGAAAGTAACATATATAGACCATATTGAAGTGCTGATTCTTATAGTATTACCTGGATTTTGTGTCTCTGTGGTTACAGATTTAACAGTGGATTCCAGCTTGCACGTTTTGTGACAAGCTCTGGTCTCCTCCGCATACCATGGAATGTTATCACGTCTTCTGAACCAGGCATCAATTCATACGAGGGAGTGGGACTATCCTGGAAAATTCATTTGGTTCCATTTCAGGAGAAGGTTTTGAAAATTATAGCATTTGAGACCAAACCAGTTTCCCAAGACCATGTTCAAGCGGATTTGGTTTCATCTTCTGATCTCAAGAAGGAAAAGTTACTTGACTTTGACTTTCTTTGCACCAAAAGTAATCCACTTTTCTCTGTTAACAGCACTGCAGTTTCCCTCTTACATAAAAATCATCAGATGCTTGATCAATTGAAATCCGAGGTATATCTCCTCCTTTTCCTTTCATTATTCAAAGCCTCTTTGTGGTTTTCATTTGAAAATTTGCAAGCTGGAAAATCTTTGACTTAATTAGTTAATTTGGATTCTAATTGAATCTTTGAACTGCATGAACAACTTTCTATTTCCCTGCAAATCTAGAGATTGATGTGTGGTCTGGTCAAACTTATTAACATTCTTTGGAATTGAGCTGTTTGATTAGGCAATTAGTCATGATCACCAATCAATAAATAATCATAACCAGTATGCAGAGCTAGCTATAAGATTGAATGTGGTTGAAAGTGTTAATACGAAGCCAAACAAATCCAAAAAGTGTGAACTTAATGGTGTGGAAATGAGGAGTGAGTTTTTGTTTCTTTAATTTTTGTATTTGTAGCACTACCCCTAGTAAAACGATATCCTATCATGCAAATCTTGTTCCCTATCCATATAAGCAATGGCCTTGACAAAGAGTGACAAGTCAGATTGATAGTTGGGGATGGATCAGTGCTTGTTGACATAGTTTGTAAACCAATGAATGAACTGATGACATGTATCAAAGATGACTTACCAAAGTCTCACATGTTGCAAGTATCTTAGGGGGGTGAATTTAGATGTAGATTGAAATATGTTTATATTTTCAAAGGACTTGTATCAAAGATGACTTTCGAAAGTCTCACATGTTCTTTTCTTCACCTATTTTTTTTCTTACCATTGTGTGTTCTGCAAAGGAGTTCTTGAGAAGAGACTAGAGAGTTTTAGCTTGGGATTGCTACTTGCAAACTTCATGGTTGGGCCAGGTATCAAGAAGAGACTGGAGAGTTTTAGCTTGGGATTGCTACTTGCAAACTTCATGGTGGGGCCAGGTATCGGGCCAATTTTTCAAATTTAGATCTAGCCTGATTAAGATTGAGTCGATTTAATATTTAAATAAAATATATAAAGTTAAACTATAAAATTTTAAAAACAAGAAACTAAAATTAATAGATGTTTTATGATATACATTTTTAAACAAAATATGTTAATATAATTTTTCATGTTACACAAATATAAGTCAAGAAATCTTGTAATTTTTTATTAATTTTTTAAAAAATATAAATTTTAAACTATTATTTAATGTTGAGTCAAGTTATATCAACTTAAAAGTATGGTCCAAATTCAACTTAAAAATACATCAGGTCTATTTCCTCAAATCCAACTCGGCACGAAGAGCCAAGCCAAGTTATTGTGCGAATTATGTCATGAGCATCCCTAGATTAAATTATGGGAATACTTTTCAATTAGCCTTATAGCAATAGTAGGGGTAAATTTTTCAAGGCATATGTTCTTCTTCTGTAAACTCTTATAACAATCCTAATGCAGATAAATAGCCAGTGACGAAGTCACAGGGGAGTACATGCTCTCCCCTTGGAATTTATAAAAAAAAAATTACTATTAGGAAAAAGTTTTAAGCTTTAAATGCCTCTAAAAAAAATAATATTATATCCCCTATATTTTTTAAATTTTAACAATTAAAGCTATTAATCTAATACATTCTTTTCCCATTTTTCTAATAAGTAAATCACAAATACCGTAAATCTTAATCTCAATTCAGCAACTCAAATTCTCGTTGGTCCTTTGCCTTTTGGAGATTACTAATTGACAAGTCATGAGTGGGTTTGTGACAAATGGTGATAATAGAAACTTAGCAGTAATAAAGTATTAAGCAAGAGTTCCTTTTTTTTTTTTTGTTGTCTCTTTTTCAAATTAACCAAAGATTGTTATTGACCATAAGTATTTATCAACTTTTTTACTTATACTTTGAAAATTTAAAAGTATAGAACTTCTATTTTTACTTTTGAAAAAGTATTGGAGTTTTTTTTAATTTATTGTGTAGTTATTTTTTTTGTTTGTTTCTATTAGTTTTTTCTACTTTAGGTAACATATTTAAGGCATGTTTGGATTAGATTATTTATGAGAAAATAATTACTTATTTTTCAACAGCTTTCTCATATTTTTTTGATTATAAACTGTTTGAATATAAAATAAGCTAATATAAATACACACTTATTTTTTTAATATTCTATTTTTTTTATAATCTCTTTTGTGAAATTAATATTTAGAAATCTCTAATTGTATTACTTTTATATGTCTTTAATTGTGGAATTGATGTTTTTAATATCAGTGCTCCTCTAAACCTTCAGACCGTGACTACTCCATTATTAATAGCTCCACTCCATTGATTGTTACTGGATGTGCTCTTGCTGGATCAGTTGCTTCTCTCTTCACTTTATCACTATTAGATACCGTTGGTTTAGGAAAGAATCATCCCCTCTGCATCACCTTTGGTTCACCCCTTATTGGTGACAAAAAATTGCAAGAAGCCATATCACTTAGTTCTACTTGGAATTCTTGCTTTCTACACGTTGTGTCTCACAAAGACCCACTTCCAAGGCTCTTCATTACTAATCATAGTTCTCAAGATGCTGCATTGAGTCCTCAAACGAGTCAAACCAATGCCTACATGCCTTTTGGAGCATTTCTCATGTGTTCTGATGTAGGTTCTACTTGTTCCGTGAACCCTAACTATATTTTGGAACTTCTTGTGGCAATGGGCTCAATTCATGTTCAAAATCAAGAATTTCAATATGTTGATTATGGAAATATAGTGGAAAATCTCTATCGTAAAGCAATTTACAACGACCTTACAACTCGGGCTGAAAACATGAATCAACCTGATTCACTACTTTCAATCAATTTTCAGTTGGGGGCACTAGGATTGACATCACATATGCAGGTAACTTAATATCATTTATTTCTTAAAGAACTTGAATGATCTACTTTAGCCTTATTTAGACTTATTTGTGATGAACCAACTCCTTTGTGATTTTATATATAAACATAACTCTTTGCGCAAGAGTAATTTGGATTTGAAGTGTAGATAATGCACATGTTTATCATATCTTAAACTAAAATTCAACTTTTTTCTTTTGAAAAATAGAGATGGCAAGGTTTGACCTCTTGACTACTTGGTCATGCCTATCATACCTTAAACTGAAATTTAACTTTTTATATTAAAAAATGAAGGTGGCAAGATTTGAATTCTTGACTACTTAGTTATAGAAACTTTAATATCTTATTAAGGACATACTCTCTTAAAAGTTTAAGTTGTTAGGCAATGATACTTGAATTATTTATAAATATAACATTATTATGTGTAATTAGACTAGTATTTGGTAAATGCAAATGTAGTTTTTCCTGACCTCATTTTTAAAATTGAATTGGCAACAACAACAGAACGTTGGTATTAATATTTTGGAAAGGAAGGAAAAGCTAGAAGAGAAATTCACTACACAGAGGACACCTTTCGATCCATCCAAGACATTGAATTTAATGAAGAAAAATATGGTCCAACTTGAAAGGTATAAGACGGAAGCTAGAAATGTGAAAAAAGGGTACTATGATAGCTACAAGGACATGAAGTCAAAGTGGGATGAAGATGTTATTGGTTTCCAGATGAGCCTCACAGATTACTGGGAAAAGACGGTTGAAGAGGCAGAGAGGAAGCCTCAGAAAGAAGGGGCAGCTTTTCGTACCAGATGGCTCTTTGCTGGTACTACTTATAGGAGAATGGTTGAACCCCTAATTATTGCTCAATACTATAGGGAAGGAGGTAAAGATTATGTGACCAAAAAAAGGTCTAAACATTTTCAGAAGTTGGAGGAATGGTTGAGGGAAGAGACAACAACAGCCACAAGCAGTTTAAACAATACAAGTAAACGTAATGTGGAATCTATTTTAACCTTGGATTCTTGCTTTTGGGCACATGTTGAAGAGGTTCTCCTTTCATGCAAAGAGTTGAAGGTTGTCACAAAGAAGGAAGAGGCAAGGAAGAAATTGCTTGAATTTGAGGAGTATGTTTATGAGTTGCTCAAGAATTATAGTGTGTCACCAGAGATTTTCTTGTCAAAAAGCAGCTATATGCATTGGTGGAATGAGTATAGAGCAATCAAGGGAACTTCATATAATTCAAAACTCGCAAGCTTCATGAGCAATGAAAGAAATTATAAGGAGTATGCCGTGGGAGCTTATAATTTCCCCTGATGATGGCGGAATATATATATATTATTCTTAAGGTTCTTTCATTACCCAATCGACCAAAGTTCTTTTTGGCCATAGGTGTACTCGTTAATTTTCTGCTCTTATTCTAAATTATTTTAAACATGGGATTCCTATTTAATTTTATTTTAAGAAAAGTTTTTAAATTTATTGTATAATTTTTCTTCTTCTTGCCTCTATTGCTTTTCTTCACTTTAAGAAGTATATTTTTTTTAAAGAAAAAATCTAATTTATTTCATCCAACTTAGGATCATTTGTACTTTAGTCTTCAAATTTTAAAAATATGTAACACAATCTCTAAATTTTCTAATTTGTACATTTTAGTCCTTATGTTAAATTTTTCATCAAACTTTAACGGAAATTATCACACTGAAATCACATGATCATTTTTTGTTCTAATTTTTTTTATGAGAAAAGTTCAATTTACCCTCTCCAACTTAGCGTCATTTGTACTTTAGTCCTAAAACTTTAGAAATGATATTTCAGTTGTTAGAGTCTGATGAAAAATTAAATGGAAGGATAAAAATGCATACGTCAAAAAGTTTAAGGATTGTATCGTACATTTTTTAAGTTTGAAGATCGAAGTACACATAATGCTAAGTTATAAACTAGACTTTTCTCTTTTTAAATTATCTATTTTTCCTCCATGATATGATTTGTGGAATTGATATTAGAAATTTTTAAGTATTATTATTATTTTTTGGTACAACAATAGTGGTAATAAAGTTTGAACCTATGATTTCATATAAACTATTCAAGTCCCTCACTACTAGCATAATCCTACTGGCTTTCTAATTGTTATTCTTTTTGTATGTTTTCAATACTTCTAATTCTTACTTTTCATAGTTTGAGTTTATTGATAATTAGAATTTATACTTTGCATAATGTAATTCAAGTGCTATGGTTATATTTATTTAGTTAAATATAAAACATTATAATGCTAACTGTAATTTTTTAATAGGGTATACTTGTATTGATAAATTTTTTTAAAAAAAGTGATTTATCATGATAAACACCAAAATCTTTCTCTCAATCAAAGTAACAAATAATTGAGATAAATTTTAAAATCTTATTGTAAATTTTAGTTTACATCTTAAAATTTTATCTAATCTTCCAGCTAATAAAAATAACATTTCAAGAGAATACTAATCTGTGAGGCCTGATCCCGCCACTAAAGCGTGTGCTCCAGAAGTGTATAATAAACTAGTATTTCATTGGTAGACTTATTATTCATAATAGTTGGGCTACCCGTGTGTTACATGGGTTTTTTTTTTTCAATCATATATATATATGATTATGATTTTTTTATTTAATAATAAATATTTAGTACATGTTTAAATTAGCTTAATTTGTTTTAAGTAAAATTTATAGTTAAAATATTTTAAAGAGAATATTTGGTTTAAAATTTTTTAAAGAATAAAATAAAATAATCCAAACATGCTTAAAATTTTACAAAGGATAATAGAGAATCTCATATTTAAAATTTAATAATTATATGACTTGATTTTGTTTTGTTTATTTGTAACAATATTTATATAAACATTTTTAAATTTATATACATAATTTAAATTAAAAAAAGGCAATTATGCTTATTTTAACATGTTAAGTGAGTTTTTTGGAACATGAAAGACCTTTATATTTGCTAATCATTATTTACAAAGTAGTTTTCTATCTCAATCTTAATTATATTTTGATAACTTCTCTCTTAATAAAGGCATGATGGACTAAGTAAGATCTCTATTTATTATTTAATCTTATATATATTTATAAAATTTTAAACGCATTTTATGCTAATATTATAAGTACAAATAATATAAAAATATATTTTCAATGAAATATATAGAAATTAAATAAGATTATAATATTATTCAAATATTCTTATCATTAAAACTTGCAAGATTAAGATTAAAAGTCAATAGAATTTATAAATATGTAAAAGAATAGTTTAAAGGGCATTTTATTGATGTATACTTTTTATATTTTTTTCTATTTAATATTAATTTATGAAATAAATTATATATTTTTTATAATTTATTAAAAATTACACTTTGATTGCTATTTTAAAAAAAATAAAAAATGAAAAAATGACGTGAAAAATGAAAAAGTCAAGGAAATATGAAAAGTCAAGAAAAAGGAATGAAAAAATTGAATGGTTAGAAAAGATGAAAAGCCAAGAAAGATATAAATAGGAGGAATACAAAATAAAAAAAAATGTTACAATTAAAAAATTAAGAAAAATCAAATTTTAGAAAAAAAATTCCACATGATAATTGTAGTGGAAGAAATTTTAGATTATATAAATATAATAAATATTTGGATGTCTATTATTAAACTCTTATTATATCTATTAGCAGTGGTTTAATTTTTCCGTTGGTTATGACGATTCTTATACTCAAATCTCTTATATCCATATTCATATAGGATGTTTACACCAAATGAGTTTAATTTTGATGCGTAAAAAGTTTTTTTTTTCCAGTCACTTGTGTTATATTATTAGAAGAGTGTGACTTAAAGTAATTGTTGTAAGAATGAAACTTTTTTAATGTTGTAAAGTATAATTGAGTGATTATATAAAAGATTTCTACACTTAAAGTGTATCAAAATTAAATTTAAATTCCTAATTAGCTCTCTTATTAATTTTCAACTAAAAATATCTTAATAAAAATATAGACAATGATATACGAAGAAAATATGATGATTTTGTTAGAAAAATATGCATGTGTTTTTTTTTAACAGTTATTTTATTTTTATTTTTATCAACTTATATAAAAATGCATGCATATACTTGCGCATAGTTATAAAAAATACAATTATATAATCAACATTATTTATGTTAGGAGTTTCATATTATTTGTCTCAACATTTTGAGTGCAGTTTATATATTTGTTGGGTCACTCCACTTAATATCAATTAGTTTTATATTAGAATATCACATTGTATTAGAATCAAGATTTTATTTCCTTCACTTACTGCACTATTAGGTTTGTTGTTTGCCTTTACTTTGTTAAAGCCATTGTTCGTTAAAAAAAATGAGCGTATGTGGAAGGAGTGTTAAGAATCTCTCACATACATACATATATATTAAAAAAAGTGTTATTGACATTGTGTTACAGAGAAAATGAGTGAATCAATAGCTGACCCATAGGCATCCAAAGAAGTTGGGCCTTCAATTGCCAGCAACAAGTCCAAGAAAGAGTAGAAAAGGCCAATCCGATATAAAGACTTTGTGTGATCCAATAATTTAATTCAGAATCTGTAATTTAGAATAAAAATGATAGTAGTCAATAGTTATATTCTGAATATGTAAGAAATAAAGAGATGATGACAGATGTCACATGATTCTTAATAATAGAAAATTAATTAATATCCAGTGTTATATTCATTTCACGCAAGATGAATGAATAAAGTAGAAAATTTTCACAATTCCCTTTCTCCTCTCTTGCGGCTTTCCCACTTACAGTGGAAATCCAATTTCTAAACCCTTCCCACTTACATTGTTCATTTTTTATTTACCAATTCGTTATTAGCATTTAACGATGCATATTCAATGCCTTCTTTTTTCCCCCAAGGAAACATATTGAAGAGTTATATGTATAAATTGTGCTGTAAAATGTGGTCGAAAAATTGAAGTTGCAGAAGGTGTTCTATATATATATCTCAGCTACTCCTAAAAGGATTACAAATCATCGTCAATCAAATTATGCATAAGGCATATTGTTCTAACTGGAATAATCTTTGTATAGAAAATAAATACAAAATAGCAATTATAGATTTAGAAGTTGGGAATTGTTTTGAAATAAATATAATAGGGTGTAAGAAGTATTTTATAATTTTATTCTTTTACGTTAATTTTCAGTTTTATTATTTTTTTATTTTTCTTCAAATCATTAAATCGTGATTTTAGAAAACCAAAAATTGGACACTAAGTGAGGAGTCCTTTATAGTAGTAAAACCACTTCTTAGTGTTTGAATTTGTTTCTGCGTTGTGCCCCTCTTTTCTTCACTGCTCGTAGGTTCTTCTCCACTAATCTGTGCTGCGGTGAATGCTTCTGGTCTGCTTCACAATCACAATTCTCACTCAGCAACGCCGTTCTTCTCTTATTTCCTTTTGTTATTCTGTTCAACCCTCCTTCTAATTGGACCATGGTTCAGCCTCTTCAATATCTTTGATTTGTTTTCTCTTTATTTAAAGACCACCACATGGTATGGGCTTCAAGATTGGTTTCACAACGGTCCACCTTGCTTTTTCAATCTTTTCTATTCAACATAATTGCCATGGGACCCACATAAAAGTTCTTGCAAATCAAAGTATGAAATGAAATATACCTTAAATATTAGAATTTGCAACGTCAGAACATAAAGTTGATAAATGTAATCCTTTATTTAATGTATAACAAAAAGATAATTCAATTAAATAATAATTTAAAACCAAAGGAAAGTTAAAAAAAAAAAAAATCATAACTCTATTTATAATAAAATATATAAAAGTTTAGTTAAAAATAAAATCATTAAATATTCAGAGAACTCTATCGAAAAAAGTATTCAAAATATAATAGACTATTATACACAAGATTTTTATACTGAAATATGGGTTATTTTGGGAACTCTATCTAACTAAATATGTAATATTAAATTTCAATCTCCAATATTTAGTCTTGAGCCTTCTACTTCAATTTTCAAAATTCAGTAGAGCTGTAAAATGAGTCAATCTACCTGTTCAGATTAACACAATTGATTATAATTTGAGTTAGGTTGAAAATACAGTCTAATTTATATTGAATTAACCAGTTCGGATTAACATTCTTTTCGAATTGAGGCAACCCCTTTCGGTTTGTCAAATTTATGAAAAAGCAATTTAACCTAATTGTTTTTTTCTCATTAAAAAAAAAACCAACCTAAGTTTATTTGGTAAAATAAACTGCCAGTTTTGAAATTTTTAATTTGTGATCCAAACTCGAATTAAGATAAAAAAAATAAACTTAACGCCGACGTGTAAAAAATGGATGATTATGGCTAAAGAGGCATGGTTATGACTCTCCCCGACATAGGCTTATGCAAAGATTGCACACACGTCCTCTTTTAGGACGCACATTAGTTTGATATTCTCTTTTGTGTATACATGTGTGTGTGTTTTTCTTTTTTATTTGAGATAACTTTAGTTTGATATTCTCTAAATGTGAAGCTCAAACTCCTTTGGCAGGGCGATTAAATCATCTAAGTTTAGATCAACTAGATATAGACTCGCGCAACAGGTTGCTAATAAATACAATTATTTTAAGTTTCATTTAGTTAAAAAATGTATTATGATTTTTATACATTATATATTAAAATAAATAATTGTAAATAAGTTTTCATTCTATATAATAATGATATAAGAAAGGTGGTTGTAATAAGGTATGTAGTTTATTTTGATACGTACAATGTATGAAAGAAGTTTCAAATATGACAGAAAAATGAAATGTACTAATTTATTGGTTTAATTCTTTTTATCCTTGCCTTAATAGTTTTCGGAGGATTTTCTGCCAATTACAAATTTAGTTGTGATTTGTCAATGCTTGCTTCATGGAACACTGTTCTGATGTAGAATTAGAGGGTGTCTGAGTAGACATATTTATGGTGGTTTTCTCCTTCTGTGCGGCTACTACCACCGAAAGTCTTGAACAGGAGGGTTGAGTACCTGCAAAAAGACTCTAACGCTCAAGTTAGGTAATGCACTAGAAGGGTCTACACTGTAAGATTACAAGTTTTCTCGTTAGAATGACAGAGTCTGATACTTATAGTGCATTTGCAGAGCCCTCAAGCGTCCATCGTAGGTGCAGATACGTTGAGATCGTGGCCTTGACGGGGGGTGCCTCCCTCCCACGATCGTTCAGGCAGAGCCTTGACGGAGGGTGCCTCCCTCCCACGATCGTCCAAGCAGATCCCTAGAATATCGGGATTGTCGCGTTAGTGGCCACCTGCTGTTTGTAGACGATTATGTTCCCCACACTCTAAAGGTCATGCTTGGCAGTTGTCAAGATCTGCCCAAACCTACGGAGTACCGTTAGGGTCTACGACTAAAGCTCGTTTACGGATGGTCTAACCGGGGTGATGATGCCGGAGTATGGTGGTGTTCATGCCGGGTTGATCCCTTCGGGTGGGATCCCGGACCACGGTGCAGAACAATTACCCCCACCTTGGCGCTTAAGTGGAACAATTAAGTGTCAATGTATCGAACTCTGGACAGGATCCGTGGCGTATAACAGATGTGGGAGTCATAAAGGCCGATGTCCGTTGTTTGTAGAGTACCTCCAGGGTTGGCATATACGGCCATCTCGTCATCTGAGGTGTGTCCTTTGCCCCCGTGTGTGGTTGCATAGGGCCTTTTGTCCTTTTGTGTACTTTGCAAAAGCACTGGACTTCCTCGAGAAACTGCTATTTTGACATTATTGGGAATTAAAGACCTTTTTAAGAGAGATATTAATTCCATAATGTTTCCCAACTGCACGTTTTCCCTTTATCCAATCAGAATCGAGGGGCATTAAAGCGTAGATTACCGCATGCAATTGGTACATTGCTCTTGGGTCCAATCAGTGCATCCTCCTTGTTTTGTAACTTCGCTTGAGTGTTGTTTTTCTTCACATGATGGCTCTTTGTGTGTTTTGCTTATATGCAAGGAGGGTTTTGCCCTCTGCAAGGGTCATATTCCTACTATTTCTAAAATACTTGAAACTATTTTTCCCTTTTGCGAATGTCCTTTATGATGGGCAATTTTCTTTCCCAGTGTAATTACGGCGGGTGGTTTTCTTCCCCAGCATACTGTGGTTGCTTGTTTGATATTCGTCGTTACTGGAGAGGTTTGTGCCATCTGTTGTGTTGGATAGGGGTCTTCTGAGTGCTTACTCTCCTTGTTCTTTTCCGGGGATGTAATGATTGCTTCACCCTGAACAGATCCTTGGGTAAGCAGGAGGGACTATTGAAACTGCTTCGTGGCTTGAAGCACTTGGGGTGATCATGAGACCGACTAAGACTCTGGTGGATCGATCTTCTACATGAGAGGCAATGCTCCGTCCGACGAAGGAGAGTGCATCCCGGCCTTTATTATCATTGTGAGGGAGGCAATGCAGAAGATTTGGCGTCCCAGATTCCTGACTTTGGTTTGCCAAGGTTCTTTAAAGTCAATCCACTTTTTCAAGAGGCCAGTGCGGATTCTGGGGAGCCGTGCTGGTGATAGTGACTTTGCGTGCCGCGGAGGAAATATGGATGTGACATGGACCGACTCCTTTTTTATAGATTCCATGTCTCATTAATTTCTTTTCTCTCTTTATTTGATGTAAGATGATGTATGAAATAAGAATAAGTTACTAAAAATTCTTATCTTTCGAATTTTTGTCTTTGTATTTTCTTTTCTTCTTTCTTTTCTTTTTTTTTTTTCCGATGTACGTGTCTGTTTTTTTAAGTAGGGATAAGTCCAACACTTACATCAGAGTAACGCTATTTCTTCCTGTCAGTCTGGAGTCTTTTCATCCTTGATCGGGGTAAGTCCAACGCTTACTCCGGAGTAATGTTGTCATGCCCCCAGCTTGGTGCTTGGCTTGAAAAGTCAAAGTGACAAGTTCTAAATCCTTAGTTTGGGATATTTGTACTGGGGAAGGTTGTAGTTTCAGAGTTAATCGTTGACTTCTCCTTGGTGGCTGTCATCCGAATTGAGACTCTGAAACCGAAAGGCTTACCCCGGTTTAGGCTGGGATTCAGAGTAAATATCCGGACTTAACCTTCGAAAATTGCGTGACGTTTGAATTGCTGCGCAATTGTCTTTTCAACTGCGAAATCATCTTTTCAACTACGAAACCGTCTTTTCAACTGTCTCTACAGTTGTGAGGACCACGTGGCACATTTTGACTAGGTGAACGTGCTTAGTGCTCTGCGCGCTATGATGAGCGTGTTTTGAATATTGGGCCGTAGAGACGAGAATGCCCCCTAACCATTTCAGCCTTTATAAATAGGGGTTAGGGAGTTCATCGTTCATCTTCTACCATTTCTGAACATTCTTCTGGAAGCTTCGTGCGGCAGAGATGAGTGGTTTTTGAGTTTTTTCCACCTATTTCGAACCAGTTCCATCGTTTACTTGAGGTAACTTTTCTAAGCTTTCTTGGTGTTTTTTCTTTTTTTTTTTGCTTACCTTCTGTCAATACTGGGTAGTGGGATAGTCATGCGTTCCTCACTGGAATGCATTTCTGTCTTTTGGTCTGTTACGAAGTAGAGTTAGGATCTCTGAATTTCTCTTTTTTCCCGTGGGAACTCCATTTCCGCTGCGCCGCACACGACGGAGGTGTAGTTTTGAAATTTCAGATTTTGGGAGGGAAGGAGGTCGGTATATGGGTGTGGATTTTTGTGCTCGCCCCTTTCCGTGTCCGAATCTCCTTTTCAAATGATTCTGACAATTACTCACCGGCCTCTTTGGGTGTTCTCAGGATTTTTATAGCGCGGGGCAGGAGAGGGGTCAGAGTCGAGGTGTTGATCCCCAAGATTTGTGAACTAGATGAAGAAGATCCCGTTTGAATCCATCGTGGCCCGGGGTTAACATACCCATGGGTGGGGGAAGATGTCTGGAAACATCTTTCCAAATTCTCTTCCGAGGCTGAACTGAGGTTGTTGTTAGGTTACCTTCATTTGACGCACGAGAAGACTTGGGACAACGAGTTATAGGTTGTGTGCCCAGAGTGGAATGAGAGGGTGTGCTCAAGCCGGGAAGTAGACTTACACTTCATGTTTATGTATGAGTCTCTTTTTGTTAATCTCGGACTGCGGCTTCTGATGGGATATAATTATGATTAAAAGTTTCAACCTAAGTGTAGGTTGTCTCAAGTAATAAATTCTCGGGAGTCTGAGGTCGATCCACAGGGAATTGATGAGGAAAACTAATTAATTGAGGTAAAGAGAAGATGTGTCACAAGATTAAAGGTGATATAAGTTGTTTACAAATGAAAAAGATTTGCTTGAGTTAGGAGATCCACTCTTGGTAATAAATTAAAAACAAGATTATTTCGTTTTATAACTCAATTGAAATTATGCATAATGAAGATTCCAATAGGAAGATTTAACATTCAAAGTTCAATCATGTAATCATATTATGGTTCCAATAATTATCTACCAATACTTGTAAATCGTCAAAAGCATCCAATGTGCCAATCCTATTGTCTACAATGGATCAAGATATTCATTATACAAGAAAAGTTTCTAAATTAATTAGAAACAACATATAACACATATTAAATTTGCTTAATAATATATCATTTAAGTACAAGAAAGAAATTAATCTAACTTTAATTTATTACCAAGAGCTTCACTTTTTTACTCAAGTAAGATGAAGATTAGTTACACATGAGAAAGAAGAAAAGAAAAGGAAAAGAAAAAGGAAAAAGAAAACAAAGAAATCTCTGACAGAGAGAACAACCCTCCTGAGAATTAGAGAAAACAGCGCGCCTGGTTCCTTCGTCCGTCGTCCCTATTTATAGAAATTTTTGAGGTTACTGTGCAATGAACAGTAACCTGTTGATGTCATGGATGATGTAATGCTATAGTACTTAATGATGTCATGATGATGTCATGCTGACATCGTGTTACAGTAACTTGCTTATGTCATGCTGGCGTCATGCTACAGTAACTTGCTACAGTACTTGTTGCTATAGTTTTTTTTTTTAGAAAATTTTCTGTGCAATCACCTCCATTCTTCAATCCTTTGCATTTACCTAACAAAAATACATAAAAATACATAATTACAACACAATTTAAAATACTAAAAATACAACAAAACTCAAGAACAAACTCAATTAAAAAGATTAAAAAGAATGAAAAACACACACAATGAACCATAAAAATTATAAGTTTTGCAGGTTCATCACACCCCTACACTTGAGCTTTTGCACTCCTAGGCAAAATATATAAGACCAAAGCTAGGAAATGACACTGAACTAAAAAACTAAAAACTCTAAAAGATTTAATGAAACAAGAAGAGCAATTAGTCATTCAAGGGAACAAAGCATTTTTTTTAATATTTCTTCACATCTCAAACCATCAAGTAAGGAAACTTCAGTTAAAAAGAACGAATCAAGAATGAAAGATGCTCACAGGATTTACTCTCAATCCCTCTAGTGTTTAAAATGGTAGATATTTCACTCATTAAAACGTCTAGAGACATTAGACATATGCGTTTTCATTTTCTTTCACAAAACCATGCCTTTCAATTTTTTCCCAAATCTGAACCTTAACCCAGACTCACCCTCTGCCTCACGGCCCTCCCCCCGTCGCTACTCGGCTCGTCGTTGTTCTCTGCTAACTGCTCCTTCTCATTCTCTGTGTTTTTCTTTGTTTTGTACGAGAGAGGGTTTGATTTTGGTTTTCCCTCTGTTCAGGTCAGATTTACTCTTCCATTATTTCTCACTTGATTGCCATCGTGGTCATACTCAATTCATTGCCGCCTATCCCATCCATTTATTTTCCAAACAATGTAACTATCATATATAAATTAATGTTGTCTACTGCTTCTATTTTTGGTTTCACCCAATTTTCCTAACCCTAAAGCTAATTATTCGGTTGAGCTTTAATGTCTCCACCTCCTTTGGATTCAGGTTAATTACCTAAGGAACACATCTTGCTCCCTTTGGATTCGATATTCGATACGCTTGAACTTGAATCCATTTTTATCTTGATAGAGATAATTAGTAACAGAGTTAGTATTTCTGAGCTTTTTCTAATTTCTTGCACAAATCCTTTTCAGGCCTATTTGATTTATGCATGCCTAGTTGGATTGGGCATTTCAGAGTTCACATTGCATTTTGGATCCATTTGAATTTCATTAATTGCTTTGATAATATTTTTTTTTCTCTTTTGGATTTAACATATGATCTGTACTCAAGGGTGCATGCCTTAACTGTGTGTGAATCTAAACTTGAATATATATTCAGGTGTTTAAGTGTATTTTTTATAACTTTCTTTTTTGTTTCTATCGCCTATTTATGAAATCACTAAAATTGTATGTAATATTTGATCTTTACCAAGATTATGCTTCTGACTGTTGTCTAGTTATTGCGTAAACTTTTTTATTATGTGTTATATTTTTCTATCGCCTACTAGGAAGTTTTCTTTTCTCACTATTTTAGCATTTTGGATTTGATATAAACAGGAAATCTCAAAGACCAATGATCGTATGACTCAACTTGAAATTAAATGTTCATTGCCTGATGGAGGAGCAAAGGTTAGTCTATATTATAATATTATTTGAAATTTTAGATAGATTATGTGCACTTTTCTGTATTACATATATAGTTGTTTAGCTAATTTTTGTGTTAAAAAAAATAATGGCCAACCCGATCACCCGAACCAAACCAAACCATAGATGTTTGGTTCGGTTTGGTTCAGATTTGGCTATCAAAAAATAAGAAAACCGAACCAAATCGAACCAATTGATTTTGATTGTTTCAGATTTATTTTTTCCCAAAATCCGAACTAAACCACCCACTTACACCCCTACTTAGTGTATGTAAAAACACTTATACCTAATCTTACACCATCTATTTTATTTTGATCCTATGGCTACCATTTATTTCACTATTCAGGAAAAAAAAAACATCACGTGAGTGAGGCAGAGTGAAGATTTGTTCTCCTATTCCAGCACAACCTTCTTCCTCCTCACAAGTGCCCTATACCATTCTCTATTACCACTCAAACCAGAGCTTCACCAGTAGCTACACCGCACGTCATCCACACCGTACTAGACTGGTCGTGCCTAGCAACAACTGGACTCCATCTTTATTACCTTCTTCCTCCTCACAGCACCACGATCCACGAATTGCACCTACGTTTCGTCACTAGCCCATACCGCTCAAACCAGAGTGAAGACTGGCAGCGCACCACACGTCCTCTACGTTGGGTTTTGAAGATGGGTTTTGAGCACTATGTATTTGTGGTTGCTTCCTTGATCAATTTATATTCACAGTTTGGTGGTTTAGATGTTGCCTACCAGTTGTTTGTGAAAATGCCAGTTTGAGATATGGGTTCTTGGAATGCAATGATCTCTGGGTTTTGTTAGAATGGGAATGCAGCTGAGGCATCGGATATCTTGAATAGTATGAAAGTTGAGGCGTTAAAGATGGATACAGTTACAGTTTCAAGCATACGTCCAATTTGTGCACAATCAAATGATATTATTAGTGGGTTCTTGATTCATTTGTATGTGATAAAGCATATGAGCATAATAATGATCCAACTACTGCACTTGGGTTCTTTAACGAGATGCATAATGTATGGACAACACTTTAATGGGAAACGTATGCGAAGTGGATGAGGTATGTGAGTACCAGAGCCAATAACATCACTTAACTGGAGATTGAGCTTGAACATCAAATCCTTTAACTAACCTGCTAATCATTTGATCACTTAACTGACCAAAAATTGAGGCTAAACTCACAACTATCAACAGGTCAGGTCGAATTCCAATGAATTGCATCTCGTTAAAGAACCCAAGTGCAGTAGTTGGATCATTATTATGCTCATATGCTTTATCGCATACAAATGAATCAAGAACCCACTAATGATATCATTTGATTGTGCACAAACGGGAAGTATGCTTGAAACTGTAAATGTATCCATCTTTAACCCCTCAACTTTCATACTAGTCAAGACATCTGATGCCTAAACTACATTCCCATTATAACAAAACCCAGAGATCATTGTATTCCAAGAACCCACATCTCGAACTGGCATTTTCACAAACAACTGGTAGGCAACATCTAAACCATCAAACTGTGAATATAAATTGATCAAGGAAGCAACCACAAATACATACTGCTCAAAACCCATCTTCACAACCCAGCGTAGAGGACATGTGGTGCGCTACTGGTCTTCACTCTGGTTTGAGCGGTATGGGGTAGTGACGAAACACAGCTCCAATTCGCGGATCGTGGTGCTGTGAGGAGAAAGAAGGTAATAGAGATGGAGTCCGGTTGTTCCTAGGCGCGACTGGTCTGGTATGGCATGGAGGACGTGTGGTGCGGTTGCCGGTGAAGCTCTAGTTTGAGCGGTAACTGAGAACAGTGGTGCGTGGGTTCAGAGAACGGTATGGGACAATTGTGAGGAGGAAGAAGATTGTGTTGGAATAGGAGAACGAGTCTTCACTCTGCCTCACTCACGTGATTTTTTTTCTCAATAGTAAGATAAATGATAGTCATAAGATCAAAATAAAATAGAAGATATAAAATTGAATGTAAGTCTTTGTACTTACACTAAATGTAAGTGGATCTCC
This sequence comes from Ormosia emarginata, assembly GCA_029884605.1. Classification (NCBI taxonomy): domain Eukaryota; kingdom Viridiplantae; phylum Streptophyta; class Magnoliopsida; order Fabales; family Fabaceae; genus Ormosia; species Ormosia emarginata. The sequence continues at coordinate 2,857,351 of JAQQTP010000048.1, forward strand.
TCTTTTATATATATATATATATATATATATATATATATATATATATTAAAAAAGTGTTATTGACATTGTTCATTTTTTATTTACCAATTCGTTATAAGCATTTAACGATGCATATTCAATGCTTTTTTTTTTTCCCAAGGAAACATATTGAATAGTTATATGTGTAAATTGTGCTGTAAAATGTGGTCGAAAAATTGAAGTTGCAGGAGGTGTTCTATATATATCTCAGCTACTCCTAAAAGGATTACAAATCATCGTCTATCAAATTATGCATAAGGCATATTGTTCTAACTGGAATAATCTTTGTATAGAAAATAAATACAGAATAGCAATTATAGATTTAGAAGTTGGGAATTGTTTTGAAATAAATATAATAGAGTGTAAGAAGTATTTTATAATTTTATTCTTTTACGTTAATTTTCAGTTTTATTCTTTTTATATTTTTCTTCAAATCATTCAATCGTAATTTTAGAAAGGCAAAAATTGGGCACTACAATTCATAAGTTATTATTCAATTAGATAATTTGATTATTCGATTAGTTAATTAAGATTAAAGAAGCGATAGTGAAAAATTGTAAGTAAGGAATTGAGAGAAATAAAATTTTTATTCTTGACAAAATGTGATGAGCTTCACACACACAGAGACAGATATATATATATATATATATAGGAACTAATCAAATAATAACTTATGAATTGTATAGATTATACTGTAAAACTAAGTGAGGAGTCCTTTATAGTACTAGTAATAGGCATACATATAAATACATAACTAGTATCATTGGTAATAACTTTTACCAAACTATTATCTTTATATATATATATATATATGAACTAATCGAATAATAACTTATGAATTGTATAGATTATACTGTAAAACTAAGTGAGGAGTCCTTTATAGTACTAGTAATAGGCATACATATAAATACATAACTACTAGCATTGGTAATAACTTTTACCAAACTATTATCTTTATATACAATAGTTTAACTTAATTTTATTATATAAATTTATTTATTTTCATATACATTTATTTCTTCACCTAAAATAAAACTTTACATTAGGAGTATAAATCATTATATAAACAGTTAAGATGTCTTTTTTAAGTTTTTTTAATTGAAAAGTGCTTTTTAATTAAAAAACCACTTCTAAAAAATTTGAAGTGTTTTTGAGTAAATTTTTAAAAATAATCAGAATAAAAAAAATTCTAATTATTTTGGGAAGCTACAATGAGTAGTTTAAAAAAAAAGAATATGTAAATGAGAGAGAAAACTCATTGAAGAAGGTGGAGAAGTTTGTTTTGGACAAAAATATCCTTACATCATTTCAAAATGACAAATGTTATTTTCATATTTTCCTAAAAATGATTTTTGTAATTGTATCCAAATGATAAAATATGACTTTTAATAGAAATAAAAAACAAATAACTTTTTTATGATATATTTAAATTACTTTTACTCAAAACTTATCTAAATAAACCCTTAGTCTAATTGATCGATATCTAATAATACTAAAAACTTAAAAGAGTATAACTACTAAATAAAAACTAATAAAGTATAAAAGTTAATGAAATGAAATTTAAAAAATGTATTTAACAATTATAATATATTACTCAAAATCTCTTTCCCATGTATTCTATTGGTTGTTTTAAATCTTATAATTATAACTATAAAATATTTATTCAAGATTTAAATATTTGATACAAAAGTGTTTAATTTAGTTTCATTTTTTTTTTTGAAAAAAATTGACTCCAAATAAAAATACAAAAACATAATTTAACATTTGTCCAACAATAAAAAATAAAGGACAAAACTAACGAAGTTTTATTTAATTTCAACTTTTTAAAATTTAAGTAATTATTTAATTCATAAAATCAAAAAAGTATACATCATATATTTCTTTAAATTAGTTATAACCATTTTTTTTAAAAATAAAATAAGAAAATATTATCAACTTTAGTATTAGTACCATTCAAGTAATAACATTGTTTTTAATTAAATAAAAATATTTTTTTATCATCTTTTGCACCCAACCCATTTTATAGCAGGTTGACAGATCAACTTGTCTAAAAACAAAATGAATAAGTTAGAGTGTTAGACGAGTCAACCCAACAAAAAATAAATAAAAAAAAAGTGACTAATTAGGCAGGTCAACAAAACAAAATGTAAACGAAAAGGCCAGTTAGACGATATGCAAGTTGACATGCCTAATTGTCACCAAAATGTAAAACAAAACAAAAAAGGATAAAAAAATAGTGACTCGATGAGTCAACTTGCTGCGCCCTGCCACCATTACCTGTAGGTTATACAAGTCAAGTAAAAATCACCTGCCTTAGAAAAGGGTTTGCAAAATGTAAACTAATCTGTCTTTTTTTGTGAGTTAAACGGGTTAAATCATCGAATTTGACTCATTTTGGCATCTTTATTCAAGTGATAGGAAAAGATGTTAAGTATTAGTGCATGTTTGGATATAATTAAATTAGCTTTTTTTTGTTGAAAAAAAACTATTGTAACAGTATTTAATCATATTTGGTAAAATCAGCTTCAGTTTTTGCATGAAATTTAATGCAAAATAAAAGTTTTTTTAAGTTTTTTTTTCATAATGCTGAAGATTGAGTGTGTGTTTGGTTCAACTATGAAAACTTTAATTATTTCAATAATCAATTATTGTATAAAATTTTTTGTTATAATCGATTATAATCGATTCATTTTTATATTTAGATATGTTAGCTGAAAAACGATTTTAAATTAATCGGTTTCATTTGGTTGGTATAAAAAAGAATCACTTTTATGCATTAAATTACTAAAATAGGTATAGAATGGTTAAAAAAGTTATTTGATTGAGGATAAAATGATATTTACATATCAAAGTGTAAGGAATAATTTATAAGCTAGAATCATAAGCTTCAATCTTTAGCATTATGAAAAAAAGCTTAAAAAAGCTTTTATTTTGCATTGAATTTCGTGTAAAAACTGAAGCTGATTTTACCAAACATGATTAAACACTTTTACAACAGCTTTTTTTTTCCAAAAAAAGCTAATTTAATTATATCCAAACATGCGCTGAAGCTTATGATTCTAGCTTATAGATTATTCCTTATACTTTGATATGTAAATATCATTTTATCCTTAATCAAATAACTTTTTTAATCATTCTATACCTATTTTGGTAATTTAATGCATAAAGTAATTTTTTTATACCAACCAAACGAAACAAATTAATTTAAAATCATTTTTCAGCTAACATATCCAAACATAAAAATGAATCAATTATAATTGATTATAACAAAAAGCTTTTATACAATAATCGATTATTGAAATAATTAAAGTTTTTACAGCTGAACTAAACACACATTTACTATTTATTATTAACTTAGAGAGGTGTCATAATCCTAGTTGCAATAATAGTAAATCTTTGAAGGTTATTAATGATCCCACTTTGGTGAAGACTAAATGTGCTCCTTCTAAGAAAAAGTATGTCAAGAGGAGGCGTTGTTCCAATTGTCACAAAACTGGACATTACATAAGTAAATATCCAAAATTAGTTGAAAGGAGTTTGAATATACTATGGATGACCATAACTCAAGTTTAGAGTCTGATTTAAACACAACTTTAAATATAAATTATGTAAGGTTTGTTGAAATCATTTTAAATTAGTATTCCATATGAATTTGGTTAACTTATTGCAATTTATTTATATATACAAGTGGATGTGTGGATGACAGTGGAACCTTTCACACTGGCTCAATTTAGACATCAAATCAGAATTTGGAGAAAAAAAGTGTAAGTGCATCTAAGAGACCACAAAAGAGGAAGATAGTGCATTGTTCAACCTAAGACTCAGTAAAGGATATAGTAAGAGATACATAAAAAACTATTGATTTAAAGGATCATGTATAATGCAATAAATAAGTAATGATGAATGGTTTTAGTTTCAAATTTTTTTAAACTTTTATTTATTTGTTTGTTTTTTTTTTCTATTTGACAGCCAAAACTTAAAAGAGTTAATGTTCTACCAACTGATGACATGCATTAAATTTCACCATATCATGGTTTGAATAGAGGAGGAGCAGAAGTTATTATGCCAACAAGGTCAGCTACAACAAATTGTTGTATAGCCCTCTGGTATGGGCCCCTTGAACAAGGATTGCCGATGTTTCATCAATATCTTGAGTCACATGTTTACCCCCAAGTTCCCCCTGCTCCAATTTACCTTCAAATTCCCCTGGTTCTAATTTTCCATCAATACATAGGTCGCTTGCAAAATGTTCATAGTGGAAATTTATGGAATGGGTTGTAGAAATGAGATCGAAGTAGAAAAAATTGACACATTATTTGTAATTAGACTATTTGAAAGTGATGGATGTCATCACCATCACATTGTTTCCAGGTTGTGCCTTATATTTCTTGTTGATTGAAGAGTGATGGGTTGACTTTTATGTTATGGTAGTTATAAAAAGAGTTGCCTATGAGTTACATGATTATTTTCCAATTATGATCGAATAATTGAAGTTAGGAATAAAGTTTCTTCCAATTAATAGTTTATGTGCAACTTGAATTATTGTATATGTCATTTATACGAACTTTGTAAAAATCCTACTGTTTCATCCTATATGTTGGGTTCCTTTGTGTTATGTGCCACTTCTTAAGGTGGAGTAATGTTTTGTAGGATAGTTGTCTTTTTAAAAAAAAAATTTCTAGGCCAATTTAATATCATACATGCACTATAAGAATGTGTCTATACACGTCCTAACAAAAAAAAAGCCCATTTATGAATTTTAGCAATTGCATTCCAACACCCATAACCCAAGATTAATTGAAGGCCTGGGATACACATTGATGAATAACAAATGGAGATAAATGCATTGGTTGGTTTGTTGGGCCTTGCCCTTGTTATGTTCTGTTGGACTCCAATATGATGATTAAAGAAAAAAAACATAGCATAATGCACCTTAATAGTATTATACTTTGTCTAAAATCCAAAAAAGAAAAAAAAAACTTTGTTCAAAATCCACTAAGTGTGGTGGGCACAAGTCATCCACAAATTAAGCACAAAAAGAAAACAAAAATGTTATAAGCAAATCGTTTGTCCAGTCCACCATTCCTACACATTTTTCACTTATATATTCACAATCATAAAGTACAAGTGATCCTCGTGACCAAAGTTTTTTATGATTTTGGTCAATCTTGAAGAACAACCTGTCTTCAAGCCTTAGACCATTGATTTCGCGAAAAGTCATCCAACCGTTGCGAATTTTCACCTCAAGAGTGTCGCAACCATTCCAAAGGGGGCATCGTGCTGAGAGAAGGTAACTCAAAATTAACCTAAATTTAGGAGTCGTCACTAATCATTTTTTCCATTTAAAAATGAAATTGTGCAATTGGACACTTTAAAAGATATGATCCACGTTCTAGACTATAAATATGGGGGTTAATTATGGGTAAGAAAGGTATTAGTACCTTACATCGTCTGTTCAAAACAAAGGATTACCTATTTAATCTAATGTTATTCACTAACTTAGTTAAATTAGTCTCATCCATTCAAAAACATATTTTAATTTTTAAATGTCCCACTTTGTCAGGTATGTTATAACAAATGATAAATAACTATGGGTGGGAATGAGTGACTAAATAATCATTATTTTATAGAACAAATTTAAATACCACAATATGTTATATGAAAGTGGTGAACTAAAAAAAATAATTTTCAAGAAAATAATTTATAAAAAGGATCAAACAAAATCTTTATATATATATATATATATATATATATATATATATATATAAAAGTGATTTTGAAATGATTTCACAAAAGATTTTCATTAGAAAAAGTTCACCACAATCACAAGATTGAGGATATATGAATTTGCTCACATTTATTTTATTATTATCGTTCACCAAAAAGATTTTCTCTATTTTAATTGTGAAAATTAGACCCAGCCAGCACTTTTAGTTAAATCTAATAATAATAGTCTCAAGAGTATTGGGAAGAGTTCAACGATCGTCACGACGTCAATCATCTCCCAATTTTCCATCTTTAACCAAGTTTTAAAAGTTAATATTTATAGAGTGGAATGACACAATAAAATTAATGTTTGGAATAAGATTATATTAGAAATTGTTTAAGGCCCGCCAACGCTTCTAGCAAAATCCAAGAGACAACCTTCACCTCAGGAAAGTCGAAAGTTTCACCGTCACTTTGGCTAATTATGATTATTTCGTTGTTGGAATCTTAATCTATAACATTTAAATAAATAAAATGACAACACAAAAAGAATGAATAGAGACTCTTATTGGAAATTACTTAAGATCTTGTCAGCGCATATAAAAAAATTTAAGAGATCTCTTCACCTCCGGAAAGTAAAAGATTTTGTCATCACTTTGATTAATTTTGAGCGTTCCATTGTCGGATTCTCAACCCATAACAAGATTATATTAAAAAATGCAATAAAAAAGAGAAAATAAAATGATGAAAAATCTAATAAAAATAAACCCAATTAATTAAGAAGATGATGTTGCAGAGACTGGTTGCACAAGGCCAATGACGCAACTTCAAATTAAAGGAACACTCATCACTTGTAAGATTTGGCTACTCCGACTTACTCAACAAAAGAATCAGGTGCAATTATAGAATTTGAAATGCCACACATGGATGAATGTTTCTTTGAAAAATGAAACACGAAATTGTCAAAGAAATCATTTTATGAAATAAAAGAAATTTATTTAGAGGCTATATGGAAATGGCTTAGCATGACTTCAACAATGGATTTAAAAGCAAAGTTGCACCGAAACAGATCATATAAAATGATGTACTTATTGAATATTCCTTTTTGAATCAAAGCACAAAGTAAGCATGATACCACCATCACAAAAATGATTTCTTAACTCTCCAGGGTGTTGAAAATAAAAACTACACCACACAAAACCAGAACAGAATGACGGTACAAGCATCAATTATGAGTGCCTTTTATAATGGACCAGTGTGAAAAGGCAGCACCGGTGGTCCATTCAGTTTGACCGTTGGATTGAGGTTTTGCAAAAGCAATGGTTGAGATTAAGCAGTTACCACCGACTTGAACAGTAAAAATGTAAAAACTTTGAGACTGCATATTGGTTCCTCGGTGGAGACGTTGTTGTCCGAAGTTGGATATGGGTTGTCAGTAATTATTTGTTATATGAATGATTAATAATATGGGATGGGTTCAAGCACAATAATTAAGAAACTTATTAAAGAGCAAATACATAATTTGATCCTTTAAAAATATACGTTGTATATAATTTTTTTTGTGTGCAAACGAGCATCAACAAAGTTATTCATATTCGAAAAAATTGTCACATATCTTTTTTATTAATAATTAAATGCATGACTTACTTGATATATGATGTATAAAGTATTTAATATTTTGTTACTTGTAATCTTATGTGAAAAATTTATGCCACAAATGATATAATGTGGCAACACGAGACATGTAAAAAAATGTTAAATGTACAAAAAATAAGTTAACAAAAAAAAATTAAAGAAATACAATACACCAAAATACAAATAAGAAAGAAAAAAAAATCACCCTTAATTAATGTCATTTATTTAGTATAAAACAATGTATATACTCTTAATCAGTTTCCTAAACTAATTAAATTGTTAATTTTTCACTATCTTCCACTAAAAAGATTTACATTGAAATAAATAAATAAGTGAAATTAAATTGTTAATTTCTCTCCTAATTGATTGTCCTTTATGTATGTTTAATTACTTGTCACAATCAAATAATATATGAATTATTCATTATCTTCTATGAATAATATTACTATACAAGTAATTTAAATAATAAAAAATAATAATATAATTAAAACTTTTACATGAGATAAAAAGTTGAGATAAAAAAATATAGTTAAAAATTTTAAATGAATGTAAATTTATAATTAACATAAAAGATCAACTTCCAAATTCTCTTTATTGTAATATGCCAAGATCACTATTCAAATCATTTTGTTATAAGTAAAATTAAAAAGACAAAGTGAAGGTATCTTAGTTAATAACTAAAAAAAAATGGTTGATGGTTATGGCTAATTCTAATATACACCCTCCTTTGGAGGGTGTACCAAACACCTTGATAATCTTAGCCATTAAATATGTTGAAAAACACATCAATGGCTAAGATTAACTACTTGAAAACTTTTTTTTTGTTGTAAGTTTTTTTTTTAATCATCACCACCATAGTTACCGATGGCCACCATCACTTCTGCCGCCGCCGCCTACCACCGCCCACCGTCGCCCACTTTCCTCCATCTCTGCCATAACTTCATCACCTCCATCTTCACCCACAACTACCATCAACAAGCACACCACCTTCAACCAACCACTCACCTCCTTCACCACCCACCATCAACCTCAAACACCCACCACAAACCATCTTCAACCAACAACCATAAACCACCATAACAACCACCATCCCACCAAGCTGAAACCACCCATCCGAACCGCCCCCACAGATCCGGCCGGCAACCTTCACTGCACCAGCACGAACTGAGGCCAGCGCCGACGCCCTCACCCCGCGCCACCGCTGACGTCGAGCCCGCACCCACCAGGACCGCGCCGCCGATCTCCATACCAGTTGGCTCATCTAGATCAGCGCAGCACGATCGACGAAGACGTGCAGCTCCAGACCGCCGAGCCGCTCGGATCCAACCAGACCGCCCCGCGAGCTGCCCACCACCCAACCCGCCACCGCTGGAACCAGCTCGCCTGAATCGCATTACCCGCGGACCGCTCGACCAGATTGGCGACGCCGCGTAGCTCGCACCAGATCCGCACCAGACCGGCGACGTTGAACCAGCCATGCCATCCAGATCTAGGCGTTCTCGCAACCATGTGCCGCTCCACGACCTCCTCACGAACTTCCAGTCCGGCCAACGTCGGATCTGGAAGAAACCAGAAAAAAAAATATAAAAAAAAAAATAAAAGCGTTGATGCATAAGACGTGATGGTGGTTGTGGGTGAAATGGCAGGATGTGCTGGTAGCGTTGGCAGGGGTGATGACCGGAAAGTGACGACGGCCGGCGGTGGCCGGAAGCTAGCGACGACCAGCAGCAAATGGTGATGGGAAACAAAAAAAAGAAAAAGAAACCTAGAGCAACAAAAAAAATCTACTATTGCAGGTAAAGTCAAGGGTGTATTATACACCATAACTTGACTAGGAGCACAATAGCAACCGCCTGATGGTTATTGCTTGTCATCATTGCAGGTGGACGAAAAGGAGAACGGCGTAACAGAAAATTTGATTATTAAAATAGTAATGGCTTGACATTTTTTTACACCTAATGCATCATTGTTAGTTTCTACAAGGATAAAACTCGTTTGATTTATTCTTTTGTATTTTTGGGCACCAATTATTTATGTGTTTCAAGATTCATATTAGAGTGTAATAATATTCTTGACACATTTTATATTTCTATGAAAATGCTATACACAGCTATGTGTTACCTTTAAATTAAAGTCACCAAGTATAATTAGAAGAGTAATTTTGACAAAGCTAAGGTAGCAATGTGGTTGCCATTTTACATGAACGAATGAGAGAAGGTCAATTAATTTTGTTATTAATGTAACTAATTTTTTGTTGTTTGTGTTTTTCTTTTTTATTTAATTGGATAGTTTGATGATTTACTTTTTTTTTTTACTAAAAGAATAATATTCATTCATTCAAATTGGTAAAATACATCGAGAATAACACAAATTCAACATCGCTAAAAACTGAAAAGGATGAATCTGCGAACAAACTCACAGCACTCAGGTTAATAGCATAACACGACAAAATGCCTACAAATGTGACAAAATCAAAGTGACCGAAATTCTCATGTTTTCTGATTTGTAACGTTGACACACAAGTCTTGATTGAATCTATAATGGATCGAAGCTGATCTACCAATCTGAACCAAACGAACACCACAACAAGACGGGAAACCACCGCAATAATGCGGGAAATCAAACGACGCTGCATCAAAACAACGAACAAAACACCGCCGCACGCAGATGACGAAAACACTGAAAAACACGAAAGAAAAATCAGATCTATGAGGAAAAATTACTTATTTAGATAAAAGAAGAAAAAGAACGATGTAGAGGGGTGATTTCAGGCCAAAAAATGGCCCAAATCACTCCCCTCCGATGAATGAATAGAAGAAAAGAGGAGAAACTGACGTTAGGATTCGTAAAGAAAGAAAAGAGGAGCTGAATATAGTTTGATGATTTACTTGAAACATATAACTGTTTTGCAGTTGCATATTCCATAGTTTCATATTAGAATTTAACCTATCTTTGTAGAATTGCATTATATATGTGATGAATTGTTTCTTGCCTCAAAATGATCTTTTTGCTAGGGAGGTTTGCTTTTACAAGTACTATACATGAGGGCAATCAAACAGTTTATAGTTTTGTTAATTTGAGTTTATCTCATTACTATGATCTTAGTTTATTAAATTCCCCCCTTTATTTTTTATTTTTGAAGCATTTTGTTTATGCTACAGAGGTTCTTATATACCTTGTAAATCATCCTAATTATTTGATTCTTTTTATTTTTGAGTTTAGGCTCATCTCTATAACAAAAAATAAAAACATATTGATAACATATAAAGTGTGATTTAGAACAGGGCAAGGCGGGGATAGGTGGATAAATCCCTACGGATTTGGATATGAGGCAAAAGAATAAATCCTGTTGAGTGATGGGATAGAAAACGAGACAACATATGAGTGAATGGAGAAAAAAATACTCTTTATCCAATCCTAAAAAACTTGTCCCTTAGCAATGGGCGAGAGTACTTAAAAGTGAAAAGTTAATTTTTTTGTTTGGTGCTTGAAATGACATTTTGTCATTATAACTGTTAGGTTTGTAGGTTGCATGCAGCAACATTGGCAGAGCATCCTAAGAAAAGGTAATGTACTTAACACGTTAGGTTTATTTGGTTTTAATGTTAATAAGTAAATAATATAATAAATATAGAATAAAATAATGGGGTTTGAGGACTAAGATGAAAGTGTAAAAAGATATCATGGACTAACTAGCAAACTATCTACAAACTAACAAACAACTTAGCATGGAAAAGTTTAATATGGACCAACTTAAGTTTTGGTGTATGGGTGCACCCACTCAAATGACCTATTATTATGGGTCATCCAGTTTTCTCTTATTTATTTTTTGACCCTTATATTTTAGTCTATTGCTTGTTAGTCCTTGTCTTTCTTCCCATTTTTTGTCTCGCCAACTGAGAATAGTGGTAGGTTGTTCTTGGTATGGGTGAATAATGAATGGCGAGGATGGAGCCAGCAACAAAGTCAAGAGTAGGAAGAGACGACATTGGGGTTGCCACACTTGCAACGGAGGAAGGGTGCGGTTTGAGATTTGGACTGAATCCTTTGATCTCACCGAAAAATGTGCAACTCCCAGATCTCACTGGAAACGAAGTCTTCTGCCACCACCGCACCCATAGTCCCTAAACATGAACCACCGCCTAGGATCAAAAGGTTGATCTTGAACTCGGACTTGGGTTGCTACTTCTTGGGGATGGATTTGATGGGTAAAATGTTGTGGTGGGTCGGGTTAGTGGGTTTGGTGGAGGAGGCGTGCTTAGCGATGTTAGAGGATCTGGTGAGCATTTGGATTACTTGCTTGAAGGCGGTGTCAGCTTGGACGAAGGTGGTTGAGTACGGGTTGGCATATTCAGATCTGGTGATGGGTTTAGGAGGATGAGGTTAAGGGTGGGGGCGCTAGGTTCGCCGGCACTAGAGGAGGAAAAAGATGTTGCGTCGAAGGACACGATGACAGAGGTTTGGTCGCTGGAGAAGATACAGTAATAGTGGATGGAGATGCTTCCGAAGGATGAAGGTGAAGATTTGGTTTGCAATTTACCAGTTCAATGGATTTCAAGTCTTCAATCTAAACCATAACTACTACAAAATTGAATTGAAAGAGAAACTAATTCCAACTAGCAACAAGGAATTGATAGTGTTTGGTAGTTAACGACAATCTTTGCAGATAGAAAGAAATAAAATGTTCAGAATGAATCAGAGACAAACTAAGGATTTTTATGCAAATACTTGCACATAATTTTTTTTCTTTTGAAGGACCAACTTTGTAATTAACTAACATTAGTAAATAACCTTTTGACTAAGTTACATGTCATTATTCCCGACCATTGATATATTTGTCTACAAAATCAATGGTTGAGATAGCATGTACATCGATACACCTAATTTTTTTTAGGTCCATAGTAGACTTCTCCACTTAGCATAGCCAGTTGGTCAAAGAGACCATCGGTGGACTGCTTAAAAAAATGGTCCATTGTAAAACCGACCTCAATTATGCACACAAAAGCACATTGTTTCATGACTATTGGTTAGAGTAATATATGCTCATGACTATAAGGACTGGTCCGTGGGACCAACTTTGTATGCTCATGCCTTACTCACTGGTTCCAAATGAGATGAGTCTGGAGATAGGCTCCTCTCTCTCTAATGCTTTTTGAATCTTTCCCTTACGTCATTCACTTTCTCACTTCCTCACTTCCTCGAGATGTTCTCAGTTTTTTTTTTGGAATTCGTGTTAAGTGACTATTTTATGCTTATATTTCTAAGCCCAAGGAAGTAGTATTGAAATCTCATCTAAATAGAGTTTTATCCTTTATTTTTCTTTACTTACTTTCTTATCTTTTTATCTCAATCTATCTCTTAATTTTATGATATTATCCCAAAAATTACTCTCTCTTCACACTTCTTATCTCCTTCAAAGCCTTTATTTATAGGCTAAGAATAGTTAGTGTAAACCCTATTAAAATGATAATCTTAACGAATTTTGTTTCTATATCAACTCTATCTTTTCTTATCTTTAAGCTTAATTATTTCTCATATCTAAACTTTTTGACGAGATCCCACAAGATATGTTCTCTATCTTGTAACCTCTTTTACCATCTCTTCAACTTTTAAAAATTCAATTCCTATCACTTTTTTTTAATACTTTTGAATTGTTGGACTGCATATTTTACATTTTAGAAGTGGCTCAGGAAAAATTGGGTACTGACAACGAGGTTTGCCAAGCGTTTGCAGGATGTCAACTTGTTGTTGGAATTAAGTACCTTGGATCTTCACAGTCCAAAAACCCATGTGCTTGCACGATGTGCTGTTTGGAAAACTTTGAAGGCACTTACTGCATATATGAATATAAAAATTAAGGGTAAATGCAATATTAGGAAATTGACATCCATGTAAAAGGTTTAAAATAAATCATATAATTAATAGTCATGCAAGCAGGTGTGAAGATGCCTTTAATTCATTAAGCAGCACATTGAACGACAAATCTTCATCCAAAAACTCATCATATTCATCTTCAAAATCAGAGGAGATTTCAATGGGCACGTGTTCTGGATTGGCTTGATGCTGAGGATTGAGATAAGGATTAGGATGGCCTTTCGTGCATGATCAGTTTCAAAAATAGGCTCTGGTGCTAGCTGGGCTTTTGCTGTTAATTGTCACTGGGATTTTGAGTGGGATTGAGGGTGGGCTTTGTGGATTGTTTGTGTGCTTATTCAGGAGTTTCCTGAGCTGCTATGGTGCTGTTGACATCGATGGGTATTGGATCTCGTCACCATCTGCACTCCTTTTGTCTAAAGATTTGCATGAGAAATTTTTACATACCTATGTAGTATAGTTTCAACTAGCAAATTCCCTTCATACAAAAGTCTGAGTTCTTTCCACCCAGTTTTAAGATATCCACAATATGGGGCTTTTTGTACAAAACCAACTTTGAGTCTATTCCCAGTTGGATCGATGATGTCAAGGATTTTGTCAAGCTTATGACCATATTCCGTCATGAAGTCCCAAGGAAGTTCCTTAGGATCCTACATACAATGCAAAATGGAAGTTTTGTAAAGTCACATTGGTGTTTCATTTTTCTTACACCGCACAAACAAATTCCCAGCAACATGATTTTGTGTTTAAGTTACAAACCTGATCAGAATTAGATAGCACATAAATTGCTTTGGTCATTATGTTGTTGTCTTGTTGATATGACTTCAACCTAAAAGTTCAAAATTTATATAATAAAAAAACAAATCGTGACCCTTAATCGATAAGAAATCGAAGCCAATAAGAAAACTAATTGTCGTGCATTGTATAAAAAATCGAGCCAGTCACCATAAAACCATGAACAATATAAAGAGGGGAAAAAATATCTTTTCAAATATCTACACTAAACCCTACATGATAAAATGGAATAAATATTACAAAGCATAAGACGAATTCACAAAAACGGAATGTTACAAACAATTAGAATCTGTATATAGAAAGAAACAAAAGTATTCGTACTTGTGGCCTGTGGGTAATGGCACTTCAATTGGTTCCTATTGTTGATGTCATTATCTTCGTTGCGAGTAGCACACGTGAAGGAGAAAGAAATGTTAAAAGGTCGAAATGGGTTTGGGAGTCAGGGTAGTGAAGCCTTTTTTTTTATTGTTGGATGATGAAGCTTCATGACCAAGTCGAAAAGGTGGTATGGGCCATCAACAAGCCCAATTACAGATGGGGCTCATTCAAAACCTTACATCTGGATTGACGACAAAAAAAAAAGGGTTATGGTTCACTAATGTGAACAAAAAAAAATGTTAGGGTTGACTTATGTTATGAAATTTATTAAAGACTTTTTTTACCTATTAGATAAAAAAATAAGATTTTCTCATCCTATATTTTGAACATATTTATATAAGGATATTTTCAAAATGAGTAATACAAAATTTAATAATGCACACTTGATCTTTTTAATCAAATATCTTCTATATGAGGATTATATTTATAGACAACTTAATCATTTTGAGGCAAGAACAAGTTGGTTCGTATTTATATATTTATTAACCATGTGCCTCCTTTATAGGGTTAATTTGATGAATGAGGTGTTTAGCGGGAGCACAAATCGAGTATAATGGTTTTGTAAAGTCAGCTTCAGTCTAAATTGAGCACGTAATAATGGACAAAAGTATAATAAAATTAAAAATTGCACAAAATAAATCTATTGAAATGAATCATCTTTCAGTATGTCCTCGATGAATACAATCTGTAAATGATTCATTTTAAACTAAGTTGGATGAAAGGATACTTCATGGTTTTGTTAAAAAAATAAAAATAAACAAGTAACTGTTGGGCTTAGTTTAATTACTAGCATTCTTACACTACTCCTCATTCTATACCCTAGTTTAATTAAGAGTTTACTAATTTTGTCAGAGTTTACTCCAAATTTTACGTGTTTACCAAAAAGAGAGTTTATATGGAAGTTAACTCCTTTATGAGTCATAGGGTCATAATCTCGTAATATTTTAAGGTTTAACTTGATTGTTTAACAACCCTAAACAAAATAAAGGATATAAGGTTGTGTTTAGAATGAATAAAAATGAAAAATGATTTGATTTGATTTGAATTGAATTGATTTGATATGATTTAAAAATCAAATTTTGTGTTTGAAACTTTAAAAAAAAAATAGGATTTGAATTGATTTAGAAATCAAATTTTGTGTTTGGAATTCATTAAAATGAGAACTGATTTGATTTGATTTTATTATTTTACATTTTAACCCTTATGAGAGGTTATTAGAGGTAGTTACTAAGGGTAAATAATCTATTCATTTCAAATCAAATCAAATCCTAACAAATCCTATCAAAATTGATGGAATTGCTAAAACAAAAGGAATAAAATCCATAAGATTTTAGAAATCAAATCATTTCCTACTTTTAAACATTCCAAATACAAAATTGTAATTAAATTTGATTTACAAATCAAATCATTTTTTATTTTTTTACATTCTAAACATACTCTAAAGATTTTTATCTAACTATAAAATGTTGACATGTATGAAAATTAGGCCATACTTTTTTAAGGTAATATTTTATTCAATAATTTAGTTGGGTTCAAATATTATGTTCGTTATTTTGTCAATTTTGGAACCCAAGCCCCTTGCACAAGAACCAACTGACATTGGTAAAATTATGAGATAATTTACATCATAACATATTATGATCAATTCAACAATACTTATGATTTTTTATTTTATACTATTTTTTGTAATTTTTAACATTTTCCATATAAGTAATAAATTTATAGTAACAGATGCCAAAAGTATGGGTCCAATATCCATAAATTATAAGTTTGGGCCTAATATCATACAAAATATTGAAATGAAAATAATTTAAACTACCTAGCCCAAGATACTCATTCATGCATGCATTTTGATCATTTCATCTTCACATTTATAAGCATGAACCATCACCACTTTCTATAACATTGTGTTCGCTTGATTCATATAAAAAAAATAGAGATGATAAGGTTGTAACCATTTCACCAATTTTTTAGTTCTCTTTTCTAATTTTATGAAATACCCATATGTCTGTCCCTTCACCTCCTCTTCTTTTGTCATTCAGATTCTAATGGAAGGAGGAAAAACATCATCATCTTCTAACTCTAAAACAAAGTACACTGAGAATGATGAAGACAAATTTCGGTTTCTATATGAGAAAGATTGATGCAACATGTGTAACTTTTACATTGATGGATTAGGTGCTCTTGGTTTTCCAATGGTAAGCATTAAAGTTTTCTGATTTCTTAAAAAAAAATTCATCATCTTTATGTTGTAGTAAAGGTGTGAAGTTTCAAATGCAGGGTGGTTATTTATTTGACAATTTTATTTTATTTTATTTTGTGTAGAAGCTGCCAAGGGATTTTGTTCAACTACGACTAAAAGTAAAAGAAAAAAATTATATAATTTGTTCAACTATACTTAAAATATTAAAAAAATTAAAAGAGTAACCCTAACCCTAATGTGAAAATAAGTTTGTCTCAATGGTTTAATATGTTAAGTTTTGATGATGACAAATATAAGATAAAAATAATAATGTTTATAAATATGCTTAATAGATTATATATGATCATGCATGATCATGTACTCCATCTTGTTATATTTCATATAATAATCATTCATACTCTTTATAGCATCTTTTATAAGATATATCCAATAATATATTATATGAGTGATATTAATTTAATATTGGATTTGACTCTATTTAAATGACAATGTGCAAAGTGTTCTTTGTTGCATCCTACATAGAACATATCTATTAGTAATTGATAAATGTCTTATTTGGATGTGTCTATGAAAGTATTATATGCATGTTAGACTAACTAGAGTTATATATTTATGAATCATGTATATGAAGATATTAAATTATGAATTTGGACTAACTATATTTATTTAAATGAGCAATACATTGTAGGATAGTCCAAGTACTAAGAGTGAGTATTGCAATAAGAAAGTAAAAGATCACAATTATACTCAACTCAAGAAGAATGAGAATGATAAGATATTCTAAGCATTTGCAAGATTTGAAGAGAAGAAGTTTTTAGAAGCTTAGATCACATCAAGAAGCCTAAGGATTAGAATTGATATATTTTCCTTTTAGGCTTTCTCCTATGTAAAGATAGAGGTTTTACAAGAAAATAACTCAAATATGTTTTTAAATCTTTACAAATGGTTCTTACATGTTAAAATGTCCAACAAACATATTTTGAAAAGCTAGTCGTGGTGGTAGTTAAAAACTATGAAAAATAGTCAAGTTTGAGTTTTGAAAAGCTGACCTTTAGTTACTCTTTTGATTATAACTTTCATAATACTTTGATTTTTGTTCTGAAATTATTTCATATAAAAATAGATTCAAATATCTTTCCAATGAGTCGTCTTTTGCGTAAAACGAATAAGAAATGACAAAGTTATGACTATTTAAAGTCAGATTTCGAAACCAGAGTGACTTATTTGAATAAAAGATTTGTTATTTGAATAAAACATGCCCCAAAACGTTCCCAACGGCCATAAAATAGTTCGTTTTCATAAGAAATTATTTTTAAATATTATCAACGACTATTTTATCACTTGAGCTCTATAAATAAGTGTAGATTGAAGCTTTTACAACTATTGAACACTTGGTTTGACCATTGAATCATCAAAATCATATTTTGAGCTCGTTAGTGCAAAATCATTCTATTCCTTTGTTCTTCAAGTTGTATACATACTCTTGTGAGAGTTTTTAATCTTTCTCTTTATCTTAAAATCGTTATAAGAGGGTGAAGTATCCTTCAAGAGAGAAAATGATGAGGTATCCCCTGTAGTGGAGGCTTAAACACAAAGGGTGAAGTATCCTAAAGGTGTTGTGAGTGCTTGATGCGAATTAAAAGTTGTAAATCCAAGTGCAGATTATTTCAAGTAGTAAATTCTCGGGAGTTTGAGGTCGATTCACAGGGAATTCATGAAGAAAAATTCTTTGAGGTAAGGAAAAGATTTGTCACAATAATAAAGGTGATAAAGGTAGCTCACAAATGAAAAAAGATTTACTTGGACTAAGAAATCTACTCACAGTAATAAATTAAAGATAAAATTATTTCTTTTTATAACTTAATTGAAAGTCACACATAATGGAGGTTCCAATAGAAAAATACAACATTCAAAGTTCATTTATGATTATATATGTAATTATATAATGATTCCTTTAATTATCCGCTAACACCATCATTTATAAATGGGCTCAAGAATTCATTGTGTCAACCTCTTGTCTATAATGAATCAAGATCTCCACTTTACAAGGAGGGTTTCTAAATTGATTAGAAACAAAATATAACATATATAATGATCACTTGATATTACATCATTTAAGCACACGAAAGAAATTAAACAAACCTTAATTTATTACCAAAAGCTTCACTATCTCACCCTAATAAAATAAAAATTAGTTACTCATGAACAAGAAGAAAGAAAGAGATAAGAAGAAAAAGATGAACATAACTTCAATTTAGAACAAATAAAACTACAACAAGAGAAATAAATAACACAATAGCATAATCTAAGCTAAGATGATCAGTTAATGCTCCCTTTTATAGAGCTCAAAGAGTACAAAATGACAATGGAATGTTTGATGATGATTAGTAAATGCCAAAGGAGTTGTTTGACGAAGATAAGTGAGTGGAAATTATAGAGATTCTTGTCTCCAAAATGTTTCAATTTTGAGCTCATGACATGCATCATTTTCTCATCAAGTGGTCTTCATAAGAGTTGTAGAGAATTGTCTTAGATTTCCAAAGGCACTGGCTTCAGCTCAAAAGACCACCTACAGCCTTGGATATGGCCCAATTACTGCATACTATTTAGGCCCAACTACAACTCCTCTGTTCTGACTTTCAAGCCCAATATTACCTTTAAGGCGTCCGATCTGAATTTTGTGTTCTTCATAAAAGTTGTAGATTTGGGTCTTAACTTTCAAATGACACTAGTTTCATTCCAAAAGACCTCCTATAGCCCGAGAGATAGCCTATTGAGTGCACAGAGGTCAAACTATCAGGTTCAAAACTCTAGATTTTGCTTCAACTCCAATTTGAGTTATTCGAACGTGTGTTCCAGATCTTGAGGTCCCATGAAAGTTGTAGAGAATTGTCTTATCTTTCCAGCAAAACTAGAATCACACCAAACTGATATTTGTAACTTAAATTATAGTCAGTTTACTAAAAGATGCAGAAAAGCAAATTAAGGCTAAGTCAAGCAATAATTTCTTCAATGATCCAATTAAGCTCAATATCATAAAATATGACAAAACTAACTTAATTAAGCATAATTGAACCTTAAGAAGCCTAGTGAGAGGGTTGTAAAATGTATAAAATATATTGCTATCAGTGCTCTTGAATGTAAAGGTTTTTCAAGCACCTATGAAGCTTGAAAAATTGGAGGCTCTAACACAAGAGTGAGGTATCCCAAGGTGTGAGGAGTGTTCTTACTTGTACAAAAGTTTTTTTAGTACCCATGAAACATAGGAGATAGTAAAGAAAATCTCAAGTTAAGTTTGAGAACTAGATGTAAGTCACAAGTGGTTGGTGGCTGAATTAGAATAAATTCTTGAGTTTGATTCTCTCATCCTTACACTCTTTAATTTCAATGTTTGGTGCAACATATTTATTTTTTGCATATTTTGTCATCTTGATGTTTTGATTTTAAGAACTTGATATCTAGTTTATTTGCTTGATTTATCTTATAACACAAATTGTATTTGAGTAATCTATAATAGTTGTATCTTTGTTAGGCTTATTCTGCTGTATGTGTTAATTAAGTATATCAAAATGTATAATTTCTCAAAGTTGCTTTAAAAATTTTTGATCACCCAATTTACCCTCTCTTAGGTGATGGTTGTCATGACTAACACATAACCCTACGACTGTTAAGCTCGAACCAGACCCGAAAGAAACATCAACCGTACCAATGTTATTTTCTTTTAAAATTTCATAACTTAGTTTTATATAATATTCAAATTTGTACATTTTCTCTAAATGTCGGGTTGGCCAGATCTAGGCCTGGTCAATAATCAGGCCATGATCAGATAGAGTGTGGTCTAAAAATTTGGCCTGATAAAAATATTGGATCAAGTTCACGTCAGGTTAAACACGGCCCAACCTAGCCAATGAACACCCCTACTTCGCATAATATTTTATGTGTTATTGTAAAACTTCAAATAACATATGCTTTCATTAATGTGATAATTGAAAGTTATTATATAAATTCAACGTCAAATCACTCTTTCAATCATATGCATATACTATATATAAGAATATTTAACTTATATACTATATATGCATGATTTATACTATATATTCATGATATATATATATATATATATATATATATATATATATATATATATATATATATATATATATAGGAAAAGAGTATACACCACCCTAAATTTTGACCCTTTTGTAAATTAATACTATGAACTTTAAAATCTTTTTAATTAGTCTATGAACTTTGATCCTTCATTTAATATTAATTTGGACTATTTATTAATTTATTTATTTAAATTTGATTATAAATACATTTATTATTACAAAATAAATAAAAACAATTTTTTTAAAAAGAAATTTATTTTTTATGTACTTTGTAATAAATAAATTATATTTAAAATTAAATTTTAATAAATAAATTAATAAATAGTTTAGAATTAATGGTAAACAAATAAGATGATACACAATATCATCGTTAGTGAATTAATATATTCAATTTAAATAGAAAAATCTATTGAGATATTAATTAAAGTTTAGGGATTAATTGAGAAAGTTTTAAAATTTATGGTGGTGATTTGCAAAAGGGTCGAAGTTCAAGGACTAATTGAAAAAATTTTAAATTTCATAGCGTTAATTTGCAAAAGGGTCAAAGTTTAGGATGGTTGTATACACTTTACTCTATATATATATATATATATATATATATATATATATATATATATATATATATATATACTAGATATTGATTTCTTATATAAGAATATTTAAAATCATGATTGTATTTACATCCCTATGGCAATTTTAAATATTTTTTACATTGTATTTTATTCCTTAATTTCTACTTTTTATTTAAAAGTTGTATTTTTCATTACTTTATATTTTTCAATGAATTTGGTTTCTATTTTTTTTTAAATATGAAAAATAGTAATGGCGTCATAATGTGTTCTATTGCGCCAAACTTAGAACACAAAATCATGAGGGAAGGATTTGGAACCTTGAGCTAGGACTCGGGAGAGCAAAACTCAAAACACTAACCCTTCATCTCCCACTAGTACAACAATGGTCATCATTTAATGCAAAAAATAACAACCAACTATTATAGGAGTTCATGAAGTGTGCTTTTCAAATAACGAGGGTGGGCTACACATTAAATCATGCAAATATTCATGATGTAGTACATGCATTCTTAATTACAAGTAATAAGCTATTAACTAGCCTACCAATATCCCTAAGTTGGTAACAACCATCCTTCACCTATATTTTCACTACAACAATAAAATCTGGGGAAAATTATCTTCATGGCCGGTCGTTATGCACAAAAGGCAGGGAGGGCTGGGAGGAAGAGGATAAGGATGGCAGTTATAGTCGCATCCGCCGAGCAAGACCAACTCAATCAAACCCTTATCTTAAATCCCTCTCATCAGCAAATCAATGGGGCTATGAATATAGTTCCTACACCTATAGAAATTTCATCAAGGTATTGTTCTTTCATGTGTCACTTGTATTTTCTCCCTTAGCTTTACAGCTTATTGTAAAATCACCTCTCTTGATGTCTTAATGACAGCCACATTCAGAGCTTAGAAAAAACAAACAATACCAATGCTAATGCCAACAATGATGCAAGTAAGGTAATTCTTAAAATGGACATTTACTTGTTTTATTAATGTTATAATTTATTATCTTCTAACATAATGCTACTTTGTTTCACTAGATTGTCATGTCTGCCAAGGTCGAGCAGCTAAAGAGCTCTATTGAAGAGATTAGGCAAGCTTTGCACACCTTTACATAGATAGTTGTTACCCAAAATCCTGATGTCCTTCTCTCATAGCCAAACTTGACCCCATTCTCCCAAAAAATTCCAACTACAATTAGTCCATTGACCACCCCCAAAATTTTTAATGTTACCAATCTTTGTGGAACTGATTTAATAATGGAAAAACTTATAAATAATCTTACTACCAAGTCCAAGCTTTATTTTAATGGATCCCCCAACCACAATATGTCGATTATAGGTTCAAGAAGGAGGTGCCAATCAGAGATGCTGAAGAAAATAATAACACCCGAGCACAAAAGGAAACAACCAAGTTTAGGGAAGAAGCTATTCACACTAGGGAGAGGATCCCAAAACAAGTTGATGAAAATGGCAAGAGCACAAGAAGAGGGGGTTGAATCATGCCTCTAATTTCTGAAGGAATCCTAAAAAATTTTGCAACTTCTCAA
The DNA here is from genome assembly GCA_029884605.1 of Ormosia emarginata. NCBI lineage: Eukaryota > Viridiplantae > Streptophyta > Magnoliopsida > Fabales > Fabaceae > Ormosia > Ormosia emarginata. The sequence goes on from JAQQTP010000048.1 coordinate 2,880,187, forward strand.
GGTTTACAACTTGGATACATCAGAGTATGGATCAAACGTTTATATGGATATAACAGTTGCTTAAGTGAAAAGAAATTAATTTAAGCTTAACGCAAAACTTAGATCTTGTTGAAGTTAAGAAACAGTTCAGATAAAAAGACAAGTGATAAAGATAAGAATTAAGTGATCAAAAAGATAAAAGTTTGAGTTGAGAAGATTTGCACTCAGAAGTTTATATTGGTTTGGTCAAACCACTTGTCTACATCCAGTCCCCAATCAAAAAATAAGATTTTATATTGCCACGAGTATTCTTTGATCAACCCTAGCTTTTCCAAGCTAGATTACAAGTAGTCTTTGTTCCACCTTATCCTCTTCAAGCTAGATTCTCATTAAGATCATTAACAGATCAGGATACAAAGAGAAGTTTGGGTTTGTATATCTCTTAATACTTAAAGAGTGAATTTAAGCAAATAGACACAGATAAGAATGAGATTCTAAGCTTTCTAAAACTCAAAGAGAGGTTATATGCAAATACAAACTTGAGAGATTGGGTTTCTCTTTTCAAAAAGTTATTAGAAGAAGGTTTAAGTAAAGAAACTTAATCAGAAGTGAGATTTGGTTATTTAGAAGTTTGGCAGAGTAACAATTTGGTTCATGTCTTCTAACTTCTAGGCTTCTTCAATTTATAGGCTTTTAGAAACTAGTCGTTTGAAGCTTCAACAGTTACTGTTCTGAGCACAGTTATTGTTTTCTTGTCCTGTAGTGACCAATCAACTTTTGTTTAATTATTTTTGTATTTTTCAACGATAGACAAAAGTTTTTAACTTTTGAGACTTTGTGACTTGTACTTTGCTATTTTTGTACAAAATTAATCTTATGAACTTAGATGCTTTTGAAAAGATTGACTCTTTTGATGCTTGATGTTTCTGATAGGACTATCTTCTGATGGTGTTGCTTTCCTATTGTTGTCTTCTAATTGACTTTGCTTATGAGGCCTGTCTTCTAATGAACTTGGTTTCTGAATCTTTTCTTCTGTTGAACTTTGACTGTAGAAACTTATCTTCTGAGGAACTTTTCTTTAGAACTTTTACTTCTGAAGGATTTTTCGCAACTTCCTCATGAAGGAACAATTATTCCTTTTAGTGTTCAGTTCCATACTTAGTATTTTTTTCATAAATCTTTTGAAGATAGCTTTGATTTCAAAGAGATTCTCATCATATGGAACTTGGATGATTCTCGTTATATGTAGAAAGAGTCTAATGGTCTTCTTATTTGTCCTTTTGTGTACCGCAAGTGCACGAGTCGTGCAAGTAATATTATGACAAGTAGGTTATTGTTCCCACGAGGATACAATCTAATATTAATGCTAAGTATCAACTAATAGCTTACTTAATGCTATTCAAGAACATTCAATTGAGAAAAGGATATGTATAAGTTAACTATAAAGTAAAAAACTTAAATACCATAAATTGGGAATAAAAAATAATGATTAGAGAATAGGGAATCTTTCTTCACTCCCTACTTCAATTGGTAATACGTAATCCTCTTAAGCAATATAAATGAAAATGTTTTGTTAGCTTGAGAAACTAACTTAGTTAAAAGCTTATGTTTAGGTCAATCAACCATGTTTTATTTGCCTAGTTCACTATGTTTCCATGAGAGTTAGTACAAATTCCACTCATTAAGAACTATTCTCAATAATTGCTATGCATGACTAATGGGTATATGTGTATCACATTAGCTAATTAACTCACCCTACTATTAGAATAAAATTAAACATGTATCAACCATATCCATGATCTCAAATCTAAATCTGTATGTCTAGTTTAATAGATTTAATCAAATCACATTAAATGTTGGTCAAACAATTAAGAACATTAAGAGAAATATGATTAAACAATCCTAAATCATCATTGTTAACTCAAGAAGTTAGAAAATCAACTAATATCCATAGAGGGATCCTGTAACATCCCAAAATTTCTGTATCTCTTAAACAGTAATTTTGACAGTTAATAGATTTTTACTGTTTAGTAATTTCTAGATACTGTAAAATTATTTTGATTATTCCGTCAGCGTATTTGACTGTTTTGAGTAATTTACTCGTGTCAAGAAAATAACAATTTTTGGGCCAGGGAAAACTTTACGTAATTTAATTTTTACCGTTATGTTTTAATTATTTTACGTAATCTGATTTGATATTTGTGCGTTTTCTAATATTTGTGATTTTTGTGGATGATTATGAAATTTTTTACTGTTTGTGGGCCGGGGGTATATGTGGGCCCAGATGGCCATACGTGGGCCCAGGTGGGTCCCGCAAAGTAAAAAAAAATTTACGCATAGAAAAATTTATACTGTTTAGACGGAGATAGGGGATCTTACTAAACCTGAATCCGGAAACAGTTTTAGAAAATTTCTTATATTGTGCTTTGTACTGTATTTATTTATCGGGCGATAAAAATACAGTAAATATATTCTTTCGTGGGATTTTAGCATATAAAAATAAATATTATACTGCTTAAGTCAACATTGGTGGTTTGGATATTCACCATTAATTAATTCAATGGTGGAGATTTAATTTAAACAAGCTTAATATTGAAGACTTTAATATCAACCGTCAATTTAATCAACGGTTTAGGATAAGTTTAATAAAAATGACTATGACCATTTATAACCATTGGATTTAGAATTGATCAAGGGTGAAGATTTGGTCTCAAAAAGTGACAAAGACCATTTATGACCATTGGATGAAGAATTAATCAAGGGTGGAGATTTGGTCTTGAAAGTAATAAATGACCATTTATGACCATTTGATGTAAATTTAATCAATGGTGGAGATTTGTCTTAAAAAGTAGCAAAGACTAATTATGACCCTTGGATTAAAAGTAAGAAGGAGTAATCTTGACCCTTCATTTTGGAGACACATCTAATGGCTAGAATTTAAAGGAGAAAGATCCAATGGCCTAGATTAAGTCTTCTAATAAAAAATCTACCTAAATCCTAACCATTGAATTAATCAATGGCTAGAAATGCTCTAGATGGTGGCTAATAATGATGAAAACATTATTGAATGCATTATGAAGGGGGGAACGATTTTGTGATGTTTTATTGTGTAGGAAAATTTGAAGACACCATTATTGCTATTCTTGATCATTATGGATCATTTCCTAAAGCCTAAGTTCTTCACACTTTTTCTCTCATTTTCCTTCAAGCTACCTCACGGCCAAGACCACCAAGAATACCCTCCATCACTCTTTAATTTCATACAACCATATTTCTTGAATCCTTACCTTATTCTAAGCAACTTTCATGTTGGAGACTTTCTCTAAATCATTCATCTTCAAGGAGTTTCTTCAAGAGCAAAGTTCTAAGGTTTTTGAGGTGAAGTGTAAGGAAACTTCATTTCTTCTCTTCTTTTTCAATTTCTAAGCCATGTTTGATCCATGGTTCTTCTTGTTCAAGCTTGATTTACTAATAAATACATGTTTTGTTTTATATTTGAGAAGCCCTTGGTGGTGAAGGACTTGGAAAAAGAAGCAAAACAAAGAGTTTTTGAGGATCTTCAAGAGGTAAGAGGGAGATCCATCTCACCAACCAAGCATGGTGGTGAGAGATGTTCTTATATTTGATGGATGGTGAATCCATGTGAGGATTCATATCCATGGTCTTGTAATTTATTTGTGGGTGTTTATGTGTTTTAATTATTTGCCTATGCTTGATATGTTATGCATGATTTTATAGTTTTGATGGTATGCTTATATTATGCATGATGAGTATATGGCATGCTTATAGTATTTATGATGAAATATGTATGTGTATGCCATGATGTGTTGATGGAAAGGAAATCAATTTTTGGCTCCAAAAGCCAAGGAAGGGCTACGGTTTTGATGCCCATAATTAGAGTTTCATGTTGAAATTTTTCAAGAACAAGGAAATTGATTTGTTTAATGAAAATTATGAAGTGAAGAAAAATGAATTTTCTTGTTTCTAAAAGCTATGGGATTTTCTGCCAAGACACCTCAACATAGGTGTTTATAACTTAATATTTTCATGGAAGAATAAAATTGGATTGATTTGAAGAGTATGAAAAATAAGCAAAGGGTTTGATTTTCAAGAGAACAAGAACACGGTTTTGAAGGACTTTTATTAATTTATTTTGTGTACAAAGATCCTAAGTATTTTCTAAACATGAGTTTTAGACGAGACGGGCAATGTTGATTTTAAGGATTCGCAAAGAAAGTGAAAAAGAATTTGCAAAGAAAGTGAAAAAGGATTTGTAAAGAAAATAAAAATGAATTTGAACAAATGTGTTTGGTTTTTATGACCATTGGTATTTTGGTTTTGAAAATAAAGATTTTAATGGTTTTGTTTGTGTGAAAACAGAAATGATAAATAATTGAGTTAGAAGGAAAAATGTTTGATGACTTCAATGGCCAAATACCCTACGGTTTTGAAAAACTGGTTGTGCCTAAATTTTTATGGAACAAAATGATATTTTATAAAACGAAGTGTTTTGTCACTCGAAAGATTTGACAGTTTTCAATGAACACGTTCACGGTTTTTGTAAAGGATTTTTAATGATTTTGTTTGTGTAAAATCATATTGACTTAGAAGGAAAAATATTTTGATGATTTCAATAGTCATGTCCACGTTTTTGAGAACTTGTATTTCCTTGATTTTTATGAAAACAAAGTGGAAATATAATTGATTTGGTATAAAGAATTTGGAAAGGGAATTAAAGCATTTTATTACTTGAGAGAATTGAAATTTTCGTAACGGAAAACAAAGAGAGGTTGAAAACATTTGAATTTCAATTTATTTTGAAGAAGACTGATTTTGGAAATGATTTGGAAAAAATGGAGAATCTAATGGTGTTTTGAAAATTTACTAACATACAACTTATTTTCAAGTTTTGAAATACGTTAGAAAATGTTAAGTTTTGAAACGTTGATTTATATCAATGAAAAAGTGATTTTTTGTGGATTATATTTTGGAAAAGGATTTCTTGAGTAAAGAAATGTGAAAAAAGATTTTCTTGAGTAAGAAAATGTGAAAAATGAAATACAAAGTAATATTATTTTGAGAAAGGTTGAAAAGGAATTTTTGAAGGTTAAGAAATATTTTCTGTAATGAAATTGTGATGAAAAATGTTTTACGTAACTTAGAAACGTGATTTTTAAGCTACGCAATTTGAAAAATGTGTTGAAAATGATATTGATTTATTTAAGTCCAAAATAATGTTTAGAATATTGAGGAATTTTTACGTAATTGTAAAATGTTGAAAAATATTTTATGTATCTTAAAAACGATTTGAAATACGATAGAATATTTCTACGCGATTGGTAATATGTCAAAATATTTCTACGTGTTTTGAATTACGTTTAAATATTTTACATAATTTGAACTACTGTTGAAAAATCAATATGTGATTTAAAAGTGATAGAATATTTTTACGTGATTGTGAAAATGACGGAAAATCGTTATCTGATTTGGAAAGTGTTTTAAATATTTTGAGAATGATAAAAAATGATTTACGCGACTTAAAAAAATGATTTTTAAGTTACGCGATTTTGAAACAGTGGAAAAATACTATGCGATTTGAGAAACGTATATTTTTATACGATTGAGAAAAACATTGAAAAATTAGTACGTGGTTTAAAAGTGCAACAGAAGAGTTGCAGTATTTTGAAAACGTAACAGAAATGTTACAAAATTTTGTAAACGTAACAGTAGTGTTACGGTATTGTAAAAACATAATAAAAACGTTTTGAAATTTTAAAACGTAACAAAAGTGTTATGGTATTTTGAAAATGTAACAGAAGTGTTGTGGTATTGTAAAAACGTAACAGAAGTGTTACGGTATTATAAAAATATAACTAAAATGTTTTGGAATTGTGAAAACGTAACAGAAATGTTACGCGATTGTGAAAACATGACAAAAATATTTTATGACTATAAAAACATAATAACATGATGATTACTGTTAAAACATTGTCCATACACTATGAGAAAATGACGAGTTTTGCCTGTGATTGGTATTTGATGCATTTTATATGCATTAGAAAGATATGCCTGTGATTGGCACTGGTGCATTATACATGCATTGGAAAAATATGCATTGAGGTATATGATTACATTGAACAAATGAAATTGAAAAGATTTGGCCCTTGTGGTTGAACTTGCACTGATATATTCGTGCATTGTATAAAGTATAGCTAATAAGCTATTTTGGCCCTTGTGGTTGAAGAGGGAATGAGAATTGATAGTGAGGTCTGTGATGGATCTTGGGGGCGTCAAGGCGCGGCGGTCGACCAGTGGATATCTGTCTGTGGGCTAAGGCTGGACCATATGCCACTTGGCGATGCAGTCCGTTGCAACGCATTGACAATACCCGACAAGAACACGATTTTTTTCAATGACTGGGAGATTGTCTTTGGGCTAAGGCTGACAATTAACCAGAGCATTCTTATCGAAATTGTGAAAACCTCCATGGAGTTGTTTTTGAAAAAAAAAATTGAGTCTATGTGTGCATGCATGAATCTGAGCATTTATATCTGTATGATATATTAATTGAGGATATTATCGTAATTGTTATTATAATAATTGAACTAATAAATGACTGGATGATGATAGTTGATTAATATTGATGGCATGATCATATTTCTAGTATGATATCCCTGTATGATATTGTTGTTTGTGTTATCTCTGTGCTGCCATGTTGGTATTGGTGTAGGTGATCTCACCTCTTTGTTCTGTTATTTTGCTATGTCTGTATTGTTACAATTATATAGTAGAAGGAATGAGTTGTCTTAGACATAACGGGTGGTAGATACTCAAAGATTGATGAAAACATTGAAAAGTGGCTGTCTCCAGTTCGAAGATGTGCCGAGTAAACAAGGAGTAGAGTTCTGATGCATCAAGTTGATACAAGAGAAGGAACGAGTATGTTAAGATTTAACGTTAGTGTTATACCATGCTATTAAGTAGAACCTGTCATAGGGTTTGCTACTGTTAAAAAAAAAGAGTCTGTTAGTTTTATATTTCTCCTTAAATTGTTAAATGGAGCAATTGGATCAATGTTGTATATGAATCTGTTTCAATATATTTTTCAGTATCACTAATAAATTTCAATAAGTTTATGTTTCAGTAAAGCAAGAAAGAAAATTTTAAAACTCATCTTTTATAATTCAAACTTTGTGCGAACTTCTTTTCAGATTTTGAGTCGGGAGTCAGACATATGATACCCTAGGGAGGGTGTTACAGATCCAAAGAAATTCCTAAGTACAACTTAGCTATCGATGGCACACAAAAATCTATCACAAATAATCATGTTCATGACAAAGGAAAGAGAAAAGTAAAAAGAAATGGAAGGAAGCTCAATAAATATGATCCTTTATGCTTGAATCTTCTTCCTTGAAGAAAATGACCTCTAACTTCCTTCTCAGTCCCAAAAAGATAACTTAGCTGTTGTGTTCTGTTTCCAAAAAACTCCCCCTATTGAATTGCTTTAAATCAGTATTTATTGGCCAGCATTTTAGTTTCACGCCGTGACATAACACTCCTCACGCCGTGGCGCGCATTTAATTTAGGTCTTCATGCCACGGCATGCACTCCTTTGCGCTGCGGCGTGCTAGTCTCGGGTTTAAGTATGTAGCAGGTTGAATGCACCATACCACGACATGAGTTGCTAAATTGCACCTTTGGCTTTCTTTTCCAATGTTAGTCCAAATCTTCCACAAATGTGCTTATTTGGAGTCCTTCCTATAATGGAGAAATCACCAATTTAATAACAGTAGCAAATGTACTTAATCACTTCAAGAATATGCAAGATTTTCTCAAGATCATATAGGAAGATATTAAAATTGAATTCGATGAACATAAGTCTAAAATCTTCCATATATGCATAATAACAAAGACTAAGCTATCTATAAAGCATAGATATAGGACATAACTAACTACATTTACTGAAGTTATCACTTCTCAATCTATTTTTTTAAACACTAAAAACAATTTGTTAAAGAAAAGATTCTAAAGTTAAGTTTGTTGATCATCAAAACTCAGAAGTTACTAAAGAGCTTCAGTAAGTGAATGCCTCTGAAGGGCTTTGGAGCTTACAATTGAATCCTAATGTTGGGTACTACATTACTTCCCACTCACCAATTGATAATAAGGGTCCAATAAGACTTGCGGGGCTTGAACTTCCAAGTGTGAGTATAGAATTTTTTTATTTTCTAATAATAAAGTGTGGAATGAATAGTTTAAAACTTGTTGAATGTTTCTATGTGTTAGTATGTAAATCATCTTTACATTACTATCACTTTTGTATTCAAATGCAGTGGTGCTTTGTTGGACCTTTTGTGTACTGCAAGTGCAAGGGTCGCGAAAGTAATACAATGATAAGAAAGATTGTTTCCACAGGGATAATGAATAATATCTAATGTCAAATATTAACCAATGGCTTAATGAATTCTATTCAAGCACATATAAATTGGGAAAAGTATATGTAACTAATGTAAAGACTAAAAAGCAATAAACCAGGAGTAAAAGACAGTAATGAGAGCATAGGGACTCCTTCTTCACCTACTACTTTACTTAGCAACTTACAACCATTTTAAGTAACAATGATGACTAGTTTTGTTAGCTTAAGAAACTACATTACTTAAAAGCCTATGTCTAGGTTATTTAACCCTATGTCATCTACCTAGCTCTATATGTCCATGAGAATTAGAGCAAACTTCGTTCATTAAGGTTGATTCTTAACAAAAGCTATACATGACCAAAAGGTATATGTCTATCCTATAAAAGAATTAATTCATCCAACGATTAGAATGAAATTAAACATGCATCACCCATATCCATGATCTAAAATATAGATTCATATATCTAGTTCAAAAGATTTTATCAAAACACAATAAATGTTGGCCAAACACCTATGAGCATTAAGAGAAACATAGATGAACAAAACTAATCATCACTATAAACTTAAAAGGTTACAAAGTCACTAATATACATAGAAGGATCCAAAAGAATCCCTAAAAATAGGTTAGCTATCCATGGAACATAAAAATTTCAAGAAAGATTCCATGCCCAAGACCTAGAGACAGAGAAATTAAAGAGAAAAAAGAAAAAAGACTATAATGTGAAGTTAATAGGGAGAAAACCTTTATCACATTGGCTACCCCAATATGAAAAGTCTGAGAAAGTCCTGCCTGGACTATAAAAAAGGTCTTTTTTTTATAAAGACCCACCTATGCTCTTAATTCTTTCGTTTTGAGTCTAGTGTTTGAAAACTTTATTTTGATGTTTCATGTTATTTTGGTTATACATTTAATGTTTTAACCAGCTGGACTGTTTTTGCAGATGGTGGAGACTTTTGGGCAGCAGAGGTAGCTGCCAAATGCTTTTTGTTACAGAATTCTGCAGGTTGGCTTCCCACGCCGTAGCGTTCTAGGCTTTATCTTATCAGGGTTTCAAACCTGAGAGCTTACCACCGCGACGCATTAATGTTACGCCACGACGTCTTGTTCCCAGGTTATCAGGGTAAGATGGCTACGTGTACAAAGTCGCAGCGTATCCAATGCCATGCCGCGACGTGTGGTTTTATTTAAAAAAAAAAGGTTTACCTAGAACTTGTGTTGCGACGTAGAAAGCTATATGTCGCGGCGTGATGCTCATTGCTTACATAAAAGGGGAATAGGGTTTCCGTTAAAACATAAATCCATTTTCACTATTTTTGTCTATTGCTCATTTTCTCACACATTTTCTCTCACTTTCATTTTTGCTTCCCTACATTTTCTTCGAATCCCCACCCCTATTTTCTCTCCAGGTAACCCATTATCTCACCTACTCTCTTTTATTTTGCAATATATTTTCCATTAAATCTGATTTTCCCCTCCTTCAGATGTTTACATGGGTTGATTTATGTGAGATCATGTGCATTTTGGGTTGCTTTTTATTTATATTCTGTGGGCTTTAAATGCTCTGGGGGTTAGCGTTGTTGAGTGCATGAATTTCTGTTCAGAAAGTTCATGTGCGTTGCAACGTCCCTTAATGGCGTCTCGGCGTTTCTGGGTTAGTATGAGTGCCACGGCGCACCAAGTGCATACCGCAGCGTTCCCCTTCTAATTTGCTTGTTTTTGAAAGCTTTTCATCCTATTGCTCTTTTTACCTTGGTGGTTATGCCTTTTGCTCTTTTTATCGTGCTTTACATGTGACACCATGCTTTGTATCTAATTTAAATGATTTGTATTATTGTTCACATGTTTCTTTTGTTTTCATTGAGGATTCTTTTTTATAGAACCGGGTATACTACACCTGTTACCATCATGCCTCCGAAGCGCCAAAAGGTGAGACTAGCAAGCGTCACAGGGAGCCTTCTCCCCCTACTGAGTTTGATAGAAGGAAATTCATTTCAGCCGCTGCCTAGGAAAGATACTTCAAACTAGTCTCCAAGCTAGTAATTTATGAGAGGGGGTTTAGCTTTAAGAAGGTTATTCACCAAGAGCTCGAGCAGACCATACAACACTACAAATAGAAGATATTTGTCAAACAACTAGTGTTTTCCATTCTACCTTCCATTCTACCTATTGTTTGCGAGTTCTATGCTAACACTGCATTTTCTGACCCCCAGACTTCGAAAGTCATAGTGCACGGCCGTCGGGACTCCTTTTCTGTTGAGAACATTAGAGCAATCTTGGGCCTATTAGCCCAAGCGGTAATGTGCAAGTACACTAATTTCCTCCAAGTGGGGCCAGAGGAGGGTATTGACCTTAGTGTTGTCACAACCAATGATGTGGACCCTCAATGTTCAAGATCAGCCAAGGTACTTTTCCCGTTCATGCTTGACTTCAGAGGCTCGTGTGTGGTATCACTTCTTTAGCACCCGGATCATCCCTTTTGTCAATATGTCCGAGGTGACTAGAGATCGGGCCATCCTGATTTATTCCATTCTTGAGCACCGATCCATTGATGTTGCCCCGATCATCTATCAACAAATTAAGAAATCAATAAGGGAGTCTAAAAGCCTCTTCTTCCCTTTTCTCATCCACATGCTTTGTAGCCGACATCAAGTACAGTAGGCCCCTCATGAGGAGCTTGTTGATATTAAACAACCTCTTAATGACTGAATACTTCAGAGGCTGAAAGAAGCTCCAGCTGCGGCATATGCTAGGCAGCAACAAGCCGGGAGTGCACCACGAGCGGCCCATACTCCCCCAGATGATGACTTGCACAGTGAGATTGTGCACCTAGCTGCCATGGAGGTATACACCGTGGGGACCATCAAGTGGCTGGCGGAGTGCCTACAGGTTTCCACAGATGACTTCCCCATTCCGCTCCTCCCTCCTCGTAATTATGTTGGACCCTCACAATAGCAATAAGATCCAATTGATGACAAAGATGATTTACTTATGGCTGCTACTGAGGAGGGCGATGATGATGAGGAGGAGACTGCCACTGACGAGGATGATGTGTAGTTGTGATGCATAAATGGCATCTTTTTGTTATTTTGACTACTTTTTATATCTTTTGTATAGTGAGCGCACTGTTTCCTTTAGGTTTGGGGGTGTCTAGCTGCTTTTGTCTAATTACTTATGTTATGTATCTAGTACTGATCTTTTGATAGCTGACTATTATGTTAATGTTTTGTTTTGGTACATAGCGTTGTTGTGGTTGCCCAAAGATGAATATGGACGCAAATTTGCCTCAGGTTTTTTGTGAATCCATATATGATCATGGATGCATGCTGAAACAATCTAGATTCTTTTTATACATGATGAATTTGTCACTTGCATGCTTGTTTAGCTTTAGAAATGATTTAAGTGCTTGTTTAGAGAATGTTTATGGGTTGTATATTTTGCAACTCTCTTGAAGCGAAATCCTAGATTGTGTATGATTGAGGAAATGATTACGACATTGTTTGGACTAATTGAGCCTTTCAAGCTTACCCTTACATGATAATATCCATAAGTCCCCATTAAAGCTTTTTAATTGTTCGACTTTATATGTTTTTCATCACCTTCATCTTCCTAACCCCATGTAACTATTCTAATGCATGTGAAAATATTGCATTCTTTTGCCTACCATCATTGTTTATTGAGTGCATGATATGATATTTCTTGACTTGGGTTATGTGATTGAAGGGTATGAGTGCTTGTGTCAATGTGGAAGTGATTTAAAGGAACCATGTGTTGTGAAAGAAATTGGTTAAGGAAAAGAGAAAAGGAAAAAGAATGAGAAAAGAAAAGAAAAATCCAAAACTAAAATCCAAAAGGCAAAACAAATGAAAGAGTGGTTCCGGAGATTCTGGTTATTTCATTCTGCACGCCCTTCTTGTATCAATTAGTAACTCAAGTCTTGAAATCGCATATTTATGTTTCTCAATGTTTGTTTGTTATCATTTCCCCTTTGTTCTTTAGCCCCTAACCATGACCTTACATTACAAGCTATTTAAGTCACTTTTGATCCTCAGTTGTGCATCATTTACATTAGTAGAGAGAGAGTTAAATTACAATCTTTTGAATTCTTTGATTCATTTCCATGTGAATGCTCACAAACTTATTTGAATGAGTGCGATTTGAATTAATGAAGTCTTGTTTGCGTGATTGTGGGAGATTTGTTATGCATGTTAGGAAGCTTTGACTATCAGCATAATAAGGGTTGTGTATGGGTGAATCAGATTATGAGGCATAAGCATTCTTTGAGGCTATATGCAATCATCACATACAAGTTTTGAAATAATTGAAGTTGGAATCCATTTTGTTTTGTGGATGAATGTGTGTTGAAGTATGTTGTGCCAATGTAAGTATAATCATTCTTTGTTTTGCTCGAGGACTAGTAAAAATATAGGTTTGACGGTGTGATAACTCTATAAAATGTAGTTATTTGTACCCTATATTGGTGGTATATTGATTTCTTAGTCCTTGTGCTTAGGCATGATTGGAAGACTTTTGCTTAATTTTCTTATTCAAATTCATGTTGATGTCTTCCTTTCCAATCTTGCTAAAATCCTTTCTATTTTTTGTTGGATTAAGTTGATTTACACTTGTATTTAATTAGGAGACTTCTTTATTGTAGAAAAGGCTCTAAACTAATAAAATGGAACAACTCAAGACTTTGCATTGGATGAGGGAGCTTAGCATGCATTCCAGTTTATCACGCCGCGGTGCAAGATGTATCACGTCGCGACATCTTACTTTTCCTGTTGCGCATACTGAAGACAAAGACTAGCATGCCATGACGCAAAGGAGTTCATGCTGCTGCTCGCATTTATCTGCACTGGTTCCACTTAACCACGTGGGCATTCATGCCACGGTGCTACAATGGTCACGCCACAGCGTGAGTTCGTGGGCTTCATCTATAAATATTGTTTCATAAGATATTTTGAGAAAATTAGGTGGGAAAAGGTAAGGAATGCAGCAAGCACCAATTTTTAATCATTTTGGAGAGCAGTGAATGGATTTGGAAAGGAAACCACCATCATCCAATGAGGATCAAAAAATGGTGCTTGTTGCGTTCCTTACCTTCTCCTACCTAACTCTCTCAAAATATCTGATGAAACAGTATTTATAGATGAAGCCCGCGAACTCGGGCCGCAGCGTGACCATTGTTGCGTCACAGCGCGACATGAACTCCTTTACGCCGCAGTATGCTAGTCTCTGTCTTCAGTATGTACAGTAGGCAGAGAGTAAGACGTCATGGCATGATACACCTTGCGTTGCGGTATGATAAGCTGGAATGCATGTTAAGCTCCCTCCTCTAATGCAAAGCCTTGGCTTGTTCTATTTTATCAGTTTAGAACCTTTCCTGCAATAGAGAAGTCACCTAATTAATTATAAGTGCAAATCAACTTAATCCAACAAAGAATAGAAAGGATTTTAGCAAGATTAGAGAGGAAGACATCCACATGAATTTGAATAAGAAAATGAGGCAAAAGTCTTCTAATCATGCCTAAGCACAATGACTAAGAAATCAATATACTACCAATATATGGTGCAAATAACTACATTTTATGGAGTTATCATGCTTGTATTATTCAGTCCTACACCACAAATGATGTTGGATGCGCACAAGAGAGAGAGAGTGAGAGAGTGAGAGAGAAAAAAAGAAAATAAGAAAGAAAGTAGTAGCAACATACATCTTCCAAATATACAATTGTGATGTGTGAGAGATAGCAATATCAACATACATGCATTTTTGAAACTTATACACCTTTATGTTGTGCTTATTTATATGCTATGTGTAAATAAAATTTAGCAGGAAGGAGATTCTGACCACTACATTATGTTGTGATGGTCATAGAGACACTCTTAGGACATTGATGCCAAAAACAAAGGTTGATCAAGATGTAAGTCTCCTGATTTTATACTAGTATTATTCTAAAAGTAATAATATCTCAAACAAATTATGCCTTTTGGTGTAGGTTTTGAATATGGTGGCATGTATGTTGACACAAGAACAAAGGTCAAGGGGAAATTGTCCAGGTATTTGGTTCTTACCAACATCATTTGTAGTAAGACATGTGTTTTTGAATTTTTTTAAAAATTTATGTTTAACTTAAGCATAGTCAAAGCTTCATTTTAAAGTTGGAATACATCATACATAATTGTGCAACAATTTGGATTGAGTTGGACTACATCGCCAAAGGATGCAGTATATTACTTCAATAGTGAATTCATGGGAAATGTGGACTACCTCACCAAGGTAAAAAAAAAACCAAATGGCCATAATACAATCACATCTATATATGTTGTTAGATATATCATAGCTTACAAGTTAATTCATTACGATGTTTCAAGATATTTGCCCCAATTAATGATGGTAACCAACGCTAGTATTTACTTGCAGTTGACCTCATGAAACAACACCTAACTCTACTGGATTCAAAACCATGTCCTCCAAGGCATGATGCTAGGGAGAGAAGTGTCGAGAAATTGGCAATTAAACAAGGCAAATATCCTCATAAAATGTTATAATTACAGAGAATTTGTTTAACACATCAATTTGAAAATTTTACAAGCTATATTCCTTGAAGAGATGCTGCAAGACGCCTCATTCTACGATTTCAAAAGCACCTCAAAGCCAAAAAATCTCTACCTCTAAAATGGTTGAACCTAATGGCATCCCCAATAAAAGAATGGATCGTATGTACATAAATATCATTTTAAATTTTTGAAACATTATCACATGTTTAAAATTTCAATTTAAACATATAATAATAGGAATGATTATGGAGTTTGGGTCGCAAGTTGGATGATGCGATGCATTTACTCTATAGATTACAATATCCATGTTAGTTAATTAAGTTCCTTTACTTTTCTATTTAAATGTTAGGACTTTTTCTTAAAGATATTGTTCTTCAATAATGTTAGGTAGATGATGGGAGTAAATGAAGATTGCTTTGGACTTGGTAATGCAACCCTTCGACCCCAACAAGGAAAGAATTATCAAGCTGGCTTTTGAACACTTGCAAGAAATTAGAAGAAGACACAAGCATCTGCATCAATCTTAATTTGGCTCTAAGGTTCACAAAGTTGGCTATGTTGCGGCCATCTTAATTTTGTTTCATGTTTTATGGATTCATGATGAACTAGGGAATTGTTTTTGGTTTTTTTGGACATGGAAATTTATAATTGTTGTTGGTTTTTAGGATTCTTGCTAATTGTGGTTGTTGGATTATTGTTATATTTATCCTAATGACTTTTGGGATTTATGATTCTTGATTGTTTTTTGGATTCATATCTCATAAGTCAAACTATGGTGATTGTGTTTTTTAGATTCTTGTTATATTGTCCTAATTAGTTCTGCTAAGTTTCAACCTTGTATCTTACACTATGATTTGGATTAAAGATCTACACGAGTAAAAAGCTATAACAATTACATTAAACATTCAATAGTACTTGTGATTCAAGAACTCCTTTTCTGTTAAAAAAAAATAAAGCAATCCATGGGACATCTTGTTCAGGAGTTCTGTAAAATGCTACTTATAAATTGATCATATGAGACTTTTATTACTAAAATAATCTTGGTTTAGTTCTAATGTAATGGTTTTTAATCTTTTCATTAACGTTATCTGAAATTAATACTAAGCTAGTAAGTTTACTGTCATGACATATCTGCCACATTTCATTGATTGTGTTTTTCCCTAAACCCATATTAACTCATTGTAAAGGTCTCAAAAACTAAACCATGTTGCAATGCGATCATTGATTGTGTTTTTACCATACTCATACTAACTAATTCAAGCCTCTAAAATAGAAACTTCATGAAATACAATAAGCACAATATCATATAATTAGACAATGGCAAAATCAACTTAAAGAAAGATTTCATTAAATAAACAAAAAAATACCATTGTTCATAAGTTAAAACCCAAAAAAAAAAACCTCACCAAATAGAAACATCAGTCTTACCATATATATATACAATTCCAAAATAAGTAAGATTAGTTAGCTTGGTGTAACTTTAACTTTCTTAACTTTCCTAATGGGGGGATATAGGACGATATCAACATCAAAAAAATTAACCTTCCCCTGAACCTTAACGATAAAAAAGGTAGTCTCATTCCTTTAATTTGAAATTACTGCAACTTTGCTGCCACCCTTTGCCACCCACAAAAATCAACCTCCTGATTTCTTCCACTAGCAAATCAATCCTGTAGTTTTTCCTCATGTTGTCCACCTTGAAAATTGCATAAGGCACATTAAGATTCAAAGTGTCCCTAGTGAAATCTTTAGGTAGATGCTTAAAAAAATAAAAATAAAATAAATGCACATCAAAATAATTAAATGCAAAAATGTAAAATACTACACTTTTCAAGCAAAGGAAATATCTCATACAATATGTCCTTAGCAAATGCATTCATGCGAAGACACCAATTAAGAACCGACTTCTCTACTAGCTCTTCCTCTTTACTAAAGTCCTCCTCCTTCTCCATGTCAACGTCCTCATCTGTCCCAGCGTCCTCCTCCTCATGGTCCCCCCATTGTTCATCCTTCATTTCTCTTTCTGGTTCAGACCAGTGCCTCTCATCCCATCGTCCTACTCCAATCCAGCCTCATGGGCTTGATGGTGGTGAGAGGTTGTCGTGTTCCATTGCACACAACTGATGATGGAAACAGAAAAGACACATTCAATGGGATTTGACAAGAAATAGCATAAATTAAGACTACTATGATGCTTTTAAAACACGTCACTCCGTATATTTATATAGAAAATACCTACATAATGCTTCATGAAAAGGCACGCTCCTTAATTTCCTCCACTAAAATTTAACACAACATATCCCCAGAACCAGTGTGTATGTGTATGCTAGCCAAACAACACATCCCTTCAACTTTCACTTAACTGAATGAAGTTTAACTGCATGGAAAAGTTAATCATATGCACAACGTTGTATGTACAGGGGTACATTTGAAACCTGTTAAAAAAAATTGGCCATAAAATAATTTTTAAATTTCTTTTTTGTTTTGAATTAATAATTTTTTTTGTTTTTATTTCTAATTTTATTGCCTTTTTTATTATTAAAAAATAATAAAAATAACCAAATAAGTTTTTTTTAACAAAGGTTAACACAACGTTGAAAATATTTTATTATTAATTATTAAAATTACTTAATTACCATTTTTTTTTAAATAAAGGTCCACATTTTTTTCACCACATACACAAAATGTTATTATTTTCATATTAAAATGACTCAATTACCAAATTTTATATTTTTAAAAACAAGTCCACATACACAAAGTTTTATTATTAAAAATAATTTTCAATCCTAATCCTAATCTTGTTAAAGAAATAAAAAATGATTTACTAAACAAAGGGATTGACAATATGATTAGTTAAGCTCATTCCACATTACATTTTCCTTTTTCTTAGTTAAAAAAAAATACAAAAATGGATTACACAATAATTTGGGGCCAAATCAACATATGAATTCATGAATTCAATGTCATTTCAATAATTAAGGCCATTTCACATTCAAGTCATTTTGTTCATAAAAAAAGAGTACTAAATGGACCACGTGGTAATTTAAGCCCAAATTCCATATGGGCCTATGAATTCATTATCATTTCTAATAAGGATAATAGAAGATTCAAAGACAATGTAAAATAAAAAAGAACAAAGAACCTTCAAAGACACGAACAACCATTGTATCATAAAATAAAAAATAGAAACAACCAATCATATGGGACAAGCCCATTATGTGGCCCAATAAGTAATTAATGGCCTAACAAGTACTTCATTAGTATTGCAACCCCAAGCATCATAACTACATTTTCATACCTACTAAAATACACAAAAAAGCTATCAGAAACCAAGAACCTAGAATCAATTTGAAATACATATCCTCTATTTTCTTGCATTTTGCTAGTTCTACTTGCATCCTTCCTAACTCATTGTCCTTCATGGAATTCTGCATTGAAAATTGATTCATCTTTAGGTCTGCCTCATATGCATTCCTCTCAACTCTTCCTCTAAAAGTTGATGTTATTGGTGTCTCATGATCAAAAGGGGGTCTGTAACATCCTGAATTTAATAACCATTGTATACTACCATAGTCACTAGATTCGGACCTGCTACTTAACAACTATGCGATTTTCAATATAACATAATAGCATTATATAGAAAATATGAGTCATAAATGAATATGTAACTATTTCTCCACAACAGTATTCCTCATAAATACCATATGTACATCATTTCAAAATAAACTACATAGCTACACTAAGCTAAGCACTCCAAGATCCTGCTTCTCTTTTTGAAGAACTCGCACCTGGATTTACATGGCAACACAATCGGGGTGAGATATCACATCTTAACAGAAGTATTCCAAAATCAGTAGTTTGTACAATCATACAGATTACACAACTATTAAATTAACACTTTAATCATAGAAGCACATTAACACTCCCATATCAGAAGTACGCAACCGCCCATACAATTGTATGTCATGATTTTGAATGAATGATGATAATCGCCCATACAATTGTCATGTTATGCCAAATTATGTCTAGTGTGTATGCATATGCAATAACTTAAGTATGAAATGAATAATGTATGATACCAAGTCCATGATAATGCCATGAATGCATGAGTCCTGAACAAAGTAATGGAAGTCTCCATAACCTTGGACAAGCACTGGAAGTCCATCCAGAAAACAACACTCCAGGTAGTGTAATCCATCAACTACACGGTCTTGAAAAACGGAGAAGAAGTCCATCCTCGGAACCATAAGGAAATTCATCCTTATTAACATAACAAACATTAAGAGTATACCATTCACCTCAACTATGTTTCACAATCATATCATGCAAAACAATTACTAATTACTTCACATAATTAGCACCACAATTGATTTATATGCACATCAAGTTCATTTTACAACACATTTCACAATATATATATATATGTGTGTGTGTGTGTGTGTGTGTGTGTGTGTGTGTGTGTGTGTGTGTGTGTGTGTGTGTGTGTCTATGCCTAATTACCTCACATAATTAGCATTACAAATTACTTTGATTTATCACATTTTCACTTCATTAAATACTCCTATTAGAGTCTCAATACTCATTAATAAGCATAAAGGAAGAAACTACACAAGTTAAACACTTCATTTAATTTAGACTTATTATAACAATCGTTCCACAAAGTGGTTTGGATGCATATTCATTCCATAATTTAGTGAATTCCATCACATACTTAAGGTTTGTGGTTTGTATTTAGATCCCATGGGATAAAGAACTCTGTTTCCATCATTTTCAGATCAAAATACTCATTTTGGGGGTCTAGTAATTGATTACATGACCCTGGTAATCAATTACTTGATTGACAAAATCCATGTAATCGATTACAAGCAGGATGTAATGGATTATAAGCTGCCCAAAAACACGATTCGCAGTTCCAGAAGCTTGGTAATTGATTACAGGGGCTATGTAATCGATTACCACACGAAAATATGCAGAAAACAAAGTCTTTAAACCATCCTAACCCAAATCAAACCCATACAAATCAATATCAATCATCAAATCAACATAAATATACATCCAGATCACTCATAAAACAACAAATTTCAAGGTGGGTATGAAACCCCTTTTTCCAAATCTTAAAAACTCATTATCAAACAATCATCTTTTCCATTCCAAATCATCTTTCAAAATCTCAAGTTTCCAAAACTTTGGAAGACAAAGGAAGAAATAGAAAAGTAATGAAAAACCCCCTACCTCAACATCTTGAAGATGAAGATTTGCTATAGAGATTCAAGTTTTCCCCTTGGCTTGCCTTGATTCTTCCTTGGTGGTTGCTCCTCTTCTTTGATCTCTTTTCCTTCCTCTTCCTCTTCTTCTTTCTTTTCCTTTCTTCTTTTTTTCTGACTTCTCTTCCTCTTTGCCGTGGGATCTTTATATAAGAGAAGTCAAATTTGGTTTCTCTTAGATAAACACTAAATCCTTGATCTGCTAAGAACACTCAGATTTCACCAAATCCAGTTCTTTAACCACCAACAAACCTAAAATAAATCTTATGATTCATTAAAAATCTGTTTTCACCATTTTTACACTTTTTCATATCTGCTGACAGTCAATCCAGCATTAAAACGCACAATCAGTATACTTAAAAATATCAAACTAACTCCGATTAACCTCAAACTTTAACTGTAGCACAGTTCACACATTTGTGACCTAGAAATAAACTCTCAACATTTATTTCCACTAACTACGCAGTTTAAGCCATTTTCGGAGCTAAAAACAGCTATTTTTCACACATAGCATTACAGTAAAGTGCCTAAACGTGCTCAGACAGTCACAAAACTTAACAAACATGTTAAATAAGTATTATGCTATCTTTGTATCCATATACAAGCCTAACATATTTTTCCAGG
Source organism: Ormosia emarginata (assembly GCA_029884605.1). Classification (NCBI taxonomy): domain Eukaryota; kingdom Viridiplantae; phylum Streptophyta; class Magnoliopsida; order Fabales; family Fabaceae; genus Ormosia; species Ormosia emarginata. Next base: position 2,901,032 of record JAQQTP010000048.1, read on the forward strand.
GTGTTACAGGATCAACCCTGTCAAAATATTGACATCATTAGCAAACAAAAAGTAAGCCAATTAAATATCACAAAAAACATAATATTAAGTGGCAGAAAAATGCAACCAATGCTATGTCAAATTCAATATAAGACACACAATACTTATATGTTTTGTACCAATCACAATAGGGCACTAGAAATATCTTTTACCAGGGTTTTTATCGGACCAAGAAATGTGCATAATTGTCAACTCCTCGTAGAACTAAATTCTCTCCTCCATCTGTCTAACACTATGACTTAGTGACGAAAATGATTATGAAACCATTCCATTCAATTTATTTGGTATCTACACACAAAATACAAGAAAATATGGTGGATCAAAAATCATGCTTATTGCCTAAAAAAATAAACTATATGTAATCTGTAAAGGTAAAATAAAATAGAAACACCAAATGCATTAAGAATATGAATATATGATTCCTCTTGCCCTTTTTATATATCTCTATCTATCTCTTTACACAATTTAAATGCAAATAGGGAGGACCAACTCATTACAAGCAAGCACATGTAAAAACATCCTTAACTAACATCTAATGTAATTTTCAAATCAGTATTCAAATAATCAAAGTAGTAACAGCAACATGTAATTCATCCCAATTCAAAGCATGAAGTTGTTTATCTGCACGAAATGAACTATAACAACTTCACAAATTTTGACTATCTCAAAATTTAGCATTGGCAATTAAACAATTAGTTCCTACTTGCGATTATATCTTCTGACAATGTCAAATAATTTTGCTAAATTTCTTTCAAGTCTACATTCTAAATAGCTACCTACACTCTCTACAATTTCAAACATCCAAACAATATAATTTATTGACTGGGTGAGTATTGTCTCTGGTAAGAACAACATTTGGAGATAAATATGCAACTCATGAGAAGAACCCAACAGATTGTACAAATTCTACCTATTCGAATTGTCAGATATCCAAATAATATATTTTATGGCAAAGTATTTAAAATCATCTAAAATATTGCCTTCCCTTCTCAAATATCAACAATAGCAAAACACACTAACCTAGAAAGATATAATCACCAAGGTCGAAGAATCGAACTCACTTCCTAAACGATTTGTTCTTTCCTTATCACCGAAAATTCTGAACCTTAACCGTGTTGTTCTTCAGTTTCCCAACCCTAGTGCTTGATGAACATACACTTACCCAACCCTAATTGTGCTATTCTTCAGCTTCGTAACCCTAGTGTTTTTCAAAAGGATTCACTTCTTCACAAAAAGGAACGACGCTTAGGCTTCGGAGGAAATGATTGCAAAAATAATGATTTAGAAATCGTTGGAGGATGAGGATAAGGTCTCTAAGTTTGATTGCGTCTTCAGGGAAGGGAATGAGGATTATGTTACTGGGGAATGAAGTGGAGGACCACGATGTTGTCTTTAGGGCTATGTTTGGATATTTAGTAATTGATGAAATGGAATGGGATGAGATGGGATATGATGAGATGGAATGAGATAAAAATATCATTCCATTGTTTGGATATTTTAGGATGGAATGGAGTAAAGTTATCATTCTATTGTTGGGGAAGTTGATGATTTTTTGTGTAATGAGATGGAATTCTTAATGAAAGAGAAGATTTTATCCCATACCCCCAAATTAGGAGGGAATTGATGGTTTCTGGTGGGATGGTCCATCCTACCCACTCTCATCTCATTCTATCATTTGTTAACATAACCAAATAATAGAACCTATCTCTATTTCATTTCATTTTCTTCTATTACACTCAATCCCATCAATACAAAACTTAGCCTAGGGGTTCTTTGATTTGGGGATTTGGAGGTTATGGTTGGGAATTAGAAATTTTAATCTAATTTTGTTTTGACAAATAATTTTAATCTGATTTTGATAAATGAATAATTTAATCTTTATTTTTTATTTAAGAATTTTAAAATTAATAGGTGAATTCCTAAGGGACCATGTAGCAATTAAAGATTCTAATAAATACTTTATTGATGTAGCAACTACTTAATTGAGCTATCAAATAAGATGTATATGTATTAAAATATGTTTGTTCTATATAAAAAATTCACTGGTAGTTTCACATTTAAATGACCAATGGAGAATTCACCTTCTTCTGTTCAACATTGTTTTCCTATAAACATAAGTTCTAGGTCACATATTTTTTATAAAAATAATTATCTCATCACTTTTTCTACGTTACTTTTGATATTAATTAATGAAGTATAAATTCATAGTTAATTACGTATATTGATTGATTAATAAAAATTATGTGTATTAATTAATTAATATAATATCTATTAATTAACTTATATAAATAACTAATCATGAATTTATATTTTATCAACTAATGTAAAAAATTATGTAAAATAATAATGTGAAGAAATTAGGATTGTATTTTTTATGTAGAAGGTAAATCCAAACTGAGTTTGGGGTACTTGGGCATGCCACGTGTATGATTGGTTAAAGTGGGTCCATCCGAATCCTATTAGATGCGTTTATTGGCTCGTGCACTTGCATATCTACTGTTGCAAAACGTGAATGGCTAAACAGAGATAAGGTACAATGAGTTGGAAATTAGTTGTCGTTGCGGTTCATTATCAATCAATCATCATGAAGCCATTAGCCATTAATGGAAGTACAAAGTAGTCCTTTCTCACAACAGCCCCATGCCTCCTTTGGGATTCTGAAGCTCTGATAAGTGATAACGAAACAAACTTGCATTTGTTGAGGCTGTTACATCGTAGAGCCAGGTAGGTGTATTCACTAAACCTTTTCTTAGAACCAGGTTCCAACCTTTCATTTGTAGCATATGTGACTTTCTGCTTCTTGGTTCTGTTACCCTATTTGCAGTTTTGTACTTTTAAGAGGTACCCTTTACATTTTTCTTTTTTTTATTTTGAAAGGGAAGTTATGGATTTGAATTTCACTCCTTGAATTTTATGTCATTTACAGTGAGAAAATACTGGTGTTCATTTTGTCAAGTGTTTATTTCTTCACCATTTCAATTTGATAGCTTTCAAACAATAAAAACAAGGTCTTAAGATTATCACCTTGTTTCGTTTCTGTAGCAATTTATATGCTTCTGTTTGCTATAAAAAGCTATTGTCTTTGGTTGGAGAATATAAATTTTAGTGCACATTTTGAAATATATATATGCAGAAATGATGAAGTTAATTAATCAAAACCAGAAGAATAATATTACAGTTCTTGAATTAGGAAATGGATATAAATATAACTGTAAGATTCATAAGTACTTTGGGGGCAGCGTAACCAGCGTTAGAGTCTAATAAAAGTTTAATCTGTGCATGTCGTTCAAAGCAAGCACCTGATGGCTGTACAAATAGCAGGTATATAGTCCATTCTAAGTATGCGAAGTACTTTGGAGTTGCTCTCCTTATATAGTACTATGGCTACTGTTATTGCTGTGAGCATCATTTTTTGGTACCAATTAGGATCCAATAAGTTTGAAATAATAGATCTCTCTCCAGTGTTCTTTTTATGCATGTTTTGTGGACACAATAACATGGATATTCATTCCATGCCGTTTCAGTGTTTCTTGCTTAAACTGAAGCCTGGGGATACCAAATACCAGATTAAGTATAACCCCAAAAGCTGTTTTTTATTATGGTTCACTCCTGTAATGTTAGGAAGATCATCAGTTATGTTTGTCTCATGATATTTTAGTTTTCAAGAACACAAAATGGTTTCTTGCTTTAGATGTTACTTATCCTTTACATCTTTTTTCTTCAGGTTTTCATGGCTGCATTTCCTTTATGTTACAAAACGCCATACAAGGACCAAAATCTACTAACCCAAAGTGTAATAAGACAAAATGAAAGGAGGTTCATGTATGACTCTGATAATATGCTAAGATCCTTCTCTTCAATTCCTGGTCAAATTTGCAGGAGTTGCCATCCCTCATACAAATTCAACAATGTTCTTACAAAATCAAACACAAAAGAGAGGAATGCGCCTAGGTGCATAGTTTATGGCAGAGGTTCTTTGCATAAGACAATGACAGAAGTAATACACAGGGTTTGTAGTCCAGACTGTCACCTAAGCTTCATTCAGGGATGTTATTCAAAGAAAGAAAACATTTCCACTGTTTGGTATTCAGCAGAGTCTAGCTCCATTGAGAGGCAATTAAGATTGCTAAATTCTTATTTCGGAAAACTCCAAGATAATGTAAAATTACGTACTATGGATTCATCAAACAAGGTGATGCTGGTGCATCACAGAGATGGTCAATCAAGATCAAAAAATGGACTGGAGTCTCTTGATGAGTATCTTGGCAAACTAAATAGTGGTAAAGTGTAATTACTTTGAGTATTGTAGTGTCTTCTCGTTTATTGTCTGTTCTCAATCTCTTAAACCTTGTGTCAACTGAGAAAAAAAAAACAAGTTTTTTTCAAAGGTTTGCAGGAACAAGACTGATCAATTCTTCTGCAAGTCTGCAACCAAATATTTGAAAGTACTTAGCATGAGTTTTTAGATTTGTAAATGCTAATACTAGAAGTTTTAAAAAAAATATAAACTTCTTGAATAGTAAAAACAACAAATACATCTACAATTTTCTTGTTGTCATGAGAGCTGAATATATACAAAATTATGTGTGCTTTTGCAGTTGCTTAATGCTTGCTGCAATGCTGAACTTGTAAGTATTTTTATATGCAGGTGTAAACCAAGAATCTCGTCTGCCATCTTCTTATGTTGAGGATTGTAGTGAAGACAATTTAGCACCAAAAAAATCTTTCAGCAAAGATACTGAAAGAGCAAACTTCAGGAAACGGAATACTTATGTGGACATAAGAAGAATAAAAGGAGTACGTGGTCCAAGGTCCGCTATAGATTCACAGCAGCATGATGATACCTCCAGTCTCTACCTAATGTAAGTCCTACTCTGTCATAATTCATGTTTCATATTCAACAACTTCTCTTGTTGCTATCATACTTGCTTTCCCTATATTAATAGTTTAATATCTGCCTATCTGACATATTATAAATAACTCTCTTTTATCCTTCTCTGTTATCATCTTGGGTGCAGTGGCATATTGGCTTCTGTAAACATTGCAGTGTTCCTATTTGAAATAGCAAGTCCTATAAGGAATGAAGACTTAGAGCTGATTTCGCTTCCACTACTATATGGAGCAAAGATAAATCATTTGATCGTGGTTGGAGAATGGTGGAGGCTTGTAACACCAATGTTTCTGGTACAAGATTGAGAATTGGGTCTGTGTTTCCATTCTACAGATATAGAGCGGCACTGTTTACATGACACTCATCATCATTTGGGAAAATCACATTATTTAATTTCTGATGTTTGATTTAAATGTGTGCTGTGTTTTCCGCTATGTTTACTTTTGTGAATTGACCTTATTTCAAAATTTTAACTTTCAAACTCAAACCAACAGCATTAAAATACAGCCATTATATAGTCTAGGATTGCAAAGTTAATGATATACTTCCTGCATTGAAAGAATTGAATCATTGACTCATTGCTTAAAACTATCATGAAAAATCATGAACGGTATCAGGGGACATAATGCATCATATGTATAAACTTGATGGAAAGTCTAGAAACTCCTCACAAAACTAAAGTGAAAAAAGTGTCTTCTGTCAGGTTTTTAAGAGATATACTTAATACCACTTACTAAATTATTCTCATTGTGACTTTGTTTCTTATAAATGATTCTTAGTATTTTTTTCATATGCAGCACGCAGGAATATTTCACATGGCTCTCAGTTGTTGGGCCCTTGTATCATTTGGGCCTCAAGTTTGCAGAGGCTATGGTTCATTTACATTTTTCTTGATCTACATACTGGGTGGAGTTTCTGGCAACTTGACAAGCTTTCTACATACACCAGATCCAACTGTTTGTGGGACAGTAAGTATCATTCTACAATTATAAGCCATTGTCCTTTTCATTCAACAATTGTTTTTTACTTTTTTTAATGATTAAGCAATAATATTCCATTTTTCAATTGAAAGGAATTCTAGAGAATTACATAACAAAGTGAATTTTTTAACCAAGGTAGAGCTTTGTTTTTCCCCATAATGTTTGAGAACAAGGACGTTACATGAATTTGTTTAATCCTAGTTATAATGGCTTCGTATGTGCACAAGTTCCAAGGTATTAAAGGAAATCAGGTGGGGATGCTTTTGTTAAATTAAATTAATTAAGAAGATATATTATGCAAAATTTTCCGCAAAGAACTTATCATCAACAAGTTTAAAGAACTTGTCACCAATCTAAGTGCAACAGTAAGTCAATACTTTGAAAGATGTAAATTAACTATTATAGAACTTGTTCAAACTAAGAAAGGTATGAGGGAAGTTATTAAAATTCAATGCAACAACCATATAGTTGGATATTCTAATAATGATGGTTCCATCTGCATCGACTTTAATAAGTTCCCTTAAAATTCAATATTCTACAGTAGGATTAATGGAAAAGGTTCTTGCTAAATTTTCTTTCTATATTTCACTCCTTGTGTATGTTTTGGTTTGTCTCCTGCTTGTAAGTTGTTGAAACTGTACTTTTCCCTTCTGCAAATGATTTCTGTAATTGAATTAATTTTTGCATTACCCTTCTGTTTGATCTTTTTTTTTTGTTCATCTCCCTGTGTCTAACTTCAACTTGCACTCAGGGACCTGTATTTGCAATAATTGGTGCTTGGCTCATGTATCAAATTCAAAACAGAGATGTTATTGCAAATGATGCTTCAGATAACATGTTCCGGAAGGCAATAATTGTTACAGCTCTTGGTTTCATATTAAGCAACGTTGGTCCAATTGATGAGTGGTATGGTTTACATTATTCAGAGAAAGTAGTTTATGGATGAAACTCAATAAAATATGGAAGGAACATAACTTCAAAAGGAAGAGGCACACGTGTAAATGATTTGGATCTCACAGGATGAGACCAAGTTCACTTTTCACATCAAGGTTATTAAAAAAAAAAAAAAAAGCTTGATATGTCAAAAATATCATGAGAGCTCAAAATAGTTGAATGGAAGAAATATACTTAGGAAAAAAGATGTTATATATTTCCAAAATGTTCTTTAAATTGTAAAATAGAAACCTTTATTTGGTGATTGAATGGTTTGTAGGACACACTTTGGAGCAGCTTTCACAGGCATGGCATATGGCTTTTTAACATGCCCAGCACTTCAGCTGGATGATGCATCATCAGGGACTGGTCAAGAAGAAGGACTCAAACTTGTTAGAAAATATGGTGATTCTTGCAAATCACTGATTGTATTCACCATATTCATCATTGTTTTAAGCTCGTTCCTTTTCTTTATGGAGCCCCCCCTCAATGCACTGGCATCTGTCTATGCAGCAGCAGTTGACGACTTGGTATGGATGTAGATATTTGGTTGATGCAACATGTCATTGACTCATCAGCTTTCCAGCAGATTTACCTTGTAGAAGGCATTGGCAACAGCCATACAAAGACATGTACATTGTAAAAATGAAAGAGAGTGAGAAGTGCCGAGGTGCATGCGTAGTAGCCACTTATCACTGAGATTAGGCTCTCCTGTTTCTGTCTTTATACATATTATAGGGTTACAAAATTATAATTGTATAAGCTCTTTTGAAATATCTTTGACAATATCTCACAATATCTCTCTTGTATCTTTAAAATATATTGTTGAATCAATTAGTCATCTAATTGAGAAAATAATCTTGATAGTTATTTCCTATTCATTATGTTTTTTAATTTATTTCTTTATTTCTTTATTTGATTAAAGCTAGGAGTATAGTACTTAACCCAATCCCTAGTATAATAAGAGTTAATATTTTGTTTTTTTATCACATGGTTACATACCATATTAATTTAATAGAATATTATTGAGAGTCTTATTTATCCCTTTTTCTCCTTTCCTACTTAAACCATAGAATTTTAACATGGTATGGTATCAAAGTCGTACCATTCTCTTACTTCCATGGTCTATGTTTTCTAAATTTTTGAATTCTTTTACAAATAGTACTTTTGCCTTATATATATAAAATAAAACTTGACTTTGACATTTTTCTTCTAATTCTTTCCTCTAATCCTTTTAATCACTTTTCATGTGTCCATTAACTCAATTAAGTGAAGTTAGTCATAGAGAATAATTAAAGGAGTTGGAAGAATAAGTTAAAAGAAAAAGATTTGAGGTAAGTTTTATTCATATATATATATATATGCTAATTTTTCTTTTCGGAGACCCTTCTCTTTCCCATTTGTGTCTGCTAGTGGTGGTTTGCACGTAATCAATGGGCTTTTCACCCCATGGTCGCCGCCATCTTCTCCACGTCTCAAGATTAGCAAGCCACCTAAATCGCCTAGCCATTAGAGTCCATATGCACCGATGGCTCCTTGCTTCACCTGCACCCACACACCACCTTCTAGACGTGCATGAGGCCATTTTACATGTGTAATATGTCTAGTCAGCACACATGCCAGCTCAATAGTAAATACTTTATAACAAAACTTGACTTCAACCTTTGACTCTAATCTTTGCTTCTAATTTCATTTAATCTCTTTCTATGTGTCTATTAACTTAATTAAATGGGATTGAAAGTAACAAATGGAAGAATATTAAATGAGATTGGAAGCAAATGTTAGAGCCAAAGGTTGAAGCTAAATTTTGATGAATACTTTATGTAACCGGTTAGAGAAGGTGTTACGCCAGAATTTCTTGAGCTTACCGTTCAAGGAGCACCCAAGTCTCAGCCAAAAGCTCATACCCTTTTGTAGTTACTAAGAGAGTCACCTTATCCAAGATCTGAAATTGAACCTGACACTCTTGAGAACATAGTATGCAACATCATATCCCAGATCGATGGGGATGATCAAACTGGTAAAGCAAAGAAGATGCTAGCTGAGATGGTCCAAGTCAGCATGGAACAAAGTTTGAGACATTTACAGCAAAGGGCTCTTGTAAGCGCTCCAAATGATCTGCCAATTACTAGTTGTGCTTCTCAAGTTTCTTCAAAATGGTAGTTGGGGTTCTTCTACTTTGTATCTTTTTCCTTTTTTCGCACCTCTCTTTTTCTTTCCACTTGGAGCTAGCAAGATAAATTTTCTATTACAAAAAAGAAAGAAAACGAAAAGAGAAAATAATGCATAGTAAAGAATGCCAGTCCAGGCCATCGTGGAGGTATCGAGTGACTGGTAATTATCAATAATTGTAAAATTATAAGAGCATAAGAGCATGATTTTCTAGTTGGTTTGTAAACAAAATGTTGCAAAATTGAGACATATTCAGTGAGAGAAATTTTTATTGTAAGACGGTGAGAAGAGTAAATATTAATCATACAATCATATATAAATTGTTAAAATTAAAAGTTATTTAAAAGTCTTGTGATTAGTTAAAAAAGTCACATACAATTATTTTTTAATCTTAACCATTCATGTAAGATTTAATAGTTAAGATTTAATTATCTCACATCTTATAATAAATACTTCTCTCACCAAATATAAAATAATAGATATAAAATGATATACAAGTGGTAGAGGATCTTTGTACAATTCTCCATTCCCCCATTTCTGCAATTGCATAATAAGAGCGAACTTCTACAGGGTAGACCTTCTTATGAAGTCTGGCTACTTTAGAGCTTAGAAGACTTTTTTCTGCTGCTTTTAGTGCAAGGTTTTTTATTTTATTTTATGGATTGTGACATTTGAATGCAATATTTTGATTGATGGCGAATTTGATGGAGATGTGTTCTCGAGTATGACTAGTCAAGTGAATCATTTAGGAAGGGAGTTCCTTAGGAAAGCTTAGATCCTTTGATGACGACGGACAACAATTGAATTATTCCACAAGTTTGCTCAAGTCTTTTGCTTAATTTTAAGCCCTTTCCCATTCCTTATTGACCGGCAACCATTTTGTGTGTCTCTTCTATATAATGTTGACACCACCAAACTCCACAGGTATACTTTCTTTCAGATCACTTCCTTGATTAGATAATAGAAGTAGAAAAATAATGATTTTACATAACTTTTTATATTATTTTTATTTTTTAATAGTTGTGATGAAGTGAAAGAATATAATGATAAAAAAGTGATGTAATTAATAATACAGAAAATTGTGTAAAAAGTGATATGAAATAAAAAAATATAGTAAAAAAATCAAAATTGATAGAAGTATTAGTTCCTTTTTTTTTTAGCTTAGAAATGAGAAATCAATGACCCTCTTCTTCATTCTCTTCCCCCACTACAAGCCTTCATGTTACAGCCCTCGACGACCTCATTAAAGTGAACTCCATCTTTACCATCACCATCTTTGTTGGTCCTCTCCCTCACCACCCTACTACAGCATAGCCTCAAGAACTGCAACTCCTGCAATGCCAGCGTCCATGTCGCCGAGGAGCTCCTTGTCGGTAAGGTTAACTCTTTCATATGCTTCCTTTGCTCGTGGTTGGCTGCGGAGGCCTTGAAGCTGTTTGCACTCAACGGTGAGGATTTGAAGACAAAGATTGGCGTGTTGTGTTCTGTTTGTGTGTCTGGGACGGGTTTTGTTACCTTGGTGCATTTCACGACGTAAGTGACCAGGATCCAGTTGGTTATGGTGTATTTTGTTCTTTTGGTTTTGTTTTCTGCTATTATGCATACTTGTACCCATTAAATAAGAAAAATTCTTGAGCAAGAGTGTGTTTGAATGACACGAGGGAAATGAAGAGAAAATGAATAAATTTTTATATTTGAGAGTTTAATAATAGATATGAAGAGAAAGAAATTGAAGATGAATCATTCTTCTTCTTTTTCTTCAAATATCAAATTTTTATTCTCTCCTTAACTGTGGTGGAATGTGGAGAATTGAACTTATAAGCTTAAAAATAAGCTTTCCTTCATTTATGAATTAACTCTCAAACAAAATAATAGAGTTCTACTTTGTTTTTTATTAATCTTTTAAATAAGAAAAAATATAATTTTGTTTCATTCATTCTTTTTTCTTTTTATCAATTCCTTACTAGTTTCGTTCTATTCTATTAATAAAAATTTAGTGTAAGGAAAGATTTTTGTTTTATATAATTAAATGTGAATCACTTCAACTGTAAGATTAAAAAACATAGAAATGATTATTTTAGTTATGAATATTAATTGTTAATAAAATATCAATAAACAATGCTCTTTGTGTTAGAATGTTTTATATGAATTAACATAAATTATATTATAATTTTATAAAACTCAGACTAATTAAATGTCAAAATTATTATAACATTTTGTTTAGCCTAAATTGTGATCAGTATTGTTATTGGGTCTGTTGTTGTTAAGCATTGCTCATATGTGAATTTTGTTTATGGGTCTTGCATATGGGCTTAACATAGTAAGTAGATATAGTTCATTTTAGTTATTATATATATACATGGAGAGACTCATATTAGTAATACTCTAAATGCGTCTGATTATTCAATTGACATCGACGCGTGAAATACTCATCTTGTAGGATAGAAATAATATCTCTCCTACATCGAGATCGCTTTCAAGGATTCAAACATCACAACTTCATCAGCATATTTTCAAGGTAATCTAATAACTCATTCTATATTATTTGGGTATGTCATAATTTGGGGTTAATTGATTCGGGAACTCTAGCAATTGGTATCAAAACAGTTTTAATCCTAATTATGGCTATTAATTTTTTGTTTTACCTAAAAATCGTATGAGGTATAAAATTGAAGAAACCCGAAACTCTAACGTATGTGATGATTGTGCAAGTGAAGGTAGATAAATTCATTTTTCTGGTAGACTTTGTAGTGTTAGATATGGAAGAAGACGCTGACATCCCTCTTATTCTTGGAAGACCATTTTTTAAAACTTCGAGAGCTTTAATTGACGTACCTAAGGATGAACTCATCTTGAGAGTAGATGGAGACTATGTGACAATCAATGTCTTTGGGGATGCTAAATCTTTCCTAATGTCAAATCTCTATGCCTCTATCAATTTCATTCAAGTTAAGAAGTATGAAGCTTTGGCTATCAAAGACCTCCCCACCATTGACCCTCCTAAGACTCAAGTTGTTGCAAAAGAGAAGGGCCTTCTCAGGGGGCATGGTCCATAAGCTACATTTAGGGCACAACATGGTCCTAGAGACACACCTAAGGACATTTCTCATGATATGGCTCCATACTTCAACAAAGAAAATGAGTTAACATCTTCCTTTCAATTTAGACAACCATGATCATATCACTAGACAAAGTCAAGCCAAGTTCTATAAACAAGCGCTTCTTGGGAGGCAACCCAAGTTTTCTTTCTTTTTCTTTACTCTTTTATCTTTAAATTTATTGATTTTGGTAGTTTTAGTTAGCAACTTCTTTTGGTTAACTAATAACTTTATTGTGTAGTAACATGTCTTCATTTTGTTTATTTAAGGTGGAGAAGGTGAGTTTTATACAAGAGATATAGGTCTTGAAGTTGCGGAATTGAGTTTGCATGAGGAGTAAGTTTTAAGTTCGGTAATTTAAATATTTGAGTAAGTATAATTGTTAAGGAGAATACAAAGTTCTCTCTTCCAAAAACACATAAGTCGTGTTCTTTAGCCCACAAACCCTCACCCCGTGTTTTTCTTATGTTTTCCTATTCCACTTTGTACGTCACTAAGGACATTGTTGCATTTTAAGTTTCGGGGTGAGCCCTTTCGGTTTTGGTTAGTTATTTATTTATTTTTTTATGTATTTTTGCTATTATTTTGTTATTCCTTATTTTATTGACTAACATTTTTCTATTTTTGTTTTGAAGTTAATGTTGAGTCGGCTTAGGTGTCTCCCCTAGTTCGAAGCCTTTGTAAGGGGATATATATAATTGTCGGCCGCAAAAAAAAAATTCCTTCTTCCTTTAGCATTTATTTCTGCATTTATTTACTTATTTTTATTGATTTTATTTTGTCATCATCACCCTAAATCCATGTTCACTTAAGCATATGCATAAAATGACCTATTTTGAAAAGAAAATAATTACTTTGAAGATTGATCTTGGGTCAAGAGAGCTTGATTCTAGTTAGCTTAGAATTATGTTGGTTGGAGATTTGTTCATGATTGTCATGCGTATTTAACTTTTGGCATTCGATTTTTTTTTTTTTGCATTAGTTCATTAAACTTTTGATTGAATTTGTGTGTTTTTAGAGAAGGACTATGTGTGTTAAAGTGAGTATCTAATTGCCTCACCGGTCCTAGAACAATTCTGTTGCATCATTTTGAGGCGAAGTCCAAGTGTGCACTTAAAAGGAGACGATCTAGGCATTCTTCTTTTAACCTCATGACCTTAGACCACCCACTCATCATTATTATCTCTTGGAATCCCATTTGAGCCTTTCATTAGCCTATTTTCTTTCATTAACCCATATTTCACCTTTACTCTTAACCTTTAAACACTTACCTACCCTTTTGTGAGAGATGATTGAATGTGGAAGGGAGAGACTTATTGAGAATCCAAATGCAATAAATGTTAAAGATAAAATGGAGAAGAAAGAAATAAAGTCAAAGTTTAGTATGTTTGAAAAAAAAAGCCCACCCAATGTGTTGCAAAGAAATAAGTTTGGGGATAAAGGTCAATATTCAAAAACAGAAAAAAATAATAACATAAAAAAAAGCAAATATGCTAGTAAATTGAAGTGAAGTTTTCCCTTTGCATAATATATCTTGATTTTTAATGTGTTTTAAACTTCTTCATCATGACTCTCTCATATTTTGTTTTTCATTTTTCATTTTATTTGTTTTACGTTTCACCTCTTGGCCTCATTACAACCTTAATAAAGACTTTTTGATCCTTTGAAAGTGTGCACTATATTAGTGGAGAAAGGAGTAGTGGTTTTGCTTATGAGATTTAGGACATACATTCATTCATCAATTCAGTTTATATCATTTAGGTTTTAGAGATTGCTTTGTGTGCATAGTCTTTGGGTGCATATAGGTTCATGATTTTGTTTGTGAAAGCTTGGTTAAGTTAAGTTGTTTGTGCATTATTAAATGTGTATGCTTGATTAGATATTTTAACTTCTTGGCATTTGAATGAGTTATTAATGGATTTGGATTCTTGAGGTTTCTTTGAGAAATTAGAATTGCAATGTTTGACATCTTTATAAAAGAAGTACCCTCGATGTGATTTTTATTGTTTATTTATTGCTTGAGGACAAATAATTGTTTAAGTTTGGGGGTATTTGATGAGTGTTAAATACACTCATATTTTGGATTTATTTATTAGAATTCTTAATTGATTTTTATTTAGTTATTTAATTTTAAATAATTATCTTTTCATCTAGTCATATTTGAATTTTTAAAATAAATCATCAGATTTTATGCAAAAAAAAAAATTATTGAAGATAAATATTTGAAAGATTATTATCTTATTCTTAGATGTTAATTAGAGTTCTAATTAAACACAAAATCTTAAATAATGATTAATTTGAAGGTTGGATAAAGACTCTCAAAGAGATTAGATTTGGAGTAAAATTTGGACTCACGTAACATCCTGATCATTCCTCAGTAATTAAGTCATATATTGGGTTACAAAGATTGGATCGATGCGCCATTTGCGGCATTGAAAATCTAATAGAAAATCCTACAACTTCTCTGTTGAGATTAAGGACAAATTCGATCATCTAGAGAGTGATAAAAATCATGTAATTTAGATATGAAAAACTATCGATTTTTCTATAAAAGGGGGAAAACCAGTTTAGCAAAGAAGCTTTCTTGTGGTTCAGAAAATATATGAAAATTATAGAGTTTTGGAGGCTCAAAGGTAGTAAGGGGATAAGCCCTAGGAGAAAAGAAAGAGTTGTCATGGAGTTCTCATGGAGTTGGAGATTGAATTGCCATTGAAGACGCTTTAGTTTCTTCTCAACAGTTCTGTCATGATGAATTATCTTTCCTTTTCCTATCTATTCTTCTCTTCTATCATGAATAGCTAAATTTGTATGTTGCTAGGGTGAAGATATAACTTGATTTAATTGACATGTATTAATATTAGATTTTTGATTAATTTCTTTCCCATTCAATTTGAGTGCTTATTATGGTTCTTAATGTTTTTATGAATTGATAACTCATAAATTGATCTAATGAGATATGTGTAGAATCAAAATATTTGCAAATGACTTAGATAATAAATAATAAATGGCATGATTTATAATCATCTACAAATAGAGGTTATAGGTTATGTGAGAGAATTTTAGTATTTTCTATGAGAATCTATATTAGGGGTGCACAACCCGACCCGTCAACCCGCGAACCCGAACGACCCGACCATATATATCGGGTTGGTGAAAGTCAGACCCATGCCTTTAGACGGGTTTGGTGATTTAGTAATTTTTATTAAAAAATGTTCATGGATCGGTCTCAATGAATTGATTATCCGGGTTTTGATGAAAAAAAAATCCCAAAAATGAAGAGAATTGTTTTAATTTTTCCCTCTACCTAACCCGAGTAATCTATATAGTGAAAGTCATGCCTTTAAGAGTTGGGATTTAGATCAATGAATTGACTAGCCTTTGATAATTAAAGAGAATTAATCTACCAAGTAATTAGATTTTAATTAATTAGAGATTATCCTCATCAATTAAATGACTAGAAATTAATTAAAATGAAGGTCTCAAAATTACTCTATTGTCTATAATAGATTATTGAATTAAGTGAAGTTGGATCCCTAGCATCTTTACCATTACTTGTTTACACCTTAATTTGTTATCGTACTCTCTTACTATTTTAATTTATATGTTTTTAACTTATTTTGCTTTTCTTTCAATTAGTTATTTTCCTTTGAACTCTTTTTAATCTCAATCTCCTATAGTCTAGATAGTGTTGATTTGGTGGATTTGGTACTTAACAAGTGGGTTCAATCCAACAAAGTATGTTTGATGACCACGAAGTATAGCATGGATAAGACTATTAAAAAGAACATTCATTAAACAAATAATGTTAAGGAATTTCTCAAGTTTGTTGGTGAGAAATTCAAGAAGTTTGATAAAATTGAAAAGGCCTACTACCTCTATTTGTTGGCAAATATTACATATGATGGTGTGAGTAATGTTCGTGAACACGTCTTGAAGCTTGTGAACTAGTACAACAAGTTGAGGTCCATGAAAATAGAGTTAGGAGAGGACTTCCTGGTCTGGTAGATATTTAAATCTCTTTCGGCTAGTTTTGATGTTCTGAGGACTACTTACAATGTTTAGAAAGAGGAGTGAACTATTAATGAGCTTATATTTGTCCTTACTTACATGCAGTAGACAATGAAGAAGGACAAGACCCATAGTGTTCAGTTTGCTTCCCACAAGAATTGTGACAAGAAGAAGAAATTTGCTAAAGAGAAGAACAATAGGCCCCAATTTAAGAAAAAAAAAATAGAGAATGATAAGCCTGGATGTCCTTTTGGGCCACCTTCAGGTACTTGTGAGACTTCTGGTGTTAAGCCCAAATATCGGTTCAATGGAAAATGCAAGTGCTATGACATATTTGGGCATAAGCAGTATGATTATTTGAAGTTCAAAAGCTAGCTTGAGAAAAAGAAAGGTAACCCATTGACTCTAGTATTTTTTGAATCAAATCTAGTTGATATTCCTTCAAATACATAATGGTTAGATATTGGTACAACTATTCATGTTACAAACTCATTGCAGGAGTTCATAAGTAGGAGGAGACTAAATGAAAGAGAGTTGATGATCATAGTATGAAATGGAGCAAGTGTTAAAGTATAACATATAGGAGTGGTTTCTTTAAAATTATGTATTGGACATGTTTTAGTTTTGAAAGATATGGTTAATGTGTCTTCTATGAGGAGGAATTTGGTTCCAATTTCTGTTTTGGATAGCTACTTTTTTCACTTTAGTAATGAAAATTTTTCTTTATATTATGATTCTACTCTTTTTGGTTCTAGAGTCTTATCTAATTGTCTATACATGTTGGACGTTGATCCTCTTTCTATTAATCAATGACATTCATATGTTAATAATGTTGCTGGGAACAAGCATGGTAGAATTATTGAAAACTCTTCTAATTGTGGTACAAACGTTTAGGACTCATCTTTAGGGAGAGAATTGAGAGGTTGATCAATAAGAATATTCTTCATGAGCTGGATTTCTTGACTTTGATTCTTATGTTGATTGTATAAAAAGGGAAACTTACAATTAGAGCTAGAAAGAGTAGGGTTACCAGAAGTAAATGAATATTACAATTAATTCATATAGATATTTGTAAGTCCATTACTCCTATTACTATGGGTGATTTTAGGTACTTTATCACCTTTATTGACGACTTCTCAAGATACGGGTGGATTGATTTGTTGTGTGAGAAATTCGACTCTTTAAATGCCTTTAAAGCATTCAAGGTTGCTGTTGAATTAAAATTTAGTAACTAGATCAAATGTGTGAAGTATAATAGGAGTGGTGAGTACTATGACAGATATAATGAAATTGGTATAAATCCTTGACCTTTTGTTGGGTTCTTACAGGACTGTGGTATTAAGGCACAATATACCATGCCTAGCACTTCGCAACAAAAAGAAGTTGTAGAAAAGTGAAACCGTACTCTTATGGATATGGTGAGATGATTGTGGGGAGATGTCTTAAAGATTGCTTCTTATATATTGAATCGTGTACCAAGTAAATATGTGTCGAAGACTCCATACGAGCTTATGTCAAGTAAAAAACCTACTTTGAGGCATTTATATGTTTGGGGCTGTAAAGAAAAGGCGAGGCCTTATAACCCACAGTTAAATAAGCTTGATCTCAAAACCATTAGTGGTTACTTTATTGTTTATTATATTGGTATAAAGGGTTATAAATTCTATTGTCTTTCTCATACTACTAGAGTTATTGAATTCGATTGGACTATCTATTTTGAAAAGGACTTAGAGCATGTTGGAGCTCAGGAGTTGCGTATTGTTGATTTTAGAGAAGAGCATGTTGAGGTTCCTATTCTTGTTTTTCTCTTTCCAGGGATAATGTTATCTCCTTTGATCTATGATGATATTGTTGATCTTGTAGATAATGTCGATTTTCCTCAACAAGTTGAAGATAATGTACAAAGTTCAGATGTTTTTATGTTTCCTCCTAGAAGATCTGAGTCAATTCTTATATCCATTGACGCTATAAGATTCAGGGATTATGTTGTGTACCTGCAAGAGCATGATTTTAACTCAGTTGAGGATTCTGATCCTATTTCCTTCCAAGAGGCCATGGCTAGTCATAATAATGTACAATGGTTGGTGGCTATGGAGGATGAGTTAGCTTTTATGAGAAAGAATAATGTTTGAGAATTGGTTTTATTGCCTATTGATTGTAAAACTATTGGTTGCAAATGGGTTTTTAAGACCTAACGTGATACCAGAGGTAAAATTAAGAGGTATAAGGGCAGTCTTATTGCTAAGGGAAATAACCAGAGGAAAGACATTGACTATAATGAGACTGTTTCACCGGTCTCCACTAAAGACTCTTTTCATGTTGTGATGGTCTTGATTGCTCATTTTGATTTAGAGCTCGATGGATGTTAAGATTGCCTTACTAAATGGTGATTTGTATGAGGATGTGTATATGATCGACTTGATGATTTTATTGATAATGATAAAGATAATATGATATATGTAAATTGAAAAGATCTATTTATGGGTTGATATAGGCTTCCAAGCAATGATAATTGAAATTTGATTATATTGTTAGTTCTCTTGGCTTTAAAGAAAATATTGTTGATCAATGCATTTATCTAAAGTTTAGTGAGAGGAAATTCATCATTCTTATTTTATATGTTAATGATATATTGTTGGCTAGTAATGATGTTGATTTTCTGTATGAGACTAAACAAGTGTTAACAACACATTTTGATATGAAAGATATTGGTGATGCCTCTTTTGTTTTGAGCATTGAGATTCACCGTGACAGATCTCGTGGTATTCATGGTTTGTCTCAAAAAGCTTATACTGAAATGATTCTGAATATATTTGATATAAAATCTTATAATCCTTGTATTGCACTTATTCAAAAGGGTGAAAGACTCTCTAATACTCAGTGTCCTAAAAAATGATAAAGATGTTACTGAAATGGAGAAGGTCCTATATGCTTCTGTTATTGGCAGCCTTATGTATGCTCAAGTTTGTACACATTCAGATATTGTTTTTGTTGTTAGTGAACTTGGGATATTATTGAGTAAACCTGGTGTGACTCATTGGCAGGATACAAAACGAGTTATGAGGTATCTACAACTTACTAGAGATTATATGATCACCTATAGGAGGTCAGATCACCTTGAGGTGATAGGCTATTCTGATTCTGATTATAGTGGTTGTCCAGATAACCACAAGTCTATATTAAGGTATTGATGTATGTGAAACAACATCATATTTTGTTCTTATTTTGCATGCATTTTTATGCATTTTAGTTTCCCTTTTTATTTGTTTTTTCCTTTAATTCGGATAACTACGATGTTTTTGGTGTTGTTGTGCAGGATTGGTGCTTAATTAGCCTTGAAATGGATGGAAAGCTTGCACAATTGAAGTTGGAGCTTAAAGGGTAGCAATTTGGGACAAAAAGCTCACTCCAGAAGGTACCACGGCCTACCCGTGGACTGAACCACTGCCATGGATCGAGCAGCTGCGTAAAAAAAGCAAAGGGGAAGTCTAGAGAAAACCACGGCCTGGCCGAGGAATGAACCACGGTCGTGGTTGTCAAACAGAGACAACCACGGCCTAGTCGTGGTTCGGGGTACGTGTCAGCTGTTTAAGTCTGTTTTTCTCTTTTCTGATGGGCTTGGACCAGTTTTAACCCATGGGGTATATATAGTTGTTTTGAAGACAACATTAGGGTTTGAATTTTGGTTTTGGAGAAGGCACATAGGAGGCTCTTGATCTTCATCTTCCTTTCTTCTCTCTTGGATTACGGGTTTGGATGTTCTTGAAGTTGAATTTCTGGTTTCTTCTTCTCCATGTCTAAGTAGTTCCTTTTGTTTCTAGGATTGGGCAATGCCCTTTGATACATTGATGATGATTAATTGATATTATTTACCCCTTTTATTAATCTTGAATGTTGTTGATTCGATCCTTATTGCGATTATTCATGTGAATTTACTGGCCACTTATTTGCATTTCATAGATATCTAGGGATGTACTGAAAGGTGAACCTAGGTGTTGGAACCATAAGAATTGAACTTAAGGTCTAAATCACGAGAGTAGGTTAGCCTTTCGAGGATTAATGAATTACCAAAAAGTGTAATGAGTTCAATTTAGATTCAATTACCACGAGAGTAAGAATTAGTTTAATTGGGCACGGTTCTTGTATCTTGAGAGGGAACATTAACTAATTTAGGGTAATTCACCTTCAATTGAATTTCAAGTGTTAATAAGAGGATTGCCAATTAGGAGTCTTGTATCATTGTGGTTAACCCCAATCCTGGAAGCTTTCTTGAATCTGAAAACCTTTCCTTAACAATTGCTATTTTTGTTCTCAATTTGCATTTTGATATTCATTTATTTAATTGTTTGGTTACTACGTTCTTGTTAATTAACAATTATATTCCTTTTTCTTTAATTGAATTGAATTAATTAATTAATTGGTATTCATAGACATAGTTCCTGTGGATTCAATCTTTTTATTACTTAACGACGAAACCGTACACTTGCGGATTTCAAGCACACCAAGTTTTTGGCGTCGTTGCCGGGGACTGTGTTTTTCTTGAATATCAGTTAATTTTTATTTAATTATTTTAAATCTTTTTACTACTTTTTTGGTTTCTCTTTGACTCTCTGCAGGTAATTTCTCTTGTTTATGCGAAGTACTAGACGTTCTGGAACTCTTATTGAAACATATCCTGAAATTGAAAGAACTCTTCGTAGAAGGAGAAGACAACGAGAGGAAAGAGCAAGAGAAATACTTGAACCAACGCTTGTCATGGTTGCACCTGCTGATAATAGACCTCTTAAAGAGTATGCAGCCCCTAACGCTCGGGGTTTGCGTTAGGTGCTCGGCCGGACATTGAAGCTCAGTTTACCATACTACGCTTTCTCTCTCCATGATAAGGCAGAATCAGTTTGGAGGATTGCCATTAGAGGACCCAAACGATCATGTGGATATGTTCTTGGAATTCTGTGAGACCCTCAAGATTGAAGGTGCCTCTGTTGATGCTATTCGCTTTCGCCTATTTCCATTATCATTGAGAGATAGAGCTAGGGCTTGGTTGAAGTCAGTTCCCGCTGAGACCATCACTTCTTGGGACCAATTAGAGCAAGCTTTCCTGAACAAATTTTTTCCACCATCCAAGACTGCTCATCTGAGGACCCAAATCATGAGTTTTGTTCAGAAAGATGGTGAATCATTGTCGGAAGCTTGGGATAGATATAAAGGTTTGTTGGAAGCATGCCCACACCATGGGTTAGAAAAATGGTTGATCATCCACACCTTCTATAATGGGCTAGAATATTCTTCGAAGGTGTCTCTAGACTCTGCAGTTGGTGGAGCTTTGAGGAATAGACGACTGACAGATGCCTATGAGATCATTGAGAGTGTCGCCACAAATCATCACCAATGGGCAAATGAAAGAGGTAATAACCCGAGAAAACGCTCGGGAGGTAAGTTTGAGGTAGACGGAGTTGATTTAATTATGTCAAAATTTGATTCTTTGAATAAATGTTTTGACATGCTTGAAAAAGTTCATGTAAATGCCATAGGTACCTCTAACAATTTTTGTGAGATTTGTGGAGCACAGGGACACATAGGTGCTGAATGCCAAGTTGGAATTGGCTCCTCACAAGGTGCACCGGTGGAGCAAATGGAATCATGCCACAATTTCCATGACTTCAACCAAAAGGGGAGAAATAATCCATATTCCCAAACTCACAACCCCGGTTGGAGGTCACATCCCAACTTCCCCTACTGGAATAGTCAATACCAAGCAGGGCAAGGTAGTGCTAAACCCTCTTTTGAATTCTAACAGGTACAAAACTCTAAACTTGAGTCTCTTCTTAAAAATTTTGTTGAGAGTCAATCTAAGCAAAATGAGGAGTTTAGGCAACATGGGCAAGTTGTGACTGAGGCCATTAGAGAGTTGTCATCTAAGGTTGAAAATTTGGCCATTCATAATAAGTTGTTAGAAACTCAGATATGACTTTGCAGGCACTTCACACAGGCAACAAGGTAAGTTTCCTGGTCAGCCTGAAGTGAATCCAGGCAATGATCACTGCATGGCTGTTAGTTTGAGAAGTGGTAAGAAATTAGAGGATCCCAAGGGTAAGGAGGTGAGTGACAAAGATGAGGGGAATAAGGAAAAAGACACTAAGACACAACCCTTAGAGGAAGATGAAACTAGTGAAAATGTGTCTAAGTATGTACCCCTTGAACCATACCAACCCCCAGTGCCATTCCCTCAAAGATTGGCTAAGACCAAGCTAAATATGCAATTTGGGAAGTTCCTAGAGGTCCTTGAGAAATTGTACATTAATGTACCTTTCACTGAGGCGTTGAAACAAATGCCTACCTATGCTAAGTTTCTTAAGAAAATTTTGTCTAATAAGAGAAAACTTGAGGAATATGAGACTGTAGCTCTAACTGAGGAGTGTAGTGCTTTAATTCAAAATAAATTACCTCCTAAGCTAAAAGATCTAGGTAGCTTCTCTATTCCTTGCTTGATTGGTAACACAAATTTTGATAAAGCTCTGTGTGACTTGGAGGCTAGTGTCAGTCTTATGCCCCTTTCTATGTGCAAGAAGTTGGAGGTGGGTGAGCTGAAACCCACAACTATTTCACTTCAGTTAGCGGATCGGTCCGTCAAGTACCCCGTAGGCATCTTGGAGGATGTTCCTATTAGAGTGGGTAAGTTTTTTTCAACCCGTTGATTTTGTTGTGCTTGACATGGAAGCAGATGCTAAAATGCCGCTCATACTTGGGCGACCATTCCTCGCTACTGGAAGGGCAATTATTGATGTCCATGAAAGGAAATTGACTTTGCGATTGAACGATGAAGAAGTAGTTTTTAATGTCTTCAATTCTGAAAAAAATCCTAATTCATGTAATCGCATAAATGCTACTGATGTTGTGGATAGAGTTGTACTTTCAGATATGCAAGAATCTGTGACTCATGCTATGTTAGAGGAGACCTTGCCCAAGGTTGCTTCCAAGTTTGAGAAGGTCAAGCCCTGCAAGAAAGGACCAAAGAAATGAGGTGACAAATGTGTCAAGAAGCTTGAATTTAAACCAGGGGATAAAGTTCTTGTTGATAACTCGCTTCTACGTTTCTGTCCAGGTAAGTTGTGGTCGAAATGGTCTGGACCATATGAGATTGTTCGAGTCTTATCCTATGGTGTGCTTAAGGTGAAGATAGAAGGCCAGAAGACATTTATGATAAATGGCTAGAGAGTGCAACACTATGAAGATGGAGTGGGGACTGAGTACCACTCTATTGACATCACTTGAGCATAGAACAAACTCACAGTCAAGCTAATGACTATAACTTAGCGCTTCTTGGGAGGCAACCCAAAATTTTTTCTCTCTTTTCTTTATTTTCTTATTTTTATTGACTAACACTTTTCTGTTTTTTTTTTTGTTTCATAGTTAGCTAATGTTGAGTCGGCTTTAGTGCCTCCCTGAGTTTGGAGCCTTTGTAGGGGGATGTATATAGTTGAAATTTGCAAAAAAAAAAAAAGTTTTAGACAGGATGTTCGAGTTCAAAAGTGAGTTCTTTTCATTTATTCCTTCCATAGTTTTAGATTTTTACATTGGGGACAATGTAAGGTCTAAGCTTGGGGGGTATTTTTTCATTTTTATTTGTATCTTCATTATCATGCATTCTCATATTGCATTGTCTCATTGCATTTTCACACCATCATTTCTCTCAGCTTTTTGGTTGAACTTTGTGCCTCTCTCTTTTGAGGATTTTGAGATGATATTGATTTGGAACCCAATTTGTTGATTCTTGTGGTAGGCAACAGGCATTGTCTTTAATTGATAATGGAGGTGATTTCTCGATAGTTGATAATTAGCATATGTTCTATGAATTTGTGCTTCTCATTGATTTCTGAACCTCTAAAAATGAGTTTTGAGCCTGTATGGAATTTATGCACTATATGACTTTTCATCCCATTCTTTGTGTTGAGTGAATATTCCTCATTGATTTTGTGCTCTAGAACTTGATTTGAAACTATTTTGAGGCAAAATCTTAGTTTGCATGCTTGAATGTGATTAAGGCATCTTAGGTATTTTTCTGGCCTTCTGAATTTGTTACACTTTCATCCACTAGTTACCCATTTTGAGCCTAATGTATAATTATTTATTCTTGATGCCTATGATAATACATTATCGGTGATCATTTAGAATATTGAATGGAGCAGTTTGGGTTTGAATGTTGTATTGAGAATCATGTATTTTGAAAATGAAATCTCCCCCCTATGAAAAAAAAATGAGATGAAAGCTTGAAAAGAAAGAAAAGAAAGGGAGAAATTGTGGAGTTATACTCTTGATTGAAAAATGCTTTTGCTCCATTTATGTTCTATTGGGTTTCTTGTACTTATTTAAAATTTTGTTAGCCTTTTGTGCATACCTTCCTTTCTTTATCCTACCTGACATCATTCCTATGGCCCCATTATAACCCTTGAAAGACTTTTTGATTCTTGCATGCATGCTAATTATTAGTGAAAATTTGGTTTCTTATCAAGCTTATGGAAGTGCTTTTTCTAAGAGGAATTTTGAGTGAATTGTCTTCACCCTTAAACACTTTGAGTGTGGTTAGTAGTGTGAACTTAATTCTATGAAGATGCATGGTTTCTGAGAGCTTAGCCTCTAATTGGACTTGATTTTGATTACCTCTCTGCTTCTTGGTTTGCCTTTGTCTATTGCTTGGTCGGATGTTTCCTCGGGTTCCTCATTCATTATTGTCTTTTGATCCCACTCCTTGGTTTTGGTCTTCGTTATTGCTTGGGGACAAGCAAAATCTTAAGCTTGGGGGTATTTGATGTGTGTGAAACAATATCATATTTTGTTCTTATTTTGCATGCATTTTTATGCATTTTAGTTTCCCTTTTTATTTATTTTTCCCTTTAGTTCAGATAACTGCAGTATTTTTTGTGTTGTTGTGTAGGATTGATGCTTAATTAGCCTTGAAATGGATGGAAAGCTTACACAATTAAAGTTGGAGCTTAAAGGATAGCAATTTGGGACAAAAAGCTCACTCCAGAAGGTAGCACGGCCTGCCCGTGGACTGAACCACGACCATGGATCGAGCAGCTGCGTAAAAAAAGCAAAGGGGAAGTCCAGAGAAGACCACGACCTGGCCGTGGAATGAATCACGGTTGTGGTTGTCAAACAGAGACAACCACGGCCTGGCCGTGGAATGAACCACGGCCGTGGTTCGGGGTATGTGTCAGCTGTTTAAGTCCGTTTTTCTCTTTTCTGATGAGCTTGGACCAGTTTTAACCCATGGGGTATATATAGTTGTGTTGAAGACAACATTAGGGTTCGAATTTTGGTTTTTAGGAGGCTCTTGATCTTCATCTTCCTCTCTTCTCTCTTGGATTACGGGTTTGGATGTTCTTGAAGTTGAATTTCTGGTTTCTTCTTCTCCATGTCTGAGTAGTTCCTTTTGTTTCTAGGATTGGGCAATGCCCTTTGATACATTGATGATGATTAATTGATATTGTTTACCCCTTTTATTAATCTTGAATGTTGTTGATTCGATCCTTATTGCGATTATTCATGTGAATTTGCTGGCCACTTATTTGCATCTCATAAATATCTAAGGATGTACTGAAAGGTGAACCTAAGTGTTGGAACCATAAGAATTGAACTTAAGGTCTAAATCACGAGAGTAGGTTTAGCCTTTCGAGGATTAATGAATTACCAAAAAGCGTAATGGGTTCAATTTAGATTCAATTACCACGAGAGTAGGAATTGGTTTAATTGGGCACGGTTCTTGTATCTTGAGAAGGAACATTAACTAATTTAGGGTAAATCACCTTCAATTGAATTTCAAGTGTTAACAAGAGGATTGTCAATTAGGAGTCTTGTATCATTATAGTTAACCCCAATCCTGGAAGCTTTCTTGAATCTAAAAACTTTTCCTTAACAATTGCTATTTTTGTTCTCAATTTGCATTTTGATATTCATTTATTTAATTGTTTGGTTACTACGTTCTTGTTAATTAACAATTATATTCCCTTTTGTTTAATTTAATTGAATTAATTAATTAATTCGTATTCATAGACATAGTCCCTGTGGATTCGATCTTTTTATTACTTGACGACGAAACCGTACACTTGTGGATTTCACGTACCAGGTATATCTTTATGTTGGCAGTAGGAGTTATTTCTTGAAAAAGTGTCAAATAGACATTTATAGCTGCTTCTACTATGGAGACAGAGTATGTAGCTTGTTATGAGGCTACGCGTCAAGCGATATGATTGAAGAATTTGATTACTAAGTTTCATGTTGTGGAAAGTATTTCCAAGTCTCTTACTATCTATTGTAATAACTCTGTCGTAGTGTGCTTTTCTCAGATCAATAAGAGCTCTACGCGTTCGAAGCATTTTGACACAATATATTCTTATTGGAGAGAAGATTAAAGAGTTTCTGACTCATTTCAAGCATATCCTTACAGAACTTATAGTTGCAGATCCTCTAACTAAATGTTTATAAGTTAAAGTTTTTTTTTATCATGTAACCCGTATAAGTATAGTGAGGTCTTTTGATATTTTAGGTTAGTAGGAGTTTGTTTTGTGATTTTATTGTGACCTTATTTTATTATTATGTCTCAAAACCTTAAATAATTATGTTGCTACTATTGTCGTTGCCATATAATATTGTTATTATCATTATTATTATCTACACAATTTTATTTATTTGTATTATGACATATTGTAGATACATTTTGGACCTAGTTTCATTTTGTTATTATTCTGAGATGTTTTGTTAAATCTTATAAAGCATCTTCGGCGGATGCTTGAACCATTTTGTTAGGAAATGCACTTTGTATTGACATACAATTTTGTTATGTTTTCTCATTACCCATATACCACATTTTGTTGGGTCACCGAAATATGAGTATCTTGCATGTATGATATCAGTACTCCTATCGAGTATGATTTTTTGCATTGTTGAGATGCTTGTAGACTCATTTTCAACTAGTTGTTGAGAGTATTGACTCGATTTTGACATCATGTTGTGGCCACATATTGTTTGATTAATCTAGAGAATTGTTTTCTTATTGAAATAATGTAATATGACTTATGTCATCCAAGTGAGAGAATGTTAGAATGTTTTATATGGACTAGGATAAATCATATTATAATTTTATAAAATTGAGATTAATTAGATGTCAAAATTATGAGAGCATTTTGTTTAGCCTAAATTGTGATCAGTATTGTTATTGAACCTATTGTTGTTAAGCACTACTCATATGTAAATTTTGTTTATGGGTCTTGCATATGAGCTTATCATAATGGGTACGTTTAGCTCATTTTAGTTATTCTATATATATAGGGAGAGATCCTTATTCTGAGCTACTCTAGTACGTACAGTTACCTCATTGATACTGATGCGTAAGTAACTGCTATGAGATAGGAATAATATCTCTCCCTCATCAAAATTGCTTTCAAGGATTCAAACATGACAACCTCATCGACATCTTTTCAATGTAACTCTATAACTCATTCTATATTATTTGGGTAGGTGGAAAGTGTTAGCGTAATTGTAAATCTAAGTGTTTCACTAGTGGCATGACATTAGGGTTATTTTGTGTGAAACAACATGATTTGACTTGGATATAGTGGGACTACTCAACACCATCAAAACCCTAGCTAATGTTTCCTAGTGTGAGAGAAAAAGTTTTTTTTAAAATTAAATTTCTTGGTGCATTAGATGTAAGGGTGTCAAAACGGGTCGATCTAGTTTATTCGAGCTAGCCCATTCGGAGTCGGGCTTGGGTGACTAGCGTTTTGCCCCCAATATACAACAACCTAGCAACCATGCTTTCATCTCCCTACTTTTGCACAAATAGAGAGACATTACTCTCTTCACCCATACCTTTTCTCTATTCAAGTACATTTTTAAGTTTGTATATATGTATTGTTTTTGAATTGTATATTATTATATTATGGTCTTATTGGGTCTACTTTTAGACAAGAGGTGGAAGCATTTGAATAGCCAAATTAAATAGCCTTTAATGTAGGTGTTTATTAATTTGGAGAGTTACAAAAATTTCAATACACAAAAATGTAGAGTTACAAGAATCTCAAATAATTATTATAAAAACAAGACCGTTACTAATTAGGAGAGTTAAATATCTTCCACATTTACTACATATTGAATACTATGTAACTCTCATATATACTCACAATTCTTAATAGCTCCTAAATTCAATATTTGAAAGGGTATTAATTTTTTATTAAAATATGCATTAGTTTTTTTCAGAAGATAATTCCTAAGGTGTTGGTGCCATGATCAGTGATGGTTTGGGTCAATTTTGTGCAACAAAAAGCAACAATATTAGGGGTGCTACAAACCCTAATAAAGCAAAACCCTTTGTAGTAAGAGCAAGGCTCTAGTTTGCATGTGAACTGTGATAAGACAAAAGTCCATTTTAGAAAGTGATATTAGGAACATTTACTCATGCATTGATGAAGGTTAAGATGACTTTATTTTTATTTTTTAAAATAATGAGTCCATTAATAATGACATTTGTCTTGTTATATCTTAGTTTAATTATTTTCAACGTAATTACATTCTTAAGAGATGTTGGTGACTGATCATCTAGCTTTTTTTGCTAAGTCTTCTAAGCTTCGCATTTGGATGGATGACCCACCTAGGTTCATTCTTCAGTTGCTGAACTTTGATATTTAGTTGGAATAAGTTTTATTTTTACTTCAAATAATAATAATAATAATAATAATAATAATAATAATAATAATAATAATAATATATCCTTAACTTTTACTCTATACATTTGTACCAAAAAAAATGTTTACTTTATACATTTGTGATTACTTCTTAAGATAATTTTATTAATAAATAAATAAATTTAATTTTGATGTATTTAAACTTTTTTGTATTATTAACTAATTATATATCATTATATATGTGACTTTTAAAATAATTATTATAAGAATTAAATATTTTTTATAACATGACAATACATGCTTGAATAATAATATAAAAACTTTTTACACTATCAATGGATTTAAATTAAATCTTAAATAAATATAGATACATAGATAAATTCACTTATTTATATATTAATTATACTTATAATTAAATGATTTTCACTTAAAAACTAGTTGTGACAATAAGTTGTAAATATACAACGAATCAAATATAAATAAGTTATTATCGAGTTTAGGTATGTAGCAGAAGAATAGAAAAGGATTATTCGGTTTAGGTATGCAATTATTTTTTTTTATCATAAATGATATGAAATTATAGAAATACTTCAAATATAGAGAGTCTCATTTGGAAAAAAAAGACACTGTATAGTGAAATAAATTTGAGTCGATATCTATGTATTTTGGCAAAATATTTTTAATTAAATTTTCATGGTTTTTTTGGCAAAGAATTAAATTTTCATTTTGATTCACTTTTAATGCAAACTTATTTTAGATTATAATCTAATCATGTGTAATTATTACATTATTAAAAAGTTTGACTTTAAGGTAATTTTTTAAACAATAAATATGCAACTAATTGAATTACGAACTCGTTTGACCTAAACATTTATTATTAAACTGGTAAAGTCATTTAATGATAAGTGTTTCATTTAATGATAAATGTTTAGGAATTCATTCATTACTACCGTTTATAAGTTTTCCTTAATTTTCTTCTTCTTCTTTCCAATTTTTTTTTTCTTTTATTCTAACATGAAACGTTACTTTGACCAAAAAAGAGAAAAAAGAACGTTATAACTTTTCATTTTAGAAATATTAATAATATATTTTTTAGATATTTTTTTAATATTTATTTTATTATTAATATAAAAGTAAATATTATTAATATTTTTTTAAATTTTTAAAAATAAAATTTAAATTTATTTTTTATATCTATTACATCAATTTTATTAATCAAATTATGATATATATTTATTAATTTATTATTTTTTTTAAAAATATATATATGATATAATTTAATTGATAAAATAAATATAAAAAATATAAAAAATTAATCTAAATTTTGTCTATTCTTTAAAATATATGAAGTGAATTAATAATAAAACAAGTGTAAAAAAAAAAATGTCAAAAACAGTGAGCGATCCTCCAAAATATTTCAAATTCCAGATTTGGCCACAAATCTCAAATACTTTTCTAACTCTTCCCAGTTCCCGCTACTTCACCATCGAAGGAGGGAAAAAGTTTCCAAACAAAGCTCAAAATTTCACCACCATTTCACTTTTTAATCTCCACTCTCTCACTGTTTGTAGCCACCCAAATACAATTCAGAACCATACCCATTTCTTGTCTTAACTTTGGTGTTTGTGTTCTTGCATTCAACAATGTTGGCTCTTCCTTCAATCTCTACTACCACCAACAACATGGGAATTGAACTCTCTTCTCCGCAACAGAATCATGTGACTGAGGTTGACTCCAGTGGGCATAAAGCGAAGCGTTCCGGAGTTCGAGTCGTTGGAAACAGAATCTATGATCCTGCACATGGCATAACTTGTCACCAGGTGGTTTTTTTTTTTTTTGAGTTTTTACGAATACCCATTTCGATTTTTTCTATGTTCTTTGCGGAAAGAGCAAAATCTGGATTTGGGTATCTGAGGGAACGTGGAAATGATGTGAAAAATGGGAACTTTGGTTGATGGGAACGTAGATTGATGATGCTTGTTGGTTTTGGTTTTACTTACTAGTCTGTTTGTGCAATTTGTGTGTGTTGTGTGTGTGTGTGTGTGTGTGTGTGTGTGTGTGTGTGTGTTTTTAAGTTTTCAAGTTCATTTTGTTGATGAATCTCTGTTTGCTTGGTTTTCAACGTTGAAGTGCCGGCAAAAAACCAGGGATTTTGCAGCTTCGTGCAAGAATCTTAAAAATGGGAAGCCTTGTGTCATTAAGTTTTGCCACAAATGCCTCTTAAACAGGTTAGGCTCAGCGATATAAACATTGGTTTTTTTTTTTAATTTGTTTTTATTTTTTAGAATGATTCTAGTTTGTTAGGAGTACAAAGGTAGAGTAATGTATATTTGTATGTATTTTTCCTGCTGAGGATTTGGTTGTGTTGAATTAGATATGGGGAGAAAGCAGAAGTGGTGGAGCTGTTGAATAATTGGATATGTCCCAAGTGCAGAGGCAAATGCAATTGCAGTTGTTGCAGGTAAGTTGTTTTTGTTTTGAGTTGGTATTGTGGTTTTTAATCTGCACCGTTTATGTGTCTGAAAGAAGAGTGATCATGTAGGAAAAGAAAAGGTCTAGAACCTACTGGTCCACTAGTGCACACAGCCAAGGCATCAGGCTTTAAGTGTGTGTCAGACTTGCTTGATAAGACTCATAAGAGTTTGGAATTGGACAAGGTCAATAATGTTGCTGTTTCGCCTATGAAGGAAGCTACTTTGAAAAAGGTGTGCTTATTTTCTCTCTGTCCTCCTTCCCATCTATCATGCGGTTGAAAATGAAGTTTACTTGTATGTGATGGTTAACGAAGCTTCTCTTCATGTATGCAATTCATAATGATGACAGGAACAAATACTTGGTGTTGATCATTCAAGTTGTGACAAGGTTCTTATGAGCAATGGTGTTTCACTCTTAAAGCCAGTTTCATCGGAGAAGGTTCGATGGTTATTTTTTTCTTCTGAGTTATTGGCAGATAGATTTTACTGATTGGTGCATAGTTTTTTTTTTTTTTTGGTTGTTCATATTTGATGCTTCCTGCAGGAGCTTGTAGTTATTCTATCTGGGGAACCTGGGAAGGAAAATTCTTCAGATGGAAATAGTGGTTTCAAAATTAACTCTCTCAAAGTTGAGAACACATCACCTGAAAGATCTAAGAAAGCAAAGCGGGAAGGGTTAAAGGAAATATCTAATGGCAACAGCGTTGATGATGCTTGCCAAAACAGGAGCCTGAAAAAGCCTAAGATTTGTAATGAAGTTCCAGAGGAGGAATCAAAAAGAAATGCAAATGATGGCATTGAAGTTTTCCATGAAGTCTCTGAAAAGGAAACAAAAGTAGATAGGAATCATGATATTGTTTATGGAGAGATGGATGGTCCTGAGAAGTGGGCTGCAAATGATTTTTTCTTCAATCCCATGACTTTGGCATCAAATGATTTTGTCTTCAATCCCGTGACTTTGGCTCCAAAGGATTTTTTCTTCAATCCTAATCAATATGATGTGAAAGAAGAGATGTATGGAAAAAATTGGAAAGGCACTGTTGTAATTGATGATGATGAAGATAATACTGGTGTCAAGTCCCAAACGGGCATATCAAAGGCTCCAAAAGTCAGGAATTATACTGTGAACTCTGAGAGAGAAAAAATCCAGGATGAAGTTCCTTTGCCCCCTGGAACTATGTTAACAGACATTATGGAGATTGAGCTTCCCCCTGATGATGTTGGCAGTGCTTTTCAGTTTTTAGAGTTTTGCTGTGTGTTCGGAAAGGTATGCATTTGTGTTGACTCCGTTAATAATTGTTGGCTGTATGGCAATGTTAGTATGTGGTTTTGATGTTGAGTTTTCTCTTAAATCTTTGTTTGATTAATTGCAATTTACTGTTGCCTGTAGTAGTTGAGCAACTGAATATAGACTATTAGCAAATTATTTTAATGCTGTAATCATAATACAAAATTGGGACTAACTGTATTAATATCATGCAATTTAAAACTCAAACGTCAGATTTATTTTCAGTTGATCATCTTCTACAAAGCTGAAAGGAGGAATGCTAGCAATACACATTTTTGGATATTTCTTTTAACACTTGCTTTACTATTGGTTTATTTCATACACTTAAAATGATTTTTAAGAGAAGAATGCTAGCAATACTTACTTTTGGACTAATAATAAAACAAGTGTTGAAATGAGTGTTTAAAAGAGTGTGTTGCTAGCATTTCTCAAGCTGAAAGTATGTGTTTGACACATTTAATTGAATTTTAATTGGTGAGTTATCAGTGGATATTCTTTCCTTGTAATACATGAAATGCTCTAGATATAGTGGTGTTACTATTGCAGAAATAATTCTTGTTTTACACTTAATGGTGCTGCAACCATTCATAATTGCTTTATCAACTGTTTTTACATTTCTTCCTGTGTATCATCAGTTTCTTAATGTCAAGAAAGGAGAAGCCGAAGCTATATTACGAGAATTGGTTCGAAAGCAAAATTTGCGCCGAGGAGAAAACACCTTAGTAGTTCAGTTCCAAATTAGATTGTTGACTATGATACTAACTGATTCAGGAAAGAGGTATAAGTCTATCCCGTTTAGCCATTTTTTTTTTCTTGAAAAGTTTTCTGTCTTATACTTGGATTAAATTTTGCCATCCGGATCACTTTGGTGTAGGTCTCCATCCTTAACCACTACCAATGGAAAGAATTCATGGTTGAAAGCTCTGAAGGATTTAATCTCTGGATCTGTTGTACTAAAAGAATTTCCTTTAGATTGGCTTGAGGAAGGCATTGGTGGATATTATGATTTGGATTTATCCAAAAAGCTTAGTCTATTGAATTTTCTCTGTGATGAAGCTTTGGGTACAGAGTAAGTAATTCAAGTTCAATTAGAAAATAATTTTTCAGAGAACTTCGCTGTTGTTTTAGTGCGTGTTTAGCTACACTTTTTTCCCATGGAAATAGTTTTTTTTTTAAAAAAAAAAGTTGTTTTAACAGTGCTATAACATATTTAGCAAAATCAATTTCAATTTTTATTCGAAATTTAATGCATTATAAAAGTTTTTTTTTATAATGCTGAAGATTGAAATTTATGATTTTAGATTTTAGATTATTCTTTACACTTTGAGATGTAAATATTATTTTGTCCTCAATCATATAACTTTTTAATTATTTTATACTTATTTTAATAATTTAATATATAAAAGCGATTTTTTTATACCATTTAAATGAAAAGATTAGTTTAAAATTATTTTTAATTAACATATTCAAATATAAAATTAATTTATTATAATCAATTATAATAATAAGCTTTTATATAATAATCGACTATTGAAATAATCAAATTTTGACAGATAAACCAAACATTCCCTTATTGTTTTCTTCTCTCTATCCATCTTTCTTCCATTGCCTTCTTAATAATAGTCTTCATTTTGTTTAAAGTGATTGGAAACTTACTCAATATGTCCAGGAAACTAAGGAGTTATATAGATTATCAAAATTTAATATTTGCTGAAGAAGTGAAAGAAGCAAAATCTAAGGTTGCTGCAGCTAAGGAAAAGGTAACAGGAAACAAGGTGGTATGTTCTTTGTATCTGGATTAGTGCTTCTGTTAATTGTGTTCATAATTTTGTACATGTTATCAACAGGAAAGATGTCTTAAGCAGAAGCTACAGGATGAGGTGGCTAAAACTATTGTTTCAAATGGGGCTCCGCTTTCAATTTCGGAGCATGATGCTCTTCTTTCGAAGATAAAAAGTGAAGCAGCTCAAGCTCATGCTGAGATGCTTGAGGCAAAGGGCACAATTCCTAAAAGTATGCTGTGATATTTAAGAGTTGTTCATATTTTTTAACCAAGTTCATGCATAAAGATTTTCAATCTTATTCTCTGAATAATATTTGGGTGGTGGTGCAAAGTTGTGTAATTGAAAAGACTACCTTAGTTACAATGAAGTAATAATTACCACAAGAAAATGAAAAAGAACTCAAAAGTTGATTTTTTATGATCATACATTCATGCTTCAGCTAGGTTAATATCTGCACATATGACAACATCTGTTGGTATCTCATATACTCTTAGGTCTTAGACAATATAATTTACATTTGCAGGATATATTGATCTTAATTGCTGTTATAATTTTACATCTTGTTTCTTTTCTTACAAGATAAGCATTTACTAACTCAACGTCTTGTAAGATGTTTTACTTTAAGTTGGTTTATATTTACCAATTTCTTATTTTCTTATAAGAAATGTGATTGTCACATGAGCACTTATCTTTCATTACATATCCAGACTGGGACTTAATTTGGTAAATAAACAAATGCACTTAATGAGGCCAAAATAGAAAAATGTGTGTATGTATGGTTACTTTCTGTCCTGTAAGAGTTTAATGTTTCTGCTATTCTATTGTAATGGTTGACATTTTTGCTTTTAATTTTATAGGGAAACAAAATTCTGATGCTATGAGAACCGAGCCTGTGCTTTTGGATGATAGTGGTCAGACATTTTGGCAATTAAAAAGTTATACTGCTGAATATACTGTTTTGTTGCAAGGTAATTCTCAAAATGAATTAGCTTAATTTTTGTAAATGATCCCATTTTGATTTGGGCTCTAGCAAGTTTTCTAAAAGAAAGCAACGTACAGATATCAAAGTACAGGAAGGGGATGGTACTGTAGCTGATGAAAAATGGTTTGTTTATGGTTCTGAGAAGAAGCAAGAGATTGACAAGTACATTTCCTCAAGGTGAGCTCTTTTATTAAAGTCAAAGTGGGTTGTTCTTGTGGTTTCAAATTTGGTATTTGACATCTTGTCAAGGAACATGGTCATAAGTAAATTACCAAAGAAAGAGTCAATGGAGATACTAAGTATAAGATCGTAGAATAATGGCAGCAAGCCTATACGGAGTAAGGAAATAAATTTACTGAAAGCTAGCTTCAGTTTTAGTGTTGAATTTGCTGATGAGAGAATGATCACCCATTACATACAAAACATATTTGAAGTGAATAAAATGACCTACATGTACCCTTTTTCGATGTGACCTTTTAATACCATATCCCATTATCCCTACATTTAACAATGCTACTTACAAACATTGCAGCCACAACTGCACAGTTGCATGTGTGGCTATATCTAGGTTTAAACGTGAATCATACATGAATAATTTTAAGTAGGGTTATTTAAACTTAGCCATGCTCATGCATGCAGTTACTCTACGATTGTGAATACATTTTTTTTTTTTGGTTTCATTGGAGGTGCAAGCACCTGGGTAGGTGAGGGGGGTAGTTGACTTGGTGGAGGATAAACCTTTGACATCTGTGAATACAACAGTTTTGGTAGTAACATTGAAATCATCTATCCTAAATTTGATGCTCAACAAGACCAACTAATTAAGTCTTTCTTTTTACCTTGGTTGCAGGGCTAAAGGACCTACAACTCACCAGTTGTCTTACATACTTTCAAATGAAAGCAGTGCAGCAAATGTGTAGGATGTTTTATGGTTAGTATTGCTATCTTTGATCAGGAATTTACAATATTGTGACAATCTCCATAATTGCTTTAGTTCAAGTATATATATAATTGGCAAGAGGTCTAATAACATAATATGCATTATTTGCTCTGAACTTGGATATAATTAACATGGAAATATTTTTCTTTTCTTGTTTTCTTTTAGGTTTTTTGGGATTCAAATATTCTGTTGCCTTAATAAAATATGGACAACTAAGCCAAAAAAAAACACAAACAAACAAACCTCTCTTAGTTGGCAATTTTTATTGAACCAAAGGGGACTTCATTATGGTCCAGAATCTGCATATGTGAAGATTCTTAAGTTGCCGATGTTGATGTTTGAAACTAATACTAATTTCTTGTATCTTATTTCAGTGGAGCAGGAAGCTAAGAAGATAATCAAGGATTCTTCCATTACTAGCTCTATTCAATGTCTGGCTTCCAATTTTTGGATGATAGAAATAAGAATTACAGTATTTAGGTTTCAATGTAATTACAATTCATAGTTTTGTTTTGTTTAGTTTTTTTGTTTTTTTGTTTTTCGTTTTTTGCTATTTGCTTTTTGTATCAAGCAGTGTTTATAGCAATCTTTAGGGATCATGGAGATAGACACAGCTGATTGGAAAGGAAGGTCTTCTCAATATTCCAAGAGTTAAATCAATTTAATTCTCTGTATTATCAGATAATCTTACATCTTTTTGCCTGTTTGATAATTTAAAAATTTAATGTATGTTTGGGATAATTGTGAAAGTTTGATTATTTTAATAATTGATTATTTTAATAATTAAGTTGTAAAAGTTTGATTATTTTAATAATCGATTATGTTTAAATATGTTAGTTGAAAAATAATTTTAAATTAATTTATTTTATTTAGATAATAAAAAAAATTATTTTTATACATTTAAAATAAATATAAATAATTAAAAAAATTATTTAATTCAAATATTGGCTTTTTAAATAATCTAACAGTTTAGTTCAAACTGCTTTTTTTATACACAATTTGGACATCAAAAGCTTTGTACAATATTATCCAAATATGCTATCGAATGACTGTAACAGTTTTATGTGTAAAAAAGCTGTTGGATGGAATAAAAAGGCCAATACCAAACATGCTCTTACTCAAATATTTGAGGTGTTCATGTTTTTCATGTGACATCTGTTGCTATTGAATTATTTTTCTTTTATATAAGTAAAATCCAAATATTTTTATTAGATGTATGTGCCTGTTGAGCAAAGATCCCATGTTTAGTAATGCTATTGTCGGTCATTATAAACCTGTTATAAACAAAGATCCCATCTTTGTGACTTTTATTAAAGCGTGAATTGTAAATAAAAACTAAAAGAGAAAAAACAAAAACAATAGAAATCAAAGATAATGCATAGTCCGTGGTCTCAAAGCATGCTCCTGTGCCACTCAATTTAACGCTAGAGCTGTTAAAATGAGGAGGGGCTTATTTGCTGAAGGAAGTGTTGTCCAAGGAAAAGAGGTTTTATGGTACAAAATTTTGACTTTTTATGTAAAAATAATAGTATGATGAATTATCATGAGTCAAAGTCTGTTGGCTCATTAGTATGTTGTAATATTAACATCACTGTACAAGTTTCTATATGTTTAACTGTTGAAGTATACTAAATGATAGTATCTTGCTAATTTATATAGTTATTTAAAAAATTATTGTTGAAATGATCGATTGCATTTTTCAAATAATTTGTTTGAACTTTGAACTTTGGATGATCTCGGTGTTACATATATCTGATAAAGAAAAATATATTTACGACACTTTGTAATGAAAACATTTTGGGTAAAATGCACTTTTCCTCCCTCATTTATTAGTTCAATTGCATTTCCCACTCTCATTTATTTAATTAAACACACTCCACCCTAATTTATTATCATCAATTGCAATTATCCCAATTTTATTATGATTCACTATTAATAAACATAAGTTGTCATATATGCCCCTATGTCTCTTGTTCTATTGTAATTATGCTCAATAAACTTACCCATTGCCACCTGCCTTTTTAGCTTCGTATACTTTGCTAAGCTAGAACCACATATAACATGTCTTGAGGATCCTTTGTTTTACGTTAACCTCTCCTTTTATCATAGTAATGAAAAGAAAAATAATCTAGACTAAGAATCATGGCATGGCACTGATTGACTTGGGCACAAAGCATCATGAGTATCGATGAAGCTGGGCTTAGAGAAATGGAAATAATGAATAAATGGCAAGAGAAAAATGCTAAACTCATGGAAGAAGCCAATTCTAGGTACAAAGATAGGCAGTCAAGGCCACGAGAAGATGACAATGAAGATAAATGATGTCGTGCAGGACAAAGTAAGAGCTTGGGAAGATTGGAAAGATGATAATGTGCTGTATTAAGAGTTCATATAACCTGTATCAATCTTTTAAATGTGATTTATATATCTGTTGAGTCACTTTACTTAAAATCAATTGATTTTCAATTAGAATCTAATATGATATCAAAGTCAAGATCTTATCTTTTTTACGTATTTTGCTAAGTTTTTCTCACCTATTTCGCTAGATTTTTTTTCACTTACTTCGCTAGATTCGACTGTATTGTCCAAATATTTGTAAATGAGAGTGTTAAGAGTCTCACATCATCTGTCTCAATCTTTCGAGTACAGTTTATATATCTATTAGGTCACTCTACTTAAAATCAAATAATTTTATGTTAAAATCTCATACACGAAATATAGGTTATAAAAAACTAACATCTTGTATTTAACAAGAGCATGTAACGAAGTTTAACCTTTTTTTCTAATGCTTCCTTGCTATTTAAGTGTAGGTCACCTTAATTTGTGGCAAATGACAGGCATTTTTTATAACTTATGTTTAATAACATTTAATTATAATTTGTGACGAAAATGACACAGTCTCCGTCATTTTTTTAAGAATTAGAAATTAGAAGAAGGAGGAGAGGGGCATTTTTTATAACTTATGTTTAATAACATTTAATTATTATAAAAATGGAGTGATTGCAATAGATGATATTAAATTAGGGTGTGATGTGCTTAATTACAAAAGTGCAATTTCACTAATAAATTAGAGAGGCAAAGTGTATTTTATCCAAACACATCTTTTCCTTTTTTACTTTCTAAAAACAACTACTTGTCTCTAACAACAAGTGAACATATAATTAAAAATAAATAAATAAATAGATTATCTGAAAGATAATGAGGACACGTAATCCAAAATTTGGCGGTTGAGGAGCAACTACCGCTTTTTCTCTGAGTCTTTCTTTCTCTGTTTCTGCTCTAAGAATTCAGAAACAAAGCCATTTATCTATCTACCTGCGAATAGAAGCGATGACAATGAGAACAACGGGTGGAGCCACCGTCTGCTCCGGTCACCGGTTTCTCTCTCTTCCCCATTCAACTCGCCCCCAACTCACCAACACAACTCGGTCACGACCCGTTTCCATTCAGCTCCAATCCATATCATTATCCAGTGCCAATGCTTATGCCAACGTTTTGAACTCGAAGTCGAAGGTGGTGTTGACTCCTAGGGCTGCTGATTCTTCCACCACCCAATCTGCCACTTCCCTCGATGTTCCCAACAACAAAACACTCGTTCCCGACGATGGCTTTAACTTCTATAAGGTCTCTATTTACATCACTGTGAACCGGGTTTTAGTTTGGTTTTGTGAATTAATGGACCGCAATAGCCTAGTTTTAGTGTCAACAATCTACTACAATTGGAAGGTTATCAATTATCATGTATGATTAAGAAAATAGTAAATTAGCAACTTGGTGCCTATTTAATCTCCGAATATAATTATGTGTATGAGTTTGTCTATAAATTTATAAAACTCGTATAAAAATTTTTTTTGTTTCTACTTTGATGTGAGTTTTGTAAATTTAGAGACTAATTCGTACACGGGGTTTTAAATCTCGGTTGCAGTGGCATTGTAATTGTGGTCGCGTTGCTGCTGTTTCAGCTGAAGCTGGTTGATGCAGCTGCAATCGCGGCCTGTTGCGGTAGTGGCGCCCGTTGCAACCATTTTGTCGCGGTCGCATTAGGCGTAGTGGACCGTTTTTTGAAACCTTGCTGGTGCACATAATTAAATTCATGGACTAAATTGTATGTGAAGAATAATCCCAGGGATTAAGTTTCTATGACAATTTTAGCAACTTAAGAAAATATTCCTTTTGTTAAGAGGGTACAAATACAATTAATAGTTAGTTTATGATACAAGTTTGGATTTCACTATCTTGCTCTTTACTTTATATACTAGTATTTTGTGAAATATTCAACAACACTAGCTTTGCTCAGAGAAGCAAGAAATGAGATAGTGATGATGTATAGTATTAATTAATAGATTTACTTTCTTGGGTCTATGCATATTGCAAGAATTGTTCTCATCCTAGCTGTCTTGTGATGAATGAAATATGGTAGTGAATAGGTGAAATTGCCTGTAAAGTTCTCCTGTTCTTTGAGGTTCATGTTACTCAGCTTGCTGATCCAATGCTTCATATGATTGTCCTTGCCCTCTCTACATAAAATTTTGTAACTAGTTGTTTGGTTATTTATTCTCAGGATATTGCTTAATGATTGCAGGTTTCATTTGGTGTGATTGGTCTAGGTGTTGGAGTCTCACTCTTGTCGTGAGTTTTATTTTCTTTTTCCCCTTCATTGATATTGTATAATATATCAGGTGCTTCTGTTTCTTATGTTGGTCTTTTTGTTTCAAATATACAGCTATGGTTTTGGGGCATACTTTAATGTTCTCCCTGGATCTGAATGGTCAGCTATAATGTTAACGTATGGCTTCCCTCTTGCAATTATTGGCATGGCACTCAAGGTGAAGAAAGTTTTGTTAATGTGAATAACGTTATAAGATGGACGTTCATGATAACAATGTTGTGTAAAAGAATCATGTTGGGAGTTTCCCTTCCTAATGTTCATGTCATTGCGTCATGGTTATGTGCATTGGTGTTTTCATGGATGCTTGTGTGGGTTAGGCACTCTTTGTTTTCTACATATCTTTGCCATTGGACCATCGTTTTTGCAGTATGCAGAACTCAAGCCAGTCCCATGCCTCACATATTCGGATGCTCAAAGCTTGCAGGAAAAATGTGCAACTCCAATTCTTAAACAGGTAATCTCATCATAGACTCATTCCTATTACCAAGTATGGTGTCATTTTAAGTGTTTCTTGTGATGGGGTTCTCTTCTTTTCCAGTTCTAGTAATTGAATATTTTTCTGATGTCTCTAGTTGAAGGTTGTTTTCATTGTTTTATAATAATTACACCATGACAATACTCATCTATTACAGGGCCAACCTTGTCACTGCCCATTAAACCTGTTTATTAAGCAAATCAAATTCAAGATGCCGAACACTTCCCTTTTAACCCATTTACCTAAGAGCAATCAATATTAGGTAATTGAAGAAAGCAAATAATGTAATTTCTAGGTTTTGGTTATTTATAACAAGGGTCTAAATCGGCAATTTGGGCTTCTTTCTTCATTAAATTTTGTAATTTCTTAGGTAAGATGGTCTTTCTTAATGTAAATTCTAAAAGGATTAGCAACATGTTAATTGGCTAACATATATGAGTCAACCCATTATACGCAATTAAGTAGATGGATCAATTGTGGATCAATTTTATGTTGCAGGGTTAAAACCCGATCCAACATTTTTAATAATTTTGCTTATTAGGTTGCCCCTTCTTTTTACCTAAACTCATATATGGAAAAGCCAGACCTTGTAATACAGAGTCGATTTTGAGTGGCATCCATGGATCATGTCAAAAATTGCCAATAGTGTACAAATGCTGTACATCTATTAAGTGAAATTAGGTCATTCAAGGAAACAGTCACTTTTAATCATTCAAGATCAAATCCCTCCATGATTTTCAAAATAAATTTTTAATTATGTTGTGATACTATTTTCATGGTATTTCACCATTAAAGAAAATAATCACATAATGATTTTTTGTCTATTACCATTAGATTACAATCTTTCCTCTAGTCACTCATACCTACTCACTGCTAGTATATCTTAATCTACATGGTTTTAAAAATTAATTTGATGTGTTAAGTGGCCTTTCTGTGCTTTTGTAGGTGAAGAGTGACGTTACCAGATATCGCTATGGGGATGAGCAGCATTTGGATGAGGCATTGAAACGGATATTCCAGTATGGTCTAGTATGTTATTTGAACTAGTGAATTATCTTTTGTGTATTATTGATTTCTCCATTTTCATATTTCGAGGAATGAAAGTAACATTTTGTTCTCTTTTTTCATATGTGTGTTTGAAATGAACCTCAAAGTGACACCTGAACCCAGGTCAAGTTTTGACAATTTGTTCTGCGGCGCTGTTAAAAATAAAACCAATTTCCAAGCCTGCACCTAATAGCTTAAATTTAGGATGAATTGGTTCTGAACAGGGGCAAAAAGAATATTTCTTATTACTTTTTGATATCTTCATCCAGTACTAGCATCATTAGCTAAATACTAAGGTTACCACTATTTGCCTTTGTTGCAAGTGGGGCTTACTCTTTCTTCTTCTGCAGCCTATGATATATTCTTCAGTTCTGACATCATTTTATCTGCTTTATGTTTCAGGGAGGAGGAATACCAAGAAGGAGTGCACCTGTTCTACAAATGATTCGTGAAGAAGTATGCTTGTCAATTTGCATTAATTCATTAATCAGTACTTTTATATAAGTTTCTTTTTGCACTTTGTTAGAAACTTTAGGGTTTAGAGAGAAAAGAAAGAATGATGGCTGAAAACTGAATATGATATAATACGATAAGAGGATGTGTGACACACTAATAACCTAATGCACCTATTTATACTAATTAGGTCAAGTACTAGTAATACTAGTACAATCCCAAGCCCACTACTAATAAGACTATTAACCTAATATCTTCTAACACACTTTCATCTGACTTACTAAATCACTTGGCAATACTGAAAAAGAAAATGACAACGTATATCTCATTTTCTAAAAAGAAAAATAAGTTAAATGTAGAATGTGTGAAGTTATGGTGCAAGTTCATGTTTCTTGTCTCTCACACACACTCTCCCTCTATCTCTATTCTGAAATGCTTTAAAGAGACTTCATTTTCTATTTTGTTCTCATT
Organism: Ormosia emarginata; assembly: GCA_029884605.1. Classification (NCBI taxonomy): domain Eukaryota; kingdom Viridiplantae; phylum Streptophyta; class Magnoliopsida; order Fabales; family Fabaceae; genus Ormosia; species Ormosia emarginata. The sequence continues at coordinate 2,944,419 of JAQQTP010000048.1, forward strand.
CTATCACTATATGTGATCTAAAATTAAATTTATATTATTTGTCTGCTTTTAACTTCATTTGTGCTATCTTTTGTTGGTATATCATGGAGTCTTACCACAACTTGAGCCTATAACCTCTACTCCATATCCCTAACCACCCCAGCCATCTGAGTTACACCCTTGCACAAGATTCATTTGAGTAAACTCAAGCACCTGTGTTGTCTCTGAGCACTGTGAGGTGCACCTAAATACTTTTTGTGCTGCCTCAAAGTCTTTTGGGGTTGTCTTAGAGTATTTGCATTGGCCCAAAGTATGAAATCTTCTAAGAAGCATGAACACAACATTTTGGTGCTATGTCTACGTGTCCAACACGGACACACGATGATACATGTACGACATACGACTATGTCGTACATGTCCATATGCGTTCGATTAAAAAAATATTTATTTTCGGCCTCGGACACGGCAAGACACGCCGGGGACACGACCAATTTAATTTTTTTATTTAAAAAAAAGCTCAATTACCATTTAAAATAAAAAAAGAGTAAAAAACAATGATATATCCAAATGCCAATTACCTATTTCCAAAGTCCAATTACTCAGTTACTAGTATCACTTACCCTAGCTAGACCATGATCTTTTTCACAGTGAGGCCACCCTCTCCCATCTGGCCATTTACATCCATGTGCGACTAAGCCATCGCGTAATCATCTACCACCGCAGCTGGCGTTTACTCACTCTAGTTAAGTTTTTTTATTGTATATATACTTGTATATGGCTAGTTCTACTAGGACAAGTTAGTTTAGGATATTTTTTTTGGAAAATGTCAACAGAAATTATGCTCTATGTTTTTTTGGGAGGGACTTACTAAGAAGCAAATATTGACACATATGACATATGTCAAGATATTGTAAATCTTGAAACTTATATATGATTATTATGAACTATGACTCTTTTTCCTTAAATTTTCAATTATATATATATGTCATCTCTGTGTCCTACAATTTTTAGAATTTGGTGTGTCCTTACGTCTGTGTCGTGTCCAGTAACCGTGCTTCATAGGAAATCTTCCTGTAAATCTTTGATTAGTTCACTCTATGTGCATTCAGATTGGTCTCAAAAGTCCATTTTAATGCACTTGACATTCATTTCAGTTGATTTAAAATCCACGACAGAACATGTTTTAATTCTTTTTAAATTCAACACTTTTGGTACTCGAACTATCTTTTCCATTAATCATTTCTTCTTTCTTGAAATTAAATATTTTTTAAAGAAAGTTCTATTAAAGCCTTTCCGGGCAAGTTCTAGTCTTCAGCTGCTATTCTTGGTCTTAAGATTGAATCTCCTCAATATTGCCTTTTCATTTAAGTAGAACACCTAGCCAACTTGGCTACTTAAGTTTTTTCATTATCTTTAATACACAAAGCCTTTTATTATAATATTCTATAAATATAACAGATTTCATAATACTTTTGTAATGATTTCCTGTTAGTATTCCTCATGCAGCAACTTGTGTTGAATTGAGATGCTACCTTGCATATTTGTTAGAGGATCTTTTTTGTTGATTAGACTCTATGGTCTCCCTTACTGATCCTGTCTCATAATGTTACTATATCTTAGGTCACACAAGATGGCAAATACTGTTTGGTATTGGTTTTTGAGGCTAAGGCTCTGCAGTTGTCAGATTTTGAACAGAGACAGGTATTCATGTTGCTTTCTTGTAGCTTTGACTTTTAGTTACTCAGATATTGTGTTCATTTTTCTGATAAGTTCATGAAGATAATTGGACTCTAAATTTCAGTTCATTATCCTTGCGGCCTCTGGATCTTCGAGAGAACAAAAATGCTAGAAACTAGTTTCCTCTTGCAATCTTGTATTTTTTTTTAAGGCCAGGAGGGGGGTTTAAAAAAGAATTCATGGAAAGAAGAGAAAAGTGCAGAAAAGAAGAGGCAAAAGACAAAGAAATACCAAAATGGAAATCTCATTTCGCGTTGCATTTTCAACAAAGAAATCCCATAAATCCACAAAATGTTGCAATGATATGCATTGTCAGTTGAAAAGCTCAAGCATTCCACTCTAACCAGAGTACCAAATCCCTACGAACAGAGCAAATTTCTTCAAAGCCCTACTCCAAATTTTTTATACTGAAAGTGTTTTAAATAATTTAAGCAGACCTACTAAACTAGTTCATAGTGCAAGATACATGAGTATTATATCTGAACTCCAAAATTGCATTTCAAGGGATAAAATGTGATCTTCATAACAGGTTAGTGGTGTTAATCCTATTTCATAACCGCATTATAGACAGACAGAAAGCTTTAGCCTTATAGGGCTCCTGCTTTTGGAATTAAATCAATCCAATTCCCATTCACTGCAATTCTAAGATCCTCTTGAGTTTTAATATCAAAGATATGGTTGCTAACTATTGCTCGATCTTCAATTGTGTGTAGGCTAAATTTGCATCATTCTTTGGGCCTGGAATTACAGCTGAAGTTGGTGAGTCTGAAAATTCAAACAACTCTGCTTTTATGCTAATACTTAAGAATTAAAAAGCCACAGAATGTGTATGAATGAATTCTGACATAATATTGTGGTGCAGGTAAGAGCGAGAAAGATTTGTATGAGGTTCGACTTATCTCCAATACAGACCCCAATGCGTCTCCTTCATGAAGTTCTCGACCATTTTATCATACTCTTCCATCTTGTTTGATTTAGTTAATCACAGGACTTAGGTCCTTTGAAATATGTAAAAGTATTAGATTCAAAGGTATCGAGTTATTGTATCACGTGTAAATTTTGACATATATTAAAAGAAAAAGAAAAGCAATCGGAACCAAGCCTATGAGGATCACATTATTTACGTTATTTTACATTTGATATACAGGAAATAGTAAAACTAAAATTTGCTTGGCAACTCGTTTGGGATTGATATTTGATAGAAACATGGGATTGCTCAAGTCAGGATTTCGGAATGCTTCTAGCATGAAGATAATATGACATGTCATAGATTATAAAACAAATTGTCATTAAATGTATAATTTAAGATGGCAACCGGAGAGATTTTTAGATACTCTCGGATTTAGATAAATCTATCTTTGTAGCATTTAATGAATGTCATATAAGTTATATCATTAAAAATGTTCTTAAAGTAGGAATCAATGATGATTCACAAAGTTGATGTGACACATATTAAATGATATAGAACAAAATAAATCTTTTGCTTTGGAGAACACCTAAAAATTTCTCTAGCAAGTGTTCATATGTTGGCTTCATTTTTTGATCATACTACATTAGTTTTGTTTGGTTTTGGCAATTTGATAGTAGTAATATATTGTGTTTGGATCAATGTTTTAAAAATCGGATTAAACTGGCTAGTTAAAACGGTTGAATCATTAATCAATCATGTCTTTGATTTAAGCATTTTCTTGTTCAACTGTCGTTCAATCACAGTTCAACCATAAATTTAATTGGTTAAACCAATCAAATCATGACTCGGAAGCTTTGTCAATTCAATTTCTGATTCAGTTTTTAAAACATTGGTTTAGATATAATTTTTTTTAACAAGGGATTAAACTTATTACCTCTGTCTAAATTACTTTTATCACATGCTGGCTTCATCTTTTGATCCTACGTTAGTTTTGTTTGTTTTTGGCAATTTGATAGTAGTAATATATTGTTTGGATATAACTTTCTTTAAAAAAACAAGGGATTAATCTTATTATCCTCAACGCATCTAAATACTACTTTATTATTTGTTTGGCATTACTTGCATGCATGACAAATATCTTTGGCATTTTACCAATCTTTTACCAATAAAGATGTAATTAAGCATATAGATTTGAATAGTAGTTGGTGAAAAGATAGTGGAAGTTTTTTCTTTTTCTTTTTTTTTTAATTTTTAGGTAAAACAAGGAGAAGGTAGTAAAAGTTAACATGACTAGATTTACAATTTTCTAATTTTTATTTAAATATCTTTGAACAATTATTCGAGTGAAACTTGGTTGCTCGACAACGAAATATTTAGAAAGTTGGAGAACTTGTTGGTAAGTGAAGGAAGGAATTAAAGCCATGGCCCAAAGTACTAAAAGAAAAAAGCCATGGCCCAAAATACAGCAACAAGTAGGACTACTCGGCCGTGATGCAATGATGAATAGGAGCCTACTCAAGTTGACATTTCATCCTTAGGGTTTACCATCTCCCAACCCTGATGTTGTATGAATAGTAATAATAATAATGTAAAAAAATTATTTTATTGTATTTTAATGTAATGAAAAAGTTATTTTGGAAACAGATAACGAACACTTGATTGGTAGGCTCCTGTCTTTTCCTGCACATTATCAGTGTAGCTAAGAGGCAAATATAAAACTGGAAAATATATATGATATATCCTCTTGAAATGCTTACATGCTCAACTGTTAAGACCAACAATACACAGCCAGATCAATATCAATATATATCGAAACTATAACTATAACAGACACTATTTGGTGTCCATATCCTTGGCAGTCTTGGTCCTTTTAAAATCACTGACAGCCTTATCAAAAGTGTTCCTAACATGCTGGCACATAAGCATCATATCCTGACATCCATCCTTTAACACTTCTCGTGCAGGATCCCCTGTAGATGCACAGTAATAACACATTGAACAGAAAATTACCTATGCAATGTCATAGTAGGTTGCATTAGAACAATAAATTTTATGCAAACATCTGATTCTGAAAGGTATTTATGTATGCTCTACCTTTACCCTAACCCTATGATGTGTTTTTTTTTTAATCATTTCTATACTGTGTTTATACTAATACCCTATAACGTCCATAAAAACATATCTGTAAGTTCAACAGAGGATGCCATGAGAAATTTTTCAATATCATGAGATCTAGTGATAGGTTTAACTTGCTTCAACAATTTTAGTATCATGAAATCTAGAATGTCTGAATCTCATATAAATCATCTTCCAAAACTAACAAATAATAGGTCCAGCAGGAGATATTAGATTGTAAAACAGAATATGAAATTGGTGGTATAAGTACTGGCACTTTTGATTGTATTAATACAAATATGGATTCGTAGCACTTGATTGTGGCAGAAACTTGCAAATTACAGTCACGTTATATCCACCACGACAAATGCTAGAGTTGAAAGACACTTCATATGTTACCTGTTGTCTGGACTCTGATATTAACACGATTATCTGAAGGATGAGGAATGCTGTACCCACAAAATGTCACTCTTGGACTGCAAGACAACATTAATGACTTCATCTCATCAGGATATATTGAACTGAACGCATGATGAGGAAGGGAGGTACAGAGAGAGAGAAATATGTAAAAGCCAAATAAAACTGACATTTATAGTGTGAAGTCCAAAAAAAATCCTTCAAACTCAATTTAACAAGCATGCAAATGGATTATTTAATTATGCTCCAGAAAAAGTATAGGATGAAATCAATATCAATAGGTATCTTAATCTCAGGTACTCTTCCTTCTCTGAGGGATAAGAGGGAAAGGGTGGGCATTGTGTCTTACATTGGAGCAACTTTTGATTGTTCATTATAAAGATGGCTTAAATTTAGTGCAGTGTGCAGCTTATGCAGTTTTTTTTTTTTTGTGGTTGGAGTGAAATGCTTGCATCTTTAAGGGTATTTCTTGGCGCCTAAACTTGTTATGGTATTGGATCATGTTTGTTCTGCAGCTTCTACACATGCAGATAGAGAAGGCAGCCTTGCTGCATTCTTGAGTTTTTAATGTTCCTTCTTGCATCTAGAACTTTCTGTTTTGGAGGATATCTTATACTCGCCGTGGTTGTACTTTTGCTCTTTTCTCTCAAAAAAAAATTTCTGTTTCTATTTAAGCTGATAACAAATAGAAGAACACAAGATTGAGATTGCATGCACTTTGGAGAACTACATCAAACTCCATTGATTGAAAATTAATTTGAATGAATTTCTGCTTTAGAAGCTGAGAATGAATTCTCAAAATTGTAAACAAAGACGCAGAACATAAGAATTTCCACACTACTAACTCTTGATTTAAGGTGAATCTGACAGAATTTGCAAATGTATGATCCTCGTCCGCCAGAGAAAAAGTTGATTTACTCTGATCAGAGAACGACCCGTGTTCCATCACTGACAATCAATCTGAAGCACGATATAACACGTTTCAATCACAACCTTAAAAAATAACAGTTCATAGCAAGCACTATGGAAATGTAAATCACATTGATTTTCTTGTACAAAAAACTACTGAAGGGCAAAACCACCATTTTTGGTACACCTGAAAACTGAAGAGGGAAAAAAGACGAAAAAGAGAAGCCAAGCTCCAAACTTTCCAGCCAGCATTGAAGAAATATTTACACCAGGAGAAACTATGAGGTGGAAGTAACTATAAAAATGCTTTTCAAGTTCACATTAAAAAAAAATCTTTTTAAGTTCCACCACTGACAACCAACCTGCAACCTGATATTAACCTGTTTTAAACACAACCTTAACAAGCAAGAGGTGTATAATTTTTAAGATTAATAAGTCTGTTGCTATAACTGAAGATGCTGCACCTATAACTGCAGCATGACCAAAATCATCATCCATCTGTAATACATTTAAGTAATAATAACAATGAATGAAAAATATCAAAATGAAAGTAAGTCCACAATGTAAAGCTAGCATACCGAAAAAAAAGAGTAAAATAATTATTGTTTGTTATAATTTCTACTCTTTGTACCCAGTAGCAGTAAGTATCAAACTATCAAATATTCAGACTTCCTGATAGAGTTTGCAAATGTCACTATGACCAGAACCCATTTATACCCACAAGCTAAAAAGATTGAAACTTTGATGATATTGATCACGTATCAAATCAAATAAACTAGAAATCCATATATATATATATGTGTGTGTGTGTGTGGAAATTGGGAATTGGGGAAAACCCTTACGCAAACCAGGGTGCAGTTAAAGACAACGTCTACAGATTGACGTGCACGATGGAATTGGGAAAGATAGGATCTCAGTCTTTCCTGCGATGAATGTGAATCGAGGGTGAAGGGTTTTTTTAGGGTTTATGTTGTGTTGGATCAAGACAGTGTTTGGGCCACAAACAATTGATTTTGGGATATGTGATTGAGCTACACATGGGCTTCTGGTTTCAACTTATAAAGGTTCTTGGGTCAAAGTAGATTTTGGGATAAAGCATTTTTTATTTTTTTTGCACCTTTTTATCTTGTTTTTTTTTTTTTTTTTACGTGTGCACCTTTTTATCTTTGGAAATAAAGTAAGGTTAAAACAATTGAAAATTATGTGAAACAAAGCATATGTAGCTGCTATGGAGTTTGCAAATGGGTTTTACTTATCATGAGTATGGGCGAGCTAGATCATTTATTTAAGGGTGATCACTTAAAATAAAACACTTAAAATGAAATTTTCTTAAAAAGAATTTAATTTTGATAAAAAAAAAATTATATTATCATTTAATCATATATTTTCATATTATTTAATAAATTAAATTTTACTTGAGTTATCAAACTAATTAATACGATAAGTTGTATATCATTTTATATATTTAAGTGGCTTTGCATTAGCTGTAACAAAAGATTAAAGTATGTTCACCGGAAAAAAATAAAAAAATAAAAAAAAAATATTTCCAAATATTTGAAATTGTTTTATTTATAAAAATAATAACAAAATCTATATATTTATTACAAAAACTAAATATTAACTATTTAACTAACAAATGCCTTAAGCTTATTTCTGATGTGTGTAAAATCACATTAACATTTTTTTCATAAATTTATATATAATTTAAGGACTGTATTCACTGTTTGTCTCCATTTATCTCTTTAAGAACTATCCGTGTAACATTTCCCATTATTCATATTGGTCACTTGATGAACTTTGCATGAATAAGCTTTCAAATTTTTTGTGAAGTTGTTTAATCATTATGAGTGAGAGAAAGAGGATAAGAACCTTCCCATTCAAAATGCACAAACAAAAGCCTGCACGTGAAGCCCAAGCTGTCAGACAATTTTCACCACAAGAAGAACAAAACATATTATCACTGACCATTGAATACGTAACATAAAAATGTACCACAGATAGACTCCAGAGACCATAGTCTATCCTTCACAATTGCAATTGCTCTGAACTTTTCTATTTTTGGTAATAATGCACTGCAAAATTGCTGAAGAGAGTGAGAGATGAAAGATAGTCTCCTCTCTCAGCATCATATAGCAGCCCTTTTACAATTTTCAGGCTCTTTCTTTAGCAAACTTTGAAATGAGTGAGAAATATGTTATTCCTTCCTTGTCTTTCTTTCTCTCTCTGCCTTTTCTTCCTTATCCATGAAAAACACCCACCTTGCCTGCAAAATTGCTCATCTTTCTTCATCCACTCATTCTTTTCTCTTTCTGTTTCTCGTGTTGTCTCCCATGTTTCTTTATCTTTCACTTCCACCTGCACATGCATTTGTACCTCACATCAATGTCATATTTGGTATCTTGTGCCTCTCAAATCCATTAATCATTTTTGAATATAGGTATTAGGAAACGTTAAATCAACATCAATCCTATGTCATCATTCCTGATAAAATGTTTGTTTATTAATTATTTGTAATCAAAATTATTTGCATGAAGTTTGATTCAAGTTGATTACATGGTAATCATGCTCTATAAATTGCTATAAACTATATGCAAGCTAATATCAGCTGTAGCCTGTAGCCGGAGGCTGCACTGGCTAGGGGTGCAATGGTGCAGCTTGTTCCAGATTTAGGCCTCCACATAAATAAAATCACCCTTTCATAAAAAATTTTAAACAAGCAAATGAATAATAATGTGTTTCTTTAATGGATTAGGGAAAGATGCAATTTATAACATAGTCACCATAAACGCAGTAGATAAGAATACACGGCACAGGTACAGGTACAAGTACAGGTGTGAGTATGTGATTTGCCACCTCTTATAATTATACTACAAGACTTTTTTTTATGACAAAGTGACTCCAGTAACTTTTTTTGGTTCACAAGTGACTACAGTAACTACGGTTTTTACATAATTTTCGTTTAGTTTGTTTGTTAACATTTGGAAAACTATTTAAATGAACCACACTACAATAAAAAATTCTTGTCTAAATCTAAAACACTCAATTAGATATATTTAGTTAATCAGAATTTAATATTTTTATGGATCTTTATATTATACAATTAATTTTACAAAAATTCATAAAAATACTAAATCTTAATTAATATTATATACCCAATTGTGGTGTTTCAGATTTAAATAAGTATTTCTCCACCGCAATGGACTGTTTGGGAACCATTACATTCTCCTTAATTGAAGTACATCTCAGCTAACAATCTTCTAGCTCAATTAACACCGGCTATGTCTTTAAGATTTGGGTATGATATAGATGTTAGACTTAAGAGGTTTGGTCCTTCGCCATGTCACATTTTCCCCACCTCTGTAGGTGCTTTAAAAAAAATATACATATAAGTTATTTCCCATGCCAAATTTCCTTAATGTGACTATTCCGTGATGCCATACTTCAGTCTCCAGTCTTTAACTATAGCCCTCTATATATAATCCTAATGAAGGGTTAGTAGTATGGCACTGAGTAGGCATTTTCATTAATTAACCTCGAATGCTCAGTGATAAAATGATGTACTTGGATTCCAGAATCTCTAGTGGCTTCATAAGAGGCAGGGGGAAGAGCTAGATTGAAATAGAATAGCACAATTATGTTTAAATCATTCAAGAAGGAGAACTGGGTCGGTTGAAGAGTTAATTCTGGAATTGCTTATCAACTTGTCAAGAAACTCTTTCAAAAACAGTAGACAACTAGGGTAAAGTATAAAGGGACCAAAACTAGAGTGGCATGTGCACATGAAACAAGAGAGGGACCAATATATCTAGTACTGCCCCACATTGGAAGGTTATAATCCAATATGACAGCCAGATTTGATTCTCTTATCTTGGAAAACGCACTCTTGGCTTAGAGTTGTCCCTCTTTCTTTTCTTTCGTTTTGAATGATAATTTTGAAAGATTGAAAAATAAAGCTGACTTTTGTATCTGATTTTTTTAGTACTTCCTCATATGGTGATAAAATTTTGAGTAAAAACCATTTTAATCCCTAAACATACCTTGTTATCAATTTGATTCTTTATATATTAATTTATCAATTTTATCCTTTAAAGTTCAAATTCTCAATATTTTATTTCTTCCATCCAAATAATAAAGGTAGACAATGTGTGGACTAAACTTTATGGAAGGACTAAAATATTGTATATTTAAACTTTAAAAGGATCAAATTGATAAAAGTAATATGTCAGTAAGAGACTACATTGATAACAGATGTATCTATAGGGATTAAAATACGATTTTACTCTCAAATTTATAAATAGCCAATCAAAATGTTTTATCCACGAGTGAATTAGATATAATATCTATGTAGGAAAAGGATAATTAAGTATAACAGTGAATTAGGTATAATATCCATGTAGGAATAGGGTAATAATAAAGTATAAAAAAAGAGGAAATAAAACATCATGATATTTTTTAACCACTGGCAATTTTGTGTGTTAGTTTTTTTCTCTTCAATTAATGATATTCATAACTAAATGCAGGCAGTTGCTGTAGTTCCCTAACTTTTATATAAATTTTTAACACACATGTAATATTTTTAACATGTCAAGAAAAATAATCTTTACTACTAGTGAAGTATCATTTTTAACAATAAAAATTGTCAAAAATAGGCTCAGAACTAAGATGGAGGATGATTTTTTTTACTAACTATTTAGTCACTTTTATTGAATGAAAAATTACTGAAAAATTTGATATATATTTAATCATTGATAAATTTTATAATATGGAAGAGCATCATGCCCAAAATCAATAAAAATATAATGTATTTAATTTTTAAATTTTTAAATTTTCTTTTAAATATCTTCATTCTTAACTTTTATAATTTTAGCCCCTTATTAGTTAATTCCTGCATCCCTCATGACTAAAAGATAATATTAATGTCATTCATAATTTAAGGGCCAAAGAAAAATGAAATTTGAAGCTAAATTGTTGAGGTCTTAATTGGAATATATAATAGAATCTAACCAACTCATTTGAAAAATAGAGAGAAAAATCTAGCACATACCTCTTCCTCAGATTTCGTTTTGGAATTTGAATCAGGTGAATCTTCAGATAGCTTTATTGATCTCTCTATAATGGATGGAGTTAAAGCAGTACTGGGACTGCTTGAACTAAGATAAGGAGGTGTACTTTGAGTAGCCGCATCCTTTGTCATTCCCTCCTTGTTATTTTCTGTATACAAAGGTCAAGTAGAGTTGTGAAGTGACTTGAACTGTCTCTGCAAGTAAAAGGAAATAGAGAAGAACATGGCTAATTAAGTATGTGAACCTGGAATGGGAAATTGAAGAGCTACATCTTCTTGTATGTAACTGTAAGCTGATGGCTTTGTTTGAATTTGTCTTGAAGAATAAACTAGAGGAGCTGACATGGTAATTCTGTTTGTTGTTGAATTTCTAAAGGATCTTCCACTAAGAGTTTTTGCAGATAAACACTCCATTGGTACCTCCCCTGAAAGTGGGTTGCATATATACTTTTCTGCTTCATTCCACTTGGAATTCAAAGCAAACCCATCTGGAGATAAGCACTCCCAACTTTTATAGCCTGACCTTGCTTGCAATGCTGCAGTGGACCACCATGCAATTGATTGAAAAAAAAAATCAGCAAATATTATAAACCCAATATGCTAATTATCAATATGGTTCATTCTATGGTACCTTTAAGAGCAGTAGTGAAAGAATAGGTTGAAGGGTCTATTTCATCTGCAACAAAATTGGGAGAATTTGAGGGAAACTGGAAGTAAAAAAAAAAAAATCATGAACTCATTGAAATGGAGTGCAAAAGTAATGTACCTTTTAATGGGTATCCAGGTGAAGAAGCAGTACTAGAAATGGTTTTGTTTGATCCAAAAGACCTTGTGTCTTCTCTAAAGCTTCTTATATATGATGCTGAGTACCTTCTGGACTTGGTGTTCTCTCTACAGATTCGAGCTTTGACTGCCCATTCTGTCAAATTGAACTCTGAATCATCTTGTTTCTTGGAACTATAAGGAGATGATTGCATTTCCACTTTGGAGGCCATGAATGAGTTATAATTGACCAGAGTAGAAATGTTCTAAAGTTCAAGGTCTATACTCATATTTGCACAGGTTTGAAAGTGGATGCAGCTATATGACATGACCAAAGAGGCTTCAGAGTTCAGAGGATGAAGCTCTTTGTCTAGATAAGCAGTAGGTGGCATGTGGCTTTTGTATCAATTCTATGACTCTAGGCATGCCTAACTACTGTAATCTGTCTCTTCCAAATTTTGGTCTTTCGCTTTTTGAATCTCCAAGGTGCAACTTCATGGCTCAAATGTCTTTTCTATATTGCAAGTATATGTTTTTGTTATCTTTTTTTGGTCTCTGCATTAAGTTGATTGGAGTGTACCAGTAACTTTACTTATTCTTTGACCCCACTGGGTGAGGTTTTAATCTCTTGAGTTTATCATGGGACACATGGATTTATACGGTTCTCTGTTGATGAAAGACAATATAAATTTGTCTACCTTTTCCTTCTAGTTCCATTAATTAGGATGCTGCAATCGTTGATATCATAATCCATGGAGCACACAAAATTCCACGAGTTGAGACAATTTTAAAAGGTTATAAAGAGGGTTTCTATCCTTTCTTATTTCAAAAAATAGCATACGCCTGCATAATATAATTCTACTAACAAAATAATAAACTAAATTAAGTGGATTTTTTAATATAGTAATCTGCATATAGCCGCTTCCGCTAGAGTTTCACCCTAGCTGTCAAAGTCAAACTTATGCTGCCCTTCTAACTTTTTCATTTTCTCCATTGCACTAAATTTTTAACAATTCATTGCAATAATATACATGTGCAATGAATGGTTAAAAATTTAGTCTTTATTAATAGCTTAAATTGTATATGTGCACAACATATTATCTAACATCTCAGGGCAATCTAAATCTTGATATTATTATCTTTCCTCTTTTGTGGGAAATGATGTTGGAGTATTCCTCTTTTATATTATTCTTGGGTTGTTTTAGTCCTCTCATTTTATCAATGAAATCTCTATTTTTAGCCATAAAAAAACTAAATTATGTTTATACTTGAATTTAAAAACTTAACTTTAATGTATACTTTAAAACCCATTTGTTAAATATTTATATAATTTATTTAAATTTGTTACACATGAAGATTGGGAAGCAAATAAGAAAACAAGAAGACAAAAATATAAAATTAATCTTTTTTACTTGACAATATATTTTTCTTGTGAAGTCTTCACAATACTTCTTTACTTATATGACATAACTACCACTTATGATCAAAATTTAATATCAAAATAAACAAAAGGTTATATATCAAATAGATTCAAATTTGAATTTTATGGTACATATATTTTTCATGGAATGAATTTTATATACTTTGAGAATAATACTTTAAGTAGATTATTAAGAAAATTAAATGCAGACTTAAATGAAGAAATTCATATAATTTTTCAACAAAAATATATATTTAATTATATATTGACTTGAGAGTTCAGTACTTTGCAAGAAGTTATAAAAAAAAAAAAAAAAAAAGCTTTTAGATACTTTCGGAATAAGAAAAATTTCTTGTTTTATACCTTCAAATGTGTATTATCTTAATTATGTGAGTTGTTATTATCTCTCACTTTATGCATATTTTTTTATCTAATTATTGAAGTAGTACATATTTAATAATACATAATAATAAAATAAATATTTTATTGCAAAAATATCTAAAAATTTCTTGTTTATAAGTTTAAATATCTACGTTGATATTGTCAGAGAGAGAGAGAGAGAGGAGAAAAGTACAACGACTTACTAACCTTCCCTAATGTAACAAAAGAAAATATAATTGGCCATAAAGTTTGCCATACAATTAGTGGTCACAATTTTGTTATAGCATTTGTGGCAATACGATAGAGAGAGGTTGACATTTATGGGTTACCCTTCTTGTTGTTTTGCACTTAAAAAGGCCAGCATTGGCCTTAATGTGTATCACTGATTCAAACGGATGTTACACCAGGCCTCCAAATCATTGTTTTTTGCTTGATAAAACACTAACTCTTATATCCAATTCAGGAAACTTCTCCGTTTTAAACTTTAGTAAAACGTGACTTGCTTACCACCACGCCAACCCTTGTTGGTAAAATGATAAACTTACATCTCAAAAACTCACAAACAAAAGCATCCATGAAGCTTTTAAATGAAAGAGAGCACAAATAAAAGTTATGGCTTATTATAATGGATTTCTTTTCAAGTAAATTTGAACACCTAAAAGATGAAGAGTTTAATTTTGATGCATTAACAGTATTATCTTTTCTTTTACACTTTTATTAAATGTAGATAATTAATTTTTTTTAAAAAAAAAAATCAGTTCGTTCAAGTCCTTTGGCTTCTCCAAATTTGAGCTACTTCCGTCTTATTGTAACCTAGTGAAAACCCAATGGGGGTGAATCCTCTGAATTATTACTGTTTTTCCCTTCAGGACATGGTTTTCCAAGTTGGGACTTGAGAATGTGAAAGCATAATATCAGTTAGTACTGTTGGGTTGTTTTCAATGTGGGCTGGATGTGAAGTGGGGATCGAAAGAGTGGATGTCACTTGTCAGAAGAGTAGAGAGTGGAAGGACTGGTGAAGGGTTGGAGTGAGAATATCTTTGTGGTTGTGCATGTGCATGACATATTCTTGTAGTCATCCTGCGAAAATGAGTGAGGTAAGGGTCCTCACATTATGGAAGAGGGGTCCTATCCTGGACCTCATCATAGTCGTCAGTTTTGTCTGATGTGTACGCAAAGTAGGCATCAAGAAAGAGAGGTTCTGTTATTTGCCAGCTCTGGGGTCCATATAGTTGATTTATCTTATGAAGTTTTCCTGCTTTTCTAGGAGATATGTTTCATCCCCACTTCCTACTTCCCAGTGAATTGTCTTTTCTCCCATGCCCAAACACTTGCCTACGGAACATGGTTTTGATAGCCATTACCACAATCAGGATCACTGGTATGTGATTGCTTTCCACTACTTTAATATGACTCCAAAGTTTCACATTATAACTGGGTAATGGATTGTTTAATATTAAAATTAAAATGAGATGAAAATTGGAAATATACTAAATTACTAATGCAGGCTAATTGTTAATTTCACTTCGCTCCCTCTTCTCCAATTTCCACTCCACTCCAGCTTTTATACACTAAAATCAACTACCCCTTATTAAACGATCATATGAAAAGTCTGGCAGCAAAGAGAACTAGAATGAGGGAAATCCATTAGTCCTTTTGTCCTCTTTCTTTTCTATTTTATTTATTTTGCCTGTTCTCTCCCGCCTTTTCTCTTTTCAACCAGGCTTATGAATGATGCCCCAACCAAAGAATTCATACAACCTTCAAATAAGAGCATAAATTCTTCGTAATTAACAGGTAATGCATACAAGGGACCGTGATCGTCAAGTTAAGGAAACAGAACATAACAGGTGATAAACGTATATAACTATTGCATCAATACAAGATAACACTCTTAACAAAATATCTTTCACCAAAGTACGATAGACATGACTAGAATGAGGAATTTGCAATTGAATAGACACTATTCCAACAAGCGGAGTAACCCATTTGCCAAGATTATGCCTTTCTATTGAACCCTGCTCAGTTCTCTGGCAGTAAACCAAGATTTCAGCCAACCTCCAGAAGATGGGCATCAAACAAGTTGGGAGACAGCCAACATTTTTGTTGGAGGGATGTAGTCTTGCAGGTTACTGTGATAAGCCTTGCAGGACAGGTGGCTTTAAGCTGTTGAAAAATGCAGTTCCAGAATTTTAGAACCCCACATATATTTAACCAGTCCCATGATCTTGTCAATCTAAAACAAGAATTAAGAAGTATTAGTTGCATTGATTATATATGACGAAAACTGCAACTTTCCATAACCTAGAGTTGTAAAATCAGCCAATTTTATCTTCAAATAAAAGAACCATCAAAATTCAACTCGACTGATCCAGTCAAAAACTCAACATTAAACAATAACATCGCAATGGGTGATAGACAAAATAATTATCAGATTATGCTTTTCTGTCATGATATATATTCTAAAATCAGGTCACGTTATATCATTGATAACTTGACGTTCACAATCAAGAACCTGTACATATATCCCTAGCAACCACATACATACACCAAAAAATGTTTAAAGAAAAGGTATGAATGCAGGAAGGTTACATCACATATAATTTACATACCTCTCAAGAGCTCCAGTATCTTAAGAATGCACTATATAGTGAGGCAACCAGAGCACCTGACTCGAGAATTAAGGACATGCCAGCCATGTTAATCAAATAATTTATGATGGGGATTAAAATTCAAGACAAATAATAGTTAGATCATGTTCTGGAACATTTCAGTGTTCGGACAAAAATGAATTCATCATAACTAATAAAATACTTACAATGAAAGATAGCATTTATCCAGGAACCACACAAGTGCACATTAGAATGTCAAGGGAGCCAAGAATATTGATTTCCTACAAACAAGCTTACATCAAAACTTTGTAGCAGGTAAGAATTACAGGTCAGTGATGTCACACAATATCAGGCAGATGCTTACCACTGAAAAAGATAAAAAATTGAAGCAACTTCAGGAAATCGCATATGCATATAAGCTTCCTGTTGAGCACGGAAAAAATTTACACAGCGGGTAAGCAATAGATAGGAAATATCAAAGCAGGTACTACCGAAGAGAGCAATCAAAAGTAGTTCTAGATCCCTTGTAATACTTTATAGAATGAAACTAGAAGCTGATCTAGAGAGCGGACCAGTAAATGAGGCTTCCACCATCATGGGACCCTGCTGTCTTGGGGAGGGTCAAATGTAAGCAACCTTACCCCCATGAACAGAGAGGCTGTTTCCGCGACTAGAAAAACTAGACACCACACTAAATGTAAGAAATACATGAGGCTATAGCAATTTTGCAAGACTATATTTGATACGCAAGTCCCAAATAAAATCTTTTAAATTGCTCACATTACTAAAGATGCATAATGAGAATTTTATGTAGATTTTACTGTGACACGCCATATTAAGTAAGAAATATTATTTTTTCTCTTTCCTTTATTTTATTATGGTTTGTCAACAGAAGGAGGCGGATGAAAAACTGCAGGAATGTCCTTGGATTAGAATTAAACAAAAAGTCACACAAGAACACAAAAGTAAATATTACCTTGTCCTAGAATCAGAATGGAATTTGAAGCTAAAGAAATGACATCTTGGATCTTCTCACTGGAGAAAAGAACTCGAATAACTGAAACAGAGCAGAAATTACTTCAATTATGAAGAAAAGAGAAGAAAGAAAAAGAAACTCACCAAAGGTGTTCTAGGATCCTTAATTTGTATTGAAGGAAGATAAATAGGATAAAAGGCAGTTTGGCAACTGCCTATCCAATAATAAGGCAAAAATTAGATGAAAATATAGTGAATATTTTCTAAGTTATATGAGCACTGATACAACAACAACAACAACAACCAAGCCTTTTCCCACTAGATAGGGTCGGCTACATGGATCAAACGACGTCATTGTGCCCTATCATAAACCAAGTCTTCAGAAATGTCATTCAAATCTAAATCTTTTTTAATTGTTTCACTTATAGTCTTTCTTGGTCACCCTCTACCTCTAACTATTAGACTATCCTCTACCTGATTTACTCTTCTTACCGGGGCTTCTAAGGGTCTTCTCCTTACATGTCCAAACCACCTAAGGCGAGATTCTACCATCTTTTCCACAATAGGTGTTACCCCTGCTTTCTCTCTAATGCATTCATTCTTAATCCTATCTTGTCTTGTATGACCACACATCCAACGCAATATACTCATCTCCGCGACACTGATCTCATGCACGCTGGCTTTTTACTGCCCAACATTTAGTACCATACAACATCGCGGGCCTTATAACTGTGCAGTAAAATTTACCCTTAAGCTTGAGAGGCACTTTTCTATCACAAATTACTCCTGAAGCACGTCTCCATTTCATCCATCTAGCTTGAATCCTATGATTTACATCTCCCTCTATCTCTCCATCATTTTGTATGATAGATCCAAGATACCTAAACCGTGTGACTTGTGGTATGGTGTGGTCCTCAATTTTCACCGCTAAGCTAGTATTAACACACTTCTTACTGAACTTACATTCCATATACTCTGTCTTACTCCTGCTTAGACGAAAGTCATGTTTTTCCAAAGCTCGTCTCCATAGCTCTAGCTTCCCATTTGTTTCCTCTCTCGACTCTCCAACTAAAACTATATCATCTGCAAAAAACATGTATTGTGGCACCAGCTCTTGGATATGCACAGTAAGCAGATCCAAGACCAAGCCAAAAAGATATGGACTCCAAGTTGACCCTTGGTGCAGTCTTATAGTTATAGAGAAATCTTCTATACCCCACCTTGCGTTCTCACACTAGTTTTAGCCCCATCATACATATCTTGGATTGCTCGAATATAAGCAATACGAACTCCTTTCTTCTCCAAAGCCTTCCACAAGACCTCTCTCGATACCCTATCGTAGGCTTTTTCTAGATCAATGAAAACCATGTGTAGGTCCTTTTGCTTCTTCCAATACCTCTCCATCAATCTTCGTAGAAGATAGATTGCTTCCATGGTTGACCTCCCAGGCATAAAACTGGATTGATTATCTGAAATATGAGTTTCTTGTCTTAATCTCCGTTCAATCACTCTTTCTCATAACTTCATGGTATGATTCATGAGCTTAATCCCTTTGTAATTTGCACAGTTTTGTATATCTCCTTTGTTCTTATAAATAGGAATTAAAGTGCTTCTCCTCCATTCATTTGGCATTTTCTTAGATCTCATTATCTCATTAAATAGTTTTGTGAACCAGCTTATAAATTTCTCTCCTAAGCACTTCCACACCTCGATAGGTATGTTATCCGGTCCGACCGCTTTTCCATTATCCATCCTCTTCAAAGCTTCTTTTACCTCAAACTCCCGAATTCTACGATAGAAGGTTTTATTTTGGTCCTCCTCTCTAGTGTTTAGAATATCCGAGTCCCCTAAAGTCTCATGTCCCTCATTAAATAACTTGTGAAAATAACCCTTCCATCGATCCTTGATGTCTTGTTCCGTAACCAAGACTTCACCATCTTCATCCTTAATGCATTTCACTTGATCCAAGTCTCTTGTCTTCCTTTCCCTACTTTTAGCAAGCCTGTAAATATCCCTTTCTCTGTCTTTGGTGCCCAAAGATTGATATAACTCGTTGAACGCTTTAGCTTTCGCCTTGCTCACCGCCTTCTTAGTATCTTTTTTAGCTGCCTTATATCTTTCTCAATTTTCATCGTTTTTACACACATGCCAAGCTTTATAACATTCCCTTTTGACCTTAACCTTATCTTGTACACTTGCATCCCACCACCAAGATTCTTTATCCTTGGGTCCAAAGCCTCTTGATTCACCTAGTGTCTCTTTTGCTACCTTCCTAATCCCTTTAGTCATCTCATCCCACATATCATTTGCACTCCCTTGTACCTCCCAAATCTCTTCTTCCATAATCCTCCTCTGAAAGAGCATTTGTTTTCCTCCCTTTAGTTGCCACCATTTGATCCTTGAAACTCTGTCTCGACAATTTCTCCTTACTCTCATATGCTAACTTTTTTTAAAAAAAGGAAAGAAATAAAAGAGAAAGAATGATGCGCCTATCCTATTTCAAAGTAACCTCATATTCAGCGAGCCAAGCCCCCCCGCCCCCCCAAAAAAACAATTTTACAAAATCTTAGTGATATATAATTTACTTTTTTATATGAGAAAATATATTGGACCCCTAAAATGTTGTTTATAAATTGTATGGGCTTTTATATAATTTTTATTCATCTCAACTTTTATTATATTTATTGAGTTTGGGCTTAACTATTCTTAGGCTAAGCAATTGCCATTGATTTATGCCATTAGCCAAAATTTCTGACAAAAATGAAGAGTAATTGAGTTGCGATCTAGAATATCCATATTATTCTATGGTTGTTCTTTGTCAAGGTTAACAACAAAAAATTCAAGATATAATTAATAGTTACATTTAGTCCACTCTAGAAAAGTGCTGATTGAAAACTTAGAAGATATTTCAAAGGAGCTATTGAGAAATGTTACATAATTCTTGTGAACAACATGTCATTTCAAGTTCCTGACTTGTCATTGAAGTTCCTCCCATCATTATAGAGTGGAGATATTTTTAGTTACAATAGATAAGCAGTTACAACTTGCAAGAGTTTATTAGCAAGTTCAATGTCAAAAATGGAATTATTGACTCTAAGCTCAGCTTTTTATTCCTAAGTATGCTTTATTACTGAAATTTGTGTTAATAACTTAAGATATTTTTTTTTAAAAAAATGAACATGTTAAAAAGTATATGCTTAAAGAATTATTTTATATAAATTTATTTATTTTGGCTTGTCTAAAATTTCAGTTCAAGCTGTGCAACTGCTCATAATTGAAGAACTTACATCTTTTTTCCATTCATTCAAAGACAAAGATTAGTAACAAGTACAGCAACTTATAGATTTCTAGTTCAATAAATAATTTAATCAATAATGGTTATGGAAGTTTCTGAACCTGGGATATGCATTAGCTTTTCATCACCTTCATTTCCATCGGCTTCATTTAAAGCATTTTCCACGTCCATTGTAGTGAACATGTGCACAGAATGGCATCCATCTGATATCCAGACAGCCTGGGATACTGCAAGGTTATAACTAAACTTTAGTTGCAGAGAGAAAAAGGAATGTAAACGGATCATAGTCTTTGACATGGGCATAGATTAGAACTAATAACTAATTGAACAACCATAACATTAACATTCTTCTGTTATCGAAGTGCTGTTGACATTCTGAAACTTTTAAGTTTGAACCAACCAAGAATGTATATTATAATCCTTCACTCTCCTGTTGTTGTCATTTGAACCAAAGGTCATGCATGTTGATTAAAACCAGGTTAACCTTTCCAGCCACAGAAATAAGTCAACTATCAAACTACTTTTGCCTCTCCGGGGAAATCTTTAGCCCCATGGTAGACACACCAGTTGTTAAAGACACATCTCCAGAAATTAAATATGAAATGAAATCAAGAAGCATTGACAAGAAAGTCATAGTAACCGTCAAACTCGTCTTATACCAAGAATCTTATAAGAACAACTGAGCAAGTAGGTTTGAGTGAACAAGAGCAAAGCAGTAGCCAGTTCATATTGGTCAAGACAATGACTGAATATGGTAAGACGTCATAAAGAGCAACTATATCTTTTCACTAATTGTCAAGATATAAGTCAAACTTATCTCATTAAGTTTTTGAATAACCTAATGGGTTTGAATGCACAAATACATTTCAAATTGATTCCAAAAACGCAGTAGCTTGGTTCACTATAACCCTCATAAAGGTATTAACCCAAAAAGGCATGTTATTGTTATAATTTGATTATTCTTTAAGACTAAACCAAACAGTTAAATCAATATGAAGTACCCCCATTTCCATCATTATATTTCAACAAGTGGCATACTTGTGCTTCATCCAGTCTCACCACAGCAAGTTGTGCATGAAGAAGGGTGGCAGGTATTGATTGTAGGGTTCCCAACTACAAGATCAAAGCTTTATGTTCAGCAGCCCTTCAATTTTAAATTCTATAAATATAGGCATAATAGAAGAATGAAACTTTATGTTTGTAAGGTTCTGTAATCTGAACTCCTTGCACACTTCTCATGGTAACTTGTATTTCAACAGGTTTGCATAAATTATGATCCTTCTCCATTCTTTATCTACCTATTTCTTAAAGTCTCTGAATACAATGTAAATCTTCTCAATTACACAGTTAGTATATCTAAAATGACAAAACAAAAGAGAGGGAGAGATTAAGTATATGTCATGTCAGTTTGTAAACGCAAGCCTCCAAATGTAACTGATATCTCAATCTGACACTTATGATGAAAGAAAAAAGAACTAAGTTTTTAGCCTTCCCCATCCCCCATCCCCCTGCGCCCTTCAACTCTTCTTTCTAGATGCTTAAGTTGAAACATAGGGTGATTGGGAGAAACTATCTCTCTAGGCTGCACACTGACTCTTTATTTATAGTGTGATTACAATCAATCGACGAGCTAATTAGGAGCTAATCAAGACTAATTATAGAACTGATTAACTAACTACATTTGTAACTATAGTTGACTGATATAATATTCTAAGTTTCAGCAGGTATGATTATTGACTTATTGTAAATACCATAACTGATGGAAGGATTTTAATGGAATACTTCAACCCCACGAAAAAATCATTCCATGTTTTGCGGCTTTTGCCAACATCAACATAAATTCTTTCCCTGAGAAAGCATCCACAAATTAAATTTTAAAAATAGAAAATAAAGCAAAGAAAGAGATGCATACTTGTAGATACATCAGGAAGAACAGCTAGATTTTGGGCTTTCATAATATGAGGTAGTTGCCTCACATCACCAGTGATATCTACTCCTACGCCAGAATTTGACAGGCATAGCAAGTGTAAATCTCCATATGAGTCCAAGATCAGAAACATCCTCTGGGACAGAGCCTGAATGGAAATAGCTTTTACAGACATCGATACCTTTGTCATGGATTTTGTTTCAATATCATTTCCCTTCAATGCCACAAAACATGCACCTCCATCTCTGTCATCATGTTTAAGTTTAACATTTGTCTGCTTCACTAAAAGTAACAATAGATAGATTAGATACATTACTAAGTGTTGAAGAATTACGAGTTTAGAGTTAGGGAAAGGATAAGAGAGAAAGACAGTTAAACAATAGTAGATTAAGAATATTATTGATAGGAATGAGATATAACACAATTCTATAACCTAGTACTCCTATTTATACTAATACTTAGATGTACAAGTCCAAGCCCACTAACACTAAGACTAACAACCCTAATATCTTCTAACACTCTCTCTCAAGCTAAAGCTTACTAACCCATAAACAAAACAAATAACAGAACCCCATCTTTATCCGAAAGCGAGAAGAGAAACTCGGCACAGGGACGTTGAACCATTCAAACACAACATAAGGAAAAAAAGAAGATGCTAAACCATCCAAATGTCCAAAAAGGAAGAAAAGAAGCTGAGAAACTCTTGCTCCCAAACCTGCAGCACCATTGCTAGTGAGAATGGCTCCACCTCGTTGATAGTCCTTTCCTTTTGGCAGCTCCATCTAGAGGGCAGCCCTTTCCTCCTGGCAGCTCCATCTAGAGGGCAGCCCTTTCCTCCTGGCAGCTCCATCTAGCGAGCAACCCTTTCCTCTAACATCTTTAGGATGACTCCACTTCGTTGGTTGCTCTTTGCCTCCAGTCGAGCCACCCTTTCCTCCAAGCTCAAGATGCACCAAGAAAATCCACAAGAAGAACAAAGAAACACAAGATAGAACAGTAACTTCAGCCTGCCTCCTTCAAAGATATCAAATCGACACAATCATAACTCGGCCACCAAGCCTCCATCATAGCAACAAACCAGAGTCCAAACTCACGAATCACAAGATAAACCACAAAATCAAAAGCCAAATCTCCCCCTAACTGGAGAGGTCGTCAAACCAATCAACGAAAGAGAGAATGAAACCATCCAAAACCACACCGTCATGCCTGAAACACACCTCGCCGAATATCTCACAAGAACTTAGACCACTGATAACCTGACCTATGCCGGACAGTAAAGCACCCAGCCATGAACAAACACCCAATCAATCATCATTATCAAACTTCAACCTAGAAATCAAACCTGAAAACATCGTCGAAAGTCTCACTAGAGAAGGAACCTCACTCGCTAGAGTCACCACCAACCGAGCACCACAACAATCAAAGAGGCGAGAAAACACCAACCCAAGAAAACCCTAAATAACACCTTTTCGACTTCAACCTGACTCACGGAGTCAGACAACATCGGGCTCAAAGGAAATTACTCCAAACAGTGCTAAAATCACACCTAACCACCACACTGGAGATGTTGCCAGAGCTTCAGTCACCAGCAACCACGTCTGATTGCCAGCCGGCCTTGTCTGTACCAGAAAAGTACATGCCCAACCACAAACAGGTCCTAAAACAAGTGTGCGCAAACTAAAGCACAAAATGGCACCACCAAAAAGCAAACCCAATACCACCGCCAGCCACCACTCTTACCACCGACAAGATACCACCAACCTTGTCGGTTGTCTCACCGGCACCTCCAGTCGCAAACCATCGGAGACTGCCCATGGGTCACTTGGAAAACCAAATAGCAGCAACAAAAATTGTGTACCACAGTCGCATACCAAAGCAAACCCAAAACGAGAGAACTAGCCACCTCCGCACCTCGACTCAGCCGCCACCGATCAGCCTGAGTCTCACCAGAAACCGCCTGTGGGTTGCCTAAAAATTGAAACAGCAGCCAAGAGTGGCAACGAAGAAGCCAAAACGTGACCTTCGAGTTTCCTTTTTTTTTCTTTTTCTCCTATTTTTTTTATTATTTAAACAAAGCTAACAAGAGAGGAAATACGAGACAAAATGTAAAGGAGAGAATATACAACCGAGTTCCATGAACTCAAAACAGTGGAACTGCGGAAGGGAGAACTCTCCTTAAGGTGAATGGTACCGCTCTGATACCATGTTGAAGAATTACAAGTTTAGGGTTAGGAAAAGGAAAAGAAAGAAAAACGGCTAAACAATAGTAGACTAAGAATATTATTGATAGGAATGAGATATAATACAATTCCATAACCTAATACTCCTATTTATACTAATACTTATGTGTACAAGCCCAAACCCACTAACATTAAGACTAATAACCCTAATATCTTCTAACACTGAGGAATTTTGGAAACAATTTACATTTGTACATAGAATCAAGCAACCATATCATGAGATCCCTACAGATCTACCCTGTAGCAAATTATAGGGAGATAATAAAAGTAGATGTCCAGTATGCCAGCTAGAGATTCCATTTGTAAGACAAGAAATTCAAAATACAGCCTGCAGTTAAAGATCTGTTCTTAATATTTAGTTATTTACCATCTAAAACATCTTGAGATTAAACAAAGGACAGCACCTTGCATTGCACCCATCTCCTGGTCAATGAGAAATACCTAAAAACTTGTTAGCAGAAATTACATATAAAAACATAACTTATTACATTTGGCCAGAGTAAGATCTTTGACTACAGCCACTAAGACTAAAAAGTAGGTTTTTAGGCCAAAAAACACCATGCTATAATACATTTAGGCTGTTAGTATCAACCATCATATTGCATTAATTACTGTTAGACAATGACAGAGATCGTAAAAGAACAGAGATCAATACCCATTAGATCCCATGGTTGAAAAAATGCCACATTCATATTAGGTAATTGCTAAGTTCTAAAATTGTATCAAGTTTTGCAGAAAATTACTCATCAATTTATTCAAAAACTAAAGGTACTGTTTAATGGTCTCAAGCTGATCAGAAGAGATGAGAAATTGTCCAGCAAATGAAGGAACTAATACCAATTACAGAATTCACAGCTGGACAGCCACAGGAAGCCCTCTTTAAGTTTTGAACTAACTCAACTCTTTGTGCAACATATTCTACAGAGGGCCCATTTCAATGGGCTTCTGGCAAAGGTACTTCTTTCAGTAGAAATTTTACAAGTAGAACTAATTTGAGTTTGAAAAGTGCATTTTCTCCGTTGTTTGACAAAGTTGTTAAATAAGAGTGCCATGATTTTGTCTCCAATCAATCACTAGGATTATATGTAGAGTGTAATGTCCTGTTACAGGGGACTAATAGTTGATTTGTTGTGGATGATAGCCTTCGCTGAAATCAGCTAATGTAAATAATTAGGGTTAGCTAAAAATTTAGCAGCTGCCTCTTCCTTGGGATAAAGTGGTCTTCTTAGCATCCTTATGGTACTTCTGTCTAAGAGAGGTTTCTTTGTTGGACATTCAGAGAAACTGGCAAACTTTGCCTTTTTTTTGGTACTAAAGTTTAGAGGGTGGGGAGGCTTCCCCATTCTAAGGCCAGGGCATGCCACAAGCCTCAATGAGGGACTGGCAAGTTTTACCTAGTTGATGTACTTTTCTTGTTTGTTCTGAATTTTGTAAATTTTATTTTCTCCCAAAAGGATATCTTATCCTATGCTTTATTTTTTTTATTCTCTTCTCTAATAGTAGTTCTTCTCTTTTAGCCCACCCCCCCAAAAAAAAAAAATAAAGTGCATTTGTCATATCCTGCAATCCACCAGTAACATTTGGGTTTATGCTATGTGAAGTTGGATAGCCCAAAGGTTCATATTAACAATAGAAGCAAGTGGTCAGAAATAATGTATCTGCATCAACGCATAGTATGCCATTGATTATTCATTATTTTAAAATTAAATCAAAGAATCTCATCAGATCAATGGATTGGAAACTGTATCCAGGCCAGATGTTTGGAGGTGCAGGTAAAGATGCTTACTGCATACTGCATAGGATTGATGAGAACCATGGTTACTGGGAGTTGATATACAACAGATAGATAAACAAGATAAAATTAATGAGAGCAGAGACAGGATTCAGTTCATTCCTCGAGGGTTAAGGCATTGGATAATGATGAATTAAGGGTAGAGTGTTGACTTTGGTGAAGTAATGTTATAATTTATATTACATCTGTGGTCTGTATGAACTACCTCCCACCCATAATAGGTAGGGCATGGATGCACATCTACTAGCTACAAAAAACAGTCTCCTTGACCTATTCATCACAAATATTAATTGGTACTACTCCAAAGTGACCTTAAATATTACTGAACAATAATGATCAACACAATCCCTTATCCGTTACATTTGTAATAGGAGGATCCCTTATCCTCCTTTTTGTTTGTAATTCTCTCTTTTTCTATCTATAAATTTCTTCTTTTATCAAAAAAAAAGAATATTACTGAACAATAATGATCAACACAATCCCATGCAAATTGAGACTAAAATGTAGATATACTGACACAAACACAGCTATGACCAATATAATGGCATGTTGAGGCTGCAATTTTAAAAAACTGAACATGAGACAAGATTATAACTAAGGTCTAATTCAATATTCATAAAAATCACAGCTTGATCAGAAAAACAGTAATGCTGGAGAAAAGAAAGATATAAAAAAAGTGCAACTGAAAAAAAACCCAACATTTTAAGAAGACACAAACTAGTCACAGGCAGGAAGAGTGGAAGACGCATAGAATTGTTTCATAGGGAGATCAGCTCAAGAGGGGAGAAAAAATTTTCTATGTCAGAGAAACCATAAAAATGAATAAAAACAAAAAAATAAATAAATCAGACAATAAAAAATCCAAATTCCATCTAGGAAAGAGTTTAGGTCAATATCTGTTAGGTATGCAGAGGAGTAAAGCCTTATGACACCAGGTGGACAGTATGGAAGAAAAAAGGAATATTCACTATGGCAATAGCAGAATTGCAACATGGCAGGGAGGAGTGAGAAGGGTGTGAATTCTGGGTATGTATGGATGGAGGATTTTGAAGGGAAGGAAAAGGAAGGCTTATTTGTCATTTCTAAATGAAGAGAATTATAAAATGTTTATAAAAGTGAATAAAGGATGATTGAAAGGTTATATGATCTTCTTTCATTTTATTCCTTCATTTTAAAAAAATCACAAATATAGAGACTACTTACTCAAAATAAAGAATAAGTCCTCCCTTTCCTTTCTCTCCAAAACCCCAACTGCCAAACATACCCAGAGAAACTGATTAAAAAGAGGAAAAGGGGGAGGGGGAGGGCATCCAGAAATTGAGTGAAGATTTTGGGGCCCTTTGGGCAGGGAGGTTGGCAGACCCTCAAAGATCTATAGGTGTTTCTATCTTCATTTTCTGTTTTTCAGTGTAATCAAGAGGGATTTTCCCTATTGTAAGGAGCTAGACTCCATTTTTCTTGCCCAGTAATACAAGTTTCTATCAATGTCCTTACTTCAATCAAAGCATGCAACACGTAAACTTATAAAACATGCCAATTACTAAACTCATAAGATAAAGTCCAAAATAACTGAACTTGTATTATTATTATTTTTTTGATAAATAAAGAAATTTATTAAGAAGAGAAATAATTACAGAGAGTGAGGAGAATATGGAATCCTCCTAAACAAAAGAGTAAAACAAAATACAAACACGGAAAAAGAGAATATCAGTGTAACAAAACTTCCCAATCCCTCAATATATCTGTTAGTGAAACCCCATAAAAGTGACCATGAGCTTTGCATCAAATAGACGCCAACCACCTAATCTTATCCCAAATCAAGTGATGAGCCGAAGAAACCTCCTTAAAAATACGAGAATTCCACTCTAACCAAATGAACCAAATTGTAGCATAGATTGCACATTTAGGGATGACAAAAATCTCCGAAGTTTGGGGATCCCCGCAGGATTGCCCCAAATGAGGCCTCGAATGCAGGGTTTTTCTCCCTGCGAGGATGGGAGTGGGGACAAAAGTTCCCCCGTGGCATATTTGGGGACGAGGACCATACTTCCCGCCCTCGTTAAATTACTAAAATATCCTTCATAATATATATATATATATATATGTATGTATTATTATATAAATAAATATATGTATTTTAGTAATTTCATCTTTTAATAAATTTTATATTTATTTAAAATTAAAAATATTAAAATAATTTATTTCATCTTTTTCCTATTTTTTTAATTTTTTTGATTTTTTTCTGATTCCTTTGACATTGCAAGGAATCCCCGCGGGTATCTGCGGGGATTTGGAGAACAAAGATAGGGGGAAAAATTCTCCTGTGGCGAGGAACAAGGCCGGGGACAAGGAGATAATTAGTTGGCGGGGACGGAGAGCGGGGAGGTACTCCCCGCCACTACCCCGTGCGGGTGACATCCCTATGCACATTGTCACAAAAATTTAGCCTCTTTACTTCTACCAAAACCATTAAAGCTAACCATAAATAATTGGTCTAAAGACCTAGGACACACCCAAAAATCACCATAAATGCCAAATAAGGAGTGCCATAAGGAACTAGCAGCAGAGCAATGTAAAAACAGGTGAGGAACTGATTCTGAGCAAGCACCACACATTACCCACATATCAAGGGAAAGTGCCTTACGTGGTCTACGAACCTGCAACATGTCATTAATATTAATTCTATTAAGTACCGCAATCAAAATAAAAACCTTGACCTTAGAGGGTGCTTTGGATTTCCACAAAGGTTTATCAAGAAGAATAGTATCCCTACTCAAGGAATGAGTGATGAACTGAAAAAAAGATTTACAGGAAAAAACCCCAAAAGTATCAAGAGACCAAGTCCTTTTATTCGGGTGAGATGTCAAGAGAATGGAATCAAGGAGGCCTAAAAGGGATTCCGATTCATAAAATTCCCTGTCATTAAATTGTGGAAAAAGTGGAAATTCCATGAAAAAACAGACTATTTGATGGCACTCGACCCATTATTAGGAAAGTATATGTAAGGAAAGCTAGGCCCATAAATAATGTAACTAATCTAACTAACTTTGAGAGTTAGTTAGGGACGGTTAGTAACAGAATAAGGAGGGAAATATAAAGGGGAGAGAGGACAGTAGAGAGGTAGGGAATTATTAGGTAAAGTTGGTTAGCTTCAGTGGCGGGAGGGAGATCTCAGATCTCAGGTAATATCCTCTGTAGGATATTGATGTGTTGTACATTCTTTGGGGTATTAATCCCAAATTTCTGAATAAGAAACCAGTGTTTCATCACTGGTATCAAAGCAGTTCGTTCTTGGGGAGCAAATCGCGCATGGTGAGTACGAGAATGGAGTCTTGAACAGAAGCTTTGGAACGAAGGTGGGAGGAGATGCCAGAGTGGAGGCTTTTGAGCGACGCAAGAATGCGAAACTTGGAGACCAGCATCCAAGAGGTGTTACGCAAGCTCAATTCAGCTTTACAGGGGAATTCGGGACCTAGGGTAGGAGACCCAGGCAATTCAAAAGGAGAAAACGTGGTTAGTGGCAATCGCAACATTTGCGATGATGAGAAATGGAGGAAACTGGAGCTTCCCCTGTTCGAGGGTGAAGAAACAGAGCAAGACGCATGCAACTGGTTACACAAATTAGAGAGGTTTTTTGAGGTAAGAGGAGTTCCTGAAAAGGAAAAAATTAAGGTGGCTTCTATAGCATTAGAAGGGCAAGCTTTATCATGGTTTCATTGGTGGGAAGGAGGCATAGGTGAAGTTTCTTGGCCAATCTTTAAAGAAGTTGTTATCAGGAGGTTTCATCCTGCATCTGCACAAAATCCATATGAGATTTTGATGGCTCTGAAGCATGAAGGTTCGGTCAAGGAATATAGGAGGAAATTTGAAGCGTGTGCTGGCCAATTGAGAATTACCGAGCAAGGGTTCTTGAAGAGCATTTTTTTGAATGGGCTAAAAGAAGGAATTAGGAGGGAATTGAGGATTCATGGGGAAAATTCCATGTCAGAAATGATGGAATTAGCCCAATTAATTGAGGAGAAAAATGAGGAGTTGTTCAAAGAGTTCACAGGAGGAAATTGGAAGGGGGGGTCCAATGATAGATGTGTTGCAGCAGTAAGATATAGCACTTCTTATAGTGGAGGAGGGGGAGGAAATTCAACATGGAAGAGGGCTACTATGGGAGAAAATGTATACGGAAAAGGGGGAAATTCAGTAACTACAACAGGCAGCAATGTACTTTCCTCTTCGGCAGGGGTAGTGCAGAAAGCAAATAGTGGAGGCCAAGGATCCACAGCAACTACAGCTGTGAGTAGAAGAGGAAGAAATTTTAGAGTTTTACCTGAATCAGAATATAATGATAGGATGCGAAGAGGAATGTGTTTCAGATGTGATGAAAAATATTCAGTAGGTCATGTTTGTAAAAACATGCAGCTTAGAATGCTTTGGGTAGAAGAGGAACAAGAGGAAGGGGAGCAGAAGTAATGACAGAAACAGAGGAAAGTTTGGAAGAAGAAGGGAAACCTATCATGTTGGGTTATAACAGTTTATTGGCCTTACCACTGGCAGACCTTTTAAACTGTGGGGAAAAGTAATGGGGGAAGGAATTATGGTACTTATAGACTGTGGAGCATCTCACAGTTTCATTGCTCAAAGGGTGGTGGAAAAGTTGAAGTTGGTGATGACACATACTCCGTCTTTTTTGGTAGAGGTGGGAGATGGTCATAAGGTATCAAGTTTTGGGTGTTGTAAAAGATTGAAAGTACAGTTGCAAGATTTGGAGGTCCAACATGATTTTTTCATCTTTGAGTTGAAAGGACATGGCATAGTACTTGGGCTGGATTGGTTAGCTAGTTTGGGGAATATTACAGCAAACTTTAAGAAGTTGTCTTTAAGGGTCAGGAAGGAAGGGCAGACTTACATCATCAAAGGTGACCCTTCATTATGTAAGTCAGCAGTTTCACTTAAGTCGTTGGTGAAATCTCTGCAAGATAAAGGTGAAGGACATGTAGTAGAGGTGAGAGAAGTCAAGGAGGACGAAACCCACAAGAAAAACAGTAATGACACTCATATGGCAGAGAGTTTACAAAGGGATCTGCAGGAATATGAGGATGTATTCAAGCCACATGAAGGGCTGCCCCCTACCAGAAGATGTGATCATGCAATCAACTTGAAGGAAGGAGCAAATATTCCAAATATCAAACCCTACAGGTATCCCTTCTATCAGAAAACTGAAATTGAAAAATTAGTGAAGGAAATGTTAGAAGCAGGACTTATTAGACCTAGTAATAGCCCTTATGCCAGTCCAGTTATCTTAGTTAAGACGAAGGATGGAAGCTGGCGTTTTTGTACATATTATAGAGCATTGAATAAGGTCACCATTTCTGATAAATTCCCAATCCCCATAATAGACAAATTGTTGGATGAGTTGGCAGGAGCAACTATCTTCTCAAATTAGATTTGAAGGCTGGATATCATCAGATTAGAATGAAAGAGAAGGATATAGAGAAAACTGCTTTCAGAACTCATGAGGGGCATTATGAGTATGTGGTGATGCCCTTTGGGCTCACAAATGCTCCCTCTACTTTCCAGACTCTCATGAATGAGGTTTTGCAACCTTGTTTACAAAAATTTGCTCTAGTCTTCATTGATGACATACTGATTTACAGTAAGGATGAGGTAGCTCATGTGGATCATTTGAGGGAGGTTTTCAAATTGTTAGTGGTTAACAAATTGGTGGTGAATAAGAAGAAATGCACATTTGGAGGAAAGCAGGTGGAGTATTTGGGTCATATTGTATCTGAAAAAGGTGTAGCTGCTGATCTAAAAAGATAGAGGCCATGGTCAAATGGCCAGCACCCAAAGATGTTAAGGGACTGAGGGGCTTCTTGGGGTTAACAGGGTATTATCGCAGATTTATACAACGGTATGGAAGAATTGCTAAACCTCTAACAGATCTGTTAAAAAAAGACAACTTTCATTGGACTGAGGAATCACAGGCAGCATTTGATGCTTTGAAAAAAAACCATGACTTCAAATTCCGGTGTTGGCAGTCCCAAATTTTACACAGGAATTTGTAATAGAGACTGATGCTTCCAGCAAGGGTATTGGAGCTATGTTGCTGCAACAGGAGAAACCAGTTGCCTTTCTCAGCCAAGCTTTATCTGAGAGAGGGCAGCAGTGGTCTGTTTATGAAAGGGAACTAATGGCCATTGTGTTTGCAGTTCAAAAATGGTGCCATTATTTGTTAGGAAGACATTTTTCAATTAGAACAGATCAGAAGTCACTGAAATTTCTAACAGACCAGCGGCTTTTGGGAGAGGACCAAGTCAAATGGTCTAAATTGATGGGACTGGATTTTGATATTCAATATAGGCCAGGACGTGAGAACACAGCTGCAGATGCGTTGTCAAGAAGAATGATGTATAATTCCATTTGTAAGGCTATACCCGAGGGATGGGAGAATTTGGATGATGAAATTCAGGCTGATTCCAGGCTTAGAGAAATTGTGCAAGGATTGATAGTTCACCCACGGGACTTCCCTCATTATTCTCTAGTCAATGGCCATCTCTTTTATAAGAATAGGCTGGTTCTACCTAGATCCTCTTCTAGAATTCCCATCGTGCTACATGAATTCCACTCATCGGCCATGGGTGGGCATTCAGGATTTCTCAGGACCTATAAGAGGGTGGCAGGGGTGTTTTATTGGGAAGGTATGAAGAAGGACATCATTGATTTAATTGCTGCTTGTGAGGTCTGCCAACGGAATAAATCTCTGTCTCTTTCTCCGGCAAGCTTGCTCCAACCTTTACCCATTCCTTCTCAAGTATGGAGTGATCTTTCCATGGATTTTATTACTGGTTTACCTAAGTCTAAGGGGAAGGATACAATATTTGTAGTAGTTGACAGACTCACAAATATGCTCATTTTATGGCCCTGTCCCATCCATTTTCAGCTAAGGAGGTGGCTCAACTCAATATTGATGAAGTGGTTCATTTGCACAGGTTTCCTGACTCTATTGTTTCTGACAGGGATCAGCTATTTCTCAGTAAATTTTGGACTGAAATGTTCAAATTAGCTGGTACTCATTTGAAATTCAGTACAGCTTATCACCCACAAGCGGATGGGTAAACGGAGGTAGTAAACCGGTGTTTGGAGACATACTTAAGATGCTTTACAGGGGATAAACCGAGGAAATGGATGGACTGGTTATGTTGGGCTAAATATTGGTATAACACCAATTACAACCAGTCCACTAAAATGACTCCTTTTAGAGAGTTGTATGGCAGGGATCCTCCTGTGCTGTTTCGGGGTTTTGCTTTTCCTTCTAAAGTAGAGGCAGTAACCACGGCTGCTTTGGAAAGAGATAGTATGTTGGAGGGGCTTCAACATAAGTTGAACATAGCTCAACAACAGATGAAGAAGTATGCAGATAAGAATAGAAGAGAGGTGCAATATCAAGAGGGGGATTGGGTATATCTTAAGGCACGTCCTTATAGACTTCATTACATTGCTAAGAGAAGGAATGAAAAACTCAGCCCGCGATTTTATGGACCTTTTCAGGTGATAGCAAAGGTAAGAGCAGTGGCCTATCAACTACACCTTCCAGAACGCAGTAGAATCCACCCAGTGTTTCATGTGAGCCGGCTGAAGAAGGCTCTTCCACCTTCTGTGGTTCCTCAGCAGTTACCTAAGGAACTTACCTAGGAGTGGGAATTGGCTTCTCAGCCTGTCGAAGTGTTGGAGTTGCAGTATAACACGGCAGGAGAGGCTGAGTTACTGATCCAGTGGTCTGGCGCACATCCATGTGATAACTCCTGGGAATCTGTTTCCACACTGCAACATTTTTTTCCTTTTTTTCCCCTTGAGGACAAGGTGAAAGCTTTGGGGGGGGGGAGTATTGATGGCACTCGGCCCATTATTAGGAAAGTATATGTAAGGAAAGCTAGGCCCATAAATAATGTAACTAATCTAACTAACTTTGAGAGTTAGTTAGGGACGGTTAGTAACAGAATAAGGAGGGAAATATAAAGGGGAGAGAGGACAGTAGAGAGGTAGGGAATTATTAGGTAAAGTTGGTTAGCCTCAGTGGCTGGAGGGAGATATCAGATCTCAGGTAATATCCTCTGTAGGATATTGATGTATTGTACATTCTTTGGGGTATTAATCCCAAATTTCTGAATAAGAAACCAGTGTTTCATCACTATTAGACACTATAAAAATTGTGGATAGGAGAATTATGTAAAGTAGAAAGATGGTAAAGGTGTGGAAAGGCACAATTAAAAGGAACATCTCCTACCCAAAGGTCCTCCCAAAACTTAATGTTTGAGACGTTACCCACCTTTAAGGAAAGCAAAGACTTAAAGGTAGAGTAGCCTTGAGATATAAATTTCCAAGGACTAAAATGAGAGGCTCGGATTGCAGTGTTGGCATCCCAACCATTTGGGTCCAAACCATACTTACTACGGATTACTTGACACCAAAGAGAGTGAGGTTCCAAAGGAAAACGCCAAAGCCACTTAGCAGCCAGAGCAACATTCTTAGACACCAAATTACCAAGACCCAAAACCCCCTTCATTCTTAGGGCTGTAACACACCTCCCAACTCACCAAAAGATCCTGTCTTGTATCTAAAACTCCCGACCAAAGAAAATCCCTCATAATCTTTTCAATTGTTTGGGCAACTCTCACAGGGATTAATAAAGAGAAGTAGTAAAGAGGAATACTAGACAGGCAAGCTTGAACTTTTATATTATGTAGAGCCTAAACAAACAACCACGATTTTTCTACCCTACAAGATTTGCATAAACATATTCCTTGCCCAAAGGTTATAACTCCACAAGTTGTCCTTACTTTTCAAAAATTTGAAAGTTTTATACGTTCTTTCCTCTCCCCAATCAATTGAAACTTCATGAAAGTTAAACGTAATTATATTAGGCACTCACAACAGAACCAATTATAAATTTTAATAGAGAGCGAAAAAAAAAAAACCCTGAATCTAATACAATGCATTGGGCTCGCTATGTCATCAAAACATATCATTATATCAAATGCCAATTGGACCATATCTAAACAATAAAAGTGAAACTTGCTTAGAATATTGCACCAAAAAGTTAACGTATGTACCTACCAGGAACACCATGTTTTTCAATTTTCCCCTCCAAATCACCATTGCAGGTTCCCTCCAAAACCCCATCAACGCTGTAATAACGTTTCCCTCCTCGATCTCTGCCTCCATGCTTCCCAAAATCACGAGGAGCAACCACACCATTAGGCAGCTTCGAATTCACATTCCTGACTTTCTTAACCCTCCCTTTCACAAGCCGCCGGAGGCTAAAAACCCTAACCCCATTTTCTTCCCCCAGAAGCAAGAACCCGAACGAAACGCTGACCGACCAAACAGGCCGCGAACACTCAATCACCGCACACCTCATCAATTTCACCATATCACCACCACCACCTTCATCGTCATTGCCGGCCTTCGCCGCGAAAACCCAGACCTTCGCGCTTGAAACGGAGTACATGGCGAAGTAGTTGACAGAGCCAGTGAGCTTAATTGAAACCCCATGCTTGGAATTGACCAAAACCCCCAATTTGGGTTCGAATCGAAGGTCCTTGTGGGAGCAGAGAACGCGGCGGGGTCTGGCGAAAGCGTTGGTTTTTGGGTGCAGAATGTAAAAGCGGAGGAGAATTTGGGAACGGTGGGGCCCAGCGACGATGAAGAGGACGCGAGGGGTGGAATTAGGGTTTGTGGGGGACTGGAGGAGTAGGAAGGTGGAGGAGGAAGAAGGGGAGGGATTAGGGTTTGTGGGGTTGGAAGTGAAAGGGAAGAGGGAGAAGAAGGAGATAGAGGGGTGAAGGAAGGGTAGAGGGAGAGGGAGGAGTCAGAGTGGGTTAGGGCAAGGGAGAGAGAAGTGGGCTCAAAGAGGATAGAGGTTGTTTGAGGAGGAGAGGAGAGAGAAGATGGGTTTGGAAGGGTGAGCTTGGAAGCTTGGACAACAACCATTAGAGTAGAAAACTAGAAACTAGTGACTGGGTTTTGTTGTTTGGAGGAAAGAAAAGGCATTGATTTGGTAGGAACTTGGAAGAGGAGAAAGAGGAAGAAGGTCAGGAACATTGTCTTACATTGGTTGAATACTTGGTTTATTTATTTAAGCATGGATGATTGGGAGATCCAAGGATGTTTATTTTAATAGTCAGTCATTACAAGTACCACTAACCAATCCGAGGCTTGTGTGTTAACGAAGGAAATTTGTGTACTAGCATTTTGATTGTTACTTTGGGAGTATTTGGGAGTAAGTTAAATTAATAATTTTCATCTCATATCAAATAGTATCTATATTCTTTTTAACATTATATAAAATTAGTTAATAAAATATAACTTGTTAGTTAATAAATATATATAAATACATAATTCTTTTAATTTAATTTTATTAATTAACTTATATATATTATTAATTAATTTTTTATTTTTTATTGACTAACTTTTTATATATTTATTAACTAATTTTTATATATTATTAACTATGAATTTATATTTTATTAATTAATTTTATGTGATGTGAAAAGTTATATTATTAAAAATGAGTAAGATTATCAGGGTTGAAGATAAAATTCATCTAAAAGAAGACCAACATACATGGGTTAAAATGAATATTCTTTATTATTCATCTAAAAATGAATCTTAGAAATAAAATGTCTAGTAATGGTAATACATATTTTCTTTTCTATTTCTTTGGCACAATTTTTTTGTTTTCATATTCAATAATATCAATGTTTGAAAGAAGTAAAATTTAATATTCAATATTTTTAATGTTTGAGCAAAAGCAAATCATTGGAAAGAAATAGGCGATATGTTACACCAGAATGCCAAGATAGACGTCTCACATCGGTGGCATGTCATTGGAGTCGCGGGCTCGCAACCAATGGCAAATTCATCTAAGCATAATATTCATTTTTTTCTTTTTTGAATTTGTTAACAGTCTCTTAAGATACTAATTAAGAAAAGTATTTTAGATCGGTATCCCATATTAAAGCCTAACATGAGTAGCTTACTTTGGCTGACTCAAGTACAGTTCTTTTCGGCTCAATTCTTATAAGTAATTATTTGTTCACTTAGATAAGTTTAATAACAAAATCTTTCTTTAATAGGGATATTTTAAAATATTATTCCTTCATAGTTATTAATTCTAATTATATCTAAATAATATATTTTCATATATTACTTACCTTATAAGTAAACACATTCTATAAATATAAGATTAAGTCATTTAGGTATGCATATTCTTTAATACATTTTTTTATCATAGTGTGTAATCTTAACTTGAGCGTCGGAATGTCTTACAAGTACACCACTTTATTTTCACTGTTGTTGCTATTGCATAAGGTGGAAACTACCATTTTCAACCATCAACAATTACTCTGAATCGAATCAGGTACGTTATCTTTGATTCCCGTTCAAAACAAAAGTTTTTATTATATTGAAAATATGAAAGATATTTAATAATTTTAAAATAATTAAAAGTATTAAATAAAAAGTAGATAATATTAAATACTATTTAACTAGCATCCTTATTGTACTTATTAGCAAAAATATTTTACTTGCTGAAAAAATGTTTAAATATATGATTGATTCCCTTTTGTTTTAAGATCAGATTCATTTTGTTCCATTGTAATGGAGAGTGCAACAACTAATGTTGTGGTGTGGGGAGGAGATTCCTTTAAAATTGGCTAAAATCCTATTTAAAATTTTTACAAAAATTTTGATTTAATGCCAAAAGTGTTTTTGTCCTATTTACATCCTAAATGTTTCTATGTTGTTTCAATGTCATCTTTTTGCTTGATGTTGTCCAAATTGCTAACAACGAAAGTTGACGTGAATCTCATGTAGTCCTTTTCCACCTGACATCAATACCATGTGTTTATTTTGGGACCAAATTGTAACTTATTGTGAAATATGAGAGACGTAAATATGGTTTTAGCATAACATAAACACGTCATTTTCTCTCAAATTTTAAGGTTGCGGAACCACCACCATCCACCTCTATAATTTCACTCCCAACACAATCATCAAACAAAATCACGACCATCAACAACTAAGTTCCTTTACTTGCCATCATAAAAACATACAACTCAGTCACCATTCTTCTATATAAGTCAAACGCCCTTTGTTCCACATCCTTCAAGCCAAAATAATGACTTTCACAGCCCTTCAAAGTCAAACTGAGTCATCTCAATTACTATCCTTCATTGTCTCTACATCTCCTTCAAACGTTGTAGCTCATTGTGCTACTTTAACCCATGTTTAGCATCGAATTCAACCAAAGCACCGATAGGAAACCCATATCATTCCAATACGCCACAGACCACCACACATCCACCATGGCCAAAACCCCCATTGTTCCTTCACTCAAACTTACAGTCGTAACCACTGTCTAGCCACGAAAACCCAAATGCCCAACCGTCATCGTTGCACCAAACCTCCAGGCTCCACAATTAAGCAGAGCCCAAATCACTGAGACACCACCAGCAAAACACTTTGCTTCCACATAAATATCGTGGCTACTTCTCATTAATCCCAAAGAGTTTTGTGTTTTTGTTGGTTCTAAGGTTTGGTGTTGGTTTAATTTAGGATTTGTGAGAAAATATGGAAAATGAGGTTTGTCACCTTTGTAGTTTGAGTTTGAGTTAACTTTAGTTTGTTACCGTCATTGAAGGCATCTAATTACTTTAAGAGTTTCTAACTAAAAAATTTTTAAATAGATTAGATTAATCTCTACAACCCTAAAATTTAGGGAAAAAGATAACATATTTATGTTAGGCCAAAATTCTATTTATGTCCCTCACGTTTCATGGAAGTTCGATTTGGTCCTAAAATAGACACATGAAATTCACGTATGATGAAAAATGGCCACATGGGATCCACGTCATCCTTCGCAGTTAGTAATTTGGATGATGTTAAGTGAAAGGATGACATTGAAACAAAAAAGTAACGTTTATGATGTAAATAGGACAAAAAAATTCTTGAGACAAAATCAAAATGTTTGTGAAAAGTGAGGGACGTGAATAGGATTTTAGCCCTCTGCAATTTATACGACTAAATCGAGATTTCAGTGACAATAGTCTCAATGTCATCATCTGCAACAAGGTTGGAGTTGGATTTGGAAGCTACTTATGGACGAGAAAGTGTAGTTCTCGATATGGATAGTGTTCCAGAATACACTTCCTATGAACCAACTAAGGTTGCATCGACATGTTAATAATATAGGTCAATGCTCGAGGTATAGGCATCCTGAAGAGAACATGACTCATTGTGTTCGTGATTGCTATTAAAGTAGACATATATTGGAGAGGTTAGGCTATGGTCAACATCCAACGTTTTTCACCATGATAGTGCATACTCAAGTGTAGGAGTTTTCCACCAAACATTTTGGGTTACTTTTCATTGTGTCAATGTGGTGGGTTTGGTGTGTTAGAAATTGAGAGGTGTTAGACTAGAAGAAAATTATTGTGTCAGATACTATTAATAATATTTTAGTAATATTTGAAGATTGTCAATAAATTTATCAACCCAAGGCTAGATGTTCAAAGGAGATTCAGTGGTTGAAATAGATTACCCCACCACATAACTATGTCAAACTTAATGTTTATACTAATAAAGGACCCAGACAAAGCGGTCTTTAATCATATGATCATAACTAGTCTTCACACATGTTAAAGAATAAAACAAATAGAATATATTAATTGAAAAATAAAACATTTAATGCATTATAAACTTAAAAAGTTTTACTTTTCATTTAATACTTTTTATTTTTTTATTCTTTAATAAGTACTTTTAAGACACTTATTAACAAAATTCTTACGTGTTTTATAATTATACCATGATAATAATTGAAGTGATAATAATAGTTATTTCTTCTATCTTTATGGAAACATGGTTAATGACTTAATGATGACTAATTATGACTGTATAAGAAGTTATAGATATTGAATAATTTTTCCATGATAATGCATACAGAAAATTCTCTTATTCAAGATCTAGTCAGTCATTAACTAGTAAAAAAAATCCAAGAAATAAAGCTAAATACTGGAAAATTTATTTTAAAAAGTAAAATTGATCTCAAGACATTTTCTATATTAATATGGGATTTAATGGAGGAAATGCCTTTATACCATGCACCATAGATCGTCTTGATAGGATGGACATTTTATAAATTGAACAAATTTTGGCCCTACCTACACCTCAAAAGCTAATAATAAAAGTCAAGTCTCTGCTTTTTTAACTTATATAAGCATTTTTATATCAAACAATTAATATTATATCTTTTTTTTTTGGTAAACTTCAGGGTAACAACTGAATTAGGAAGCTACAAAACAGGTGTAAAAACACCACTACAATCAATCAAAAAATGTAAAGACCAAAAAAGAGGTCATGCATGAAAGACACGAAGACCCACGGGATAGTCATGACCTTTCCTAGCTAATGCATTAGTAGGAGTGTCACAATGGGCTGAGTCATCCAATAAAATGGGCAAAATGGACTGAAAAATTTGATGCAAAAATAAATTTTAACCTGATTAGACTAATCTGACTTTGGCTCAACCCGACGCGGGGTAGCCCGCAATGGATGCAACATCCCTCCTTTCAGCTTGCTTATAAAACTAGAAATGCATAAGCTATTGTTTGGTGTAATTACATAATTTTACATGCATGTCTCTACTGTACATGTTTGTGTGCAGGTAACTCAAGGAGCAAGTTAGCTCTTAAGGTTAATTAAAATAATTATAATTATAGAAAATTATTGAATAATTAAGATTTTAGTTATAATTCAAATTTCTATATTTAAGTTATGGAAATTAACTAGAATAATTATAAATAAATTATTTATAATTAATATAATATAAATTAAATTTTTATAATATATAAAGGATTAAATGAAATTGTTATTGAATTACTTATAAGTTAATTAGCAATTAAGTTAATTTAATTAAATAAATAATTATTCTAAATAAATATAATATTTTATAATATTATATAAGGACCAACAACCAAAATTAGAGAAAATAATGATTTAATTAGATATAAAATATGATTATTTAAAGAAAGGTAATAAATACAAAATTAGTTAATGAAATTTCATGCAAGCTTAAAAAGCACTAAGCTTAGTTCTTAATGGTTGATGGATTTTGAGTAATAATGATTAGGTTTAGAGTTGATTTAACTCTAATCCTATAGGAATGCATGCAATAGGAAGAGCATAGAGCTCTAAGGTGAACTTTTAGTAGTTAGGATTAGTGCACAAGGGTTATAAGGTTTGCATGGGGTTTTCAGAGAACCTTAATGTGATCTAGGGTATACTGTAAGTGAGAGTGCATATCAACATGGCCCAATGAGTTTTGATGACAACAAACAATTTTGGAATTGTTGACAAACACAAGGGTCAAGTCTAAGTTCTACAAAGCTTAGTCTCATAGGAATTAGATATCAAGTAAAGGTATTAAGATTAACACACTTAAGCTCAAAGTTTCAAATATCTTAAAAATGTTTTTATATAGCCCTTATATCTTTCAATTTGGTGGTTGGTATCTCCTAAATATGTTTGAAAATGACTCCAAATATTTTTCAGTGTTAAATTCTTTGTTTTTAATCAATTAACATGGAGCTTCAATCGATTAAAGGCATCAAAATATGTTTTACTTCATGCCTTAATCAATTAACATTTTATGCTAATCGATTGTGGTTGTTTGTGACATGTTTTTAAATTCTGGAGCATGATTTAATTGATTAATGTCTTGCCTTAACCGATTAAAGGATTAACTAGTAGCTCTCTTTCATGTTTTAGTCAATTAATGTTTCCTTTTAATCGATTAACATAGCCTCCATTAACCTTTTTATCAAACTTTAATCAATTAATTCTTAGTATTAATCGATTAACGGTGTATCAGAACACACCTGTAATGACTATTATTGCATTAAATGCAATCCCAACCACCTTCAAATGGATATAATTCTTCATGGGCTATAAATATTTTCACTTGGAGACATTAATACACTGATCAAACAACTGAGCTAACTTGGTTTGAGCATTAAATTCGTAATTTGATCATTTCTCAAATAATCCTTTATTTTTTAGCTATTTAGAGTGTTAATTCTTGATACCCATTAAACTTCAAGTTATAATATTTGCTCTTGTGCGAGTTTCAATCTTATTTTCATCTTATAAATCTTCGTAAGATGGTGAGGTATCCCTCAAGAGAGAAAAATGTGAGGTGTCCCTTGCAAGTGAGACTCAAACACTAAGGGTGAGACATCCTAAGAGTGTGAGGAGTGCTCATTTGTTATAATGGTGTCAAGCACTTATTGATGCTTAGAAGATTAGTGGAAAATCTCGGGTATATCACTTGAAGATTGGATGTTGGTCAGAAGAAGTGACTAAATCAATATAAAATCACTATTTGCATCCTCTCTTCCTTATCTCTTTTAATTTCTATCAATATATTCAATTGTGCAAACTTGTATTCTTTTACCTTGGCTGTTAGTTAATATATTTTTGTGTGACAAGTGCTCCTTTTATTCTATCCATTCATTTCTAACAGTTAATAGCTTTAACAAAAATTAACAAACAAGTGTTTTGTGAAAAATTTGTAAAAATATTTTACAAACTCAATTCACATTCTCTTGAGTTTGAAGCCACTTGGTAACAAGTGGTATCGGAGCTCAACTCTTGTGTAAAGATCTTATAGCTTCAAAAGGAGATATGGTATCTTCAAATTCTTTTTTATCGGAGGGTGTTTCCATCAAAAGACCTCTTTTTTTCAATTGTGGACATACACAATTTTTATTGAAGATATTATTTTGGATGTTTGGGATGCTGTTGAAATTAGTCCCTTTGTTCCTACACATTTTGTTAATGGTATATGAGTTAATATTTTTATAAGTGATTGGACCGATGAGGATTAGAAAAAAGGTGCAATATAATTTGAGAGCTAAAAAACATCATTACCACAACCTTGGGGTATGATGAATTTTTTAGAATCTCAAATTGTAAAATAGCTCAAGAGATGTGAGACACTTTACAAGTCACCCATGAGGGTACTAGTGAAGTGAAAATGTCAAAAATCCACACTCTCACATATGAATATGAGCTTTTTAGAATGAATCAAGGTGAAGGCATTCAAGGAATGCAAAAGATATTTCCTCATATTGTTAACATATTGCTTCATTGGAAAAGACATTTCCTAATGAAGATTTATTAACAAAGTGTTGAGGTATTTGAGTAAGCATTAGCAACCAAAGGTGACGACTATTGTAGAATCAAGGAATCTTGCTATTATGACCCTTGCCACACTCTTTGAAAAGTTTCAAGAGCATGAATTGAAATTGAATAGATTCAATCAACATGAGGAGCTTGACAAGAAGAAGAAAACGGATTGCTCTTAAGGCTACCTCCTCCACACTTGATGATGATGATGATGATGATGGAGATTCCTTATGAAGAAATTTGGAAAGTTCCTTAAAAGAAGGGAAACCAAAAAAGACCTCCCTTCTCACCAAAGAAGACTTATCATAAAGGAGAAGAAACTTCATCTACTCTCACATACTATAAATGTGGCAAACCGGGACACATGAAGATCAAGTGTCCAATCTATCCAAAGAAAGCAAAGAAGTTTGAGAAGATGCCTTCAAAGTAAAAGAAATGAAGAAAAGCTTACATATCATGGGATGACAATGATATGGACTCAACCGATAGCACTGATAATGAGGAAACTCATATTTGTCTCATGGCTAGAGGAGAAGAGGAAGATGAAGATGACATAGAGGAAATATATCTAACATTGACTTTTTCCCTTCTTATAATGAATTGTAAGATGCATTTAAAGAATTACATGATAACTCCATGAGGCTTACTAAATTTGTTTCCTCTTCTAAAAGAACTATTTTTTCTCTAGAAAACAAAACTTCTATCTTGAATAAAGAAATTAAGGAACTCAAGATTAAAAATAAAACTTTTGGATTGATTGACGCTAACTCTTCATACGTAACTTGCTCTTATCATGAGCTTGTATTTACATCCTCTTCTTGCCCTTCATGTAAA
This sequence comes from Ormosia emarginata, assembly GCA_029884605.1. Lineage (NCBI taxonomy): Eukaryota > Viridiplantae > Streptophyta > Magnoliopsida > Fabales > Fabaceae > Ormosia > Ormosia emarginata. The sequence continues at coordinate 2,989,024 of JAQQTP010000048.1, forward strand.
GCTTTTGAGAAAGAGATTGAGGACTTGAAAAATACCCTGTTTAAGTTTACCATTGGAAGAGACAATTTGAACATATTGCTTGGGAAACAAAGAAGTGTCTTTGAGAAGGCCAGTTTGGGTTATAACCCCAAAAATTAATAAAAACTCTATAAGAACTTCTTAGTTCTATCAAGCACATCAAGTAGCCCTTTCATAACATGTTTCTATTGTGGCAAGAAAGGGCATAATGCATCAACATGCAATGCTAGAAAGAATACCAAAGTAGGCTCAAGAATGGTTTTGGTTCCTAAGGGCACTTTGCCCAAAACTAACACATAAGGATCTAAGAAAATTTAGGTACCAAAGGTTAAAAATTAAATGTGTGTTATAGGTGTGCTTGAAGGCCAAGAGCCCACATTGGTATCTTGATAGTGGTTGCTCCAAGCACATGACGGGAGATGCCTCCACGTTTTCTTTCTTAGTCTCCAAGAAATATAGACATGTAACCTATGAAGATAACAACAAATGAAAGATTTTTGGTGTTGGTAAAGTTCGTAAAATCCTTTTTCCTCTATTGATAATGTGTTGTTTGTTGATGTACTCAAACATAACTTACTTAGTATTAGTCAATTATGTGACAAAGGAAATAAAGTAATATTTGATTCAAATTATTGCATAATTGAAGGAGTAGATGACAAACATGTTACGTTTGTTAGTCATAGAGTGAATAACATATATATGATTAGTCTTGATGATATATCCTCAATTGTTGCAAAATATCTTATGAATAAGGAAGATGATTCATAGCTTTGGCATAAAAGAATTGCATGCATTCACATGAATCACTTAAATAAGTTGGTATCTAAAAAACTAGTAATTGGATGACCTAAGCTCAAATTTGAAAAAGATAAGTTGTGTAATGCATATCAAAAAGAAAAACAAGTAAAAGTTTCTTTTAAAGATAAAAATGTTGTTTCTACCTCTAGACTTTTACAACTTTTGCACATGAATCTTTTTAGACCCTCAAGAACTATAAGCTTTTGAGAGAATTGTTATGCACTTGTGATTATAGATGATTATTCTAGATTTACATGAATATTTTTCTTATCTCACAAAAATGATGTTTTTCAAGCTTTTAGAAAACTTGTTAAAGTTATTCAAAATGAAAAAAGTTCTCACATTGTATCTATTAGATATGATCATGGTAGAAAGTTTGAAAATCAAGAATATGAAACGTTTTACAATGAAAATGACATTGAACATAATTTTTTAACCTCTAGAACTCCACAACAAAATAGAGTTATAGAGAGAAAAAATATATATTTGGAATAAATGGCTATAACTATGCTCAATGAATCTAACTTTCCCAAGTATTTTTTTGCGGATGCGGTAAGTACCACTTGTTATATAATGAATAAGGCCCTAATAAGGTCAATTTTAAAGAAAACTCCCTATAAATTATACAAAAGAAAGAAATCAAATATCTCTCACCTTTATATTTTTGGATGCAAATGTTTTGTTTTGAATAATATAAATAATAACTTTGGCAAATTTGATGCAAAATCAGATAATGATATATTTCTTGACTATTCTAGTCATAGTAAAGCTTTTAGAGTACTGACCATAGTAGAGTCCATATATGTTGTTTTTAATGAGACTAATCTCATCGGACTGAGAAAGGAATTTGTTTATGATGATGCATAAATTTTGGCTAAAACTCACTTGGATAACAAGGAGAAAGAAGCAAAGAAGCAAGAAGAAAGTCAAGTTGAACCCTCAAAACAAGAGAAATCACAAGTCATGGATCTACCCTAGGAATGGAGGACATCAAGACACCATCCTCTTGACAAAGTAATTGGTAATGTATCAAACGAGATAACAACTCGAAACTCTTTTAGAAATGCATGCAATCATATGACCTTTGTTTCTCAAATTGAACCTAAAGACCTAGATGAGGCTATTGTTGATGAACATTGAATCTTGACTATGCAAGAAGAGTTAAATCAATTTGAAAGGAATCAAGTTTAGGAACTTGTTCCAAGGCCCAATGATCATCTAATAATTGGCACAAAATGAGTTTTTAAAAACAAACTTGATGAAATGGAGATAATAATAAGAAATAAAGCTAGACTTGTTGCTAAATGTTATAATCAAGAGGAATGAATTGATTATGAAGAAACTTATACTCCCGTTGCTAGACTAGAAGCTATTAGAATGCTATTAGAATGCTACTTGCCTTTGCATGCATAATGGGTTTCAAGCTTTACTAAATGGATGTAAAAAGTATTTTTCTAAATGGTTTTATTCAATAAGAAATGTATGTGGAACAACCTCCTAGTTTTGAAAATTTTGAGTTACTCAATCATGTTTTTAAATTAAAAAAGGTCTTGTATGAGTTAAAACAAGCTCCTAGAGCTTGATATGAAATGTTGAACAAGTTCATTTTAGAAAAAGGTTTTTCAAGAGGCAATGTTGACACTACACTCTTTATCAATCATGACATTCTCCTTGTAGAAATCTATATTAATGATATTATATTTAGTGCTACTAATGAATCTTTGTGTAAGGAGTTTGTTAGTCTAATGCAAAGTGAATTTGAGATGCCAATGATGGGTGAGCTCAACTTCTTCCTTGGACTTCAAATCAAACAAACAAAAGATGAGATATTCAAAAGTCAAATCAAATATTGCAAGGATTTGCTTAAGAGGTTTGTAATAGAAAATGCAAAAGAAATAGCTACCCTAATGAGCATATCTTGCTACTTGGACAAAGATGAAAGAGGTAAACCCATAGAAATAACTAAATATAGAGGTATGATTGGCTCACTTCTTTATCTTACGCAAGCAGACTAGATGTAATGTTTAGTGTATGCATGCATACAAGATATCAAGTTAATCATAAGGAATAACACCTAAGTGCTGTAAAAAGAATCATGAAATATCTTGTATGCACAACATAAATGGGCTTATAGTACCCCAAAGGTACCTCATATAGTTTAGTTGGTTATTCTGATTTTGATTTTATGGGATGCAAAATGGATAGGAATAGTACTAATGAGACATATCACTTGCTTAGAAGCTCTTTAATTTCTTGGCATAGTAAGAGAAAAAATATAGTGGCATTGCCTACGACAGCAGCTGAGTATGCTGTAGCTGAAAGTTGTTGTGCTCAAGTATTTTGGATGAAGCAACAACTTCTGGATTATGAACTCTAGCTTGATCACATCCTTATAAGGTGTGATAATACTAGTGCTATCAACTTAACTTCAAATCCTATTTTGCACTCAAGGACTAAACATATAGAAATAAAACACCACTTCATAAGAGATCATGTGCGAAAAGGAGGTTGTGTACTTGAGTTTAGAGAAACATCAAAATAATTCGCTGATACCTTTACAAAACCTTTAGCAAAAGAAAGTCTCTTTTATATAAGAGGAGAACTAGGAATAATTGATCAATCATGCATTTGAATGAATGCTTATGTTTGATGCATTTTTATTTTGTCATTTATTAATTATTTTCATAAATCAAATACTAACTTAAGCGTCGGAGTTTCCCCTAAATTTGTTTTGCATATGCTCAATCCTTGACTAAGTCCTCCAAATCTATTTCTTAAGCTTCTATGTAGCAAAAAATGCAGTAATTTGTGTTTTTCAATCTTGTTTAATCGATTAAAAGGGGTTTGCAATCGATTATTTTGGAAGTCAGTAGTTACAGATTGTAAATTTACAAGCTTTAATTGATTAAAGTTGGAATTTAATCGATTAAATATCAAGTTAGAATGCCCTAAGTTTTGCATAATGAAACATAATCAATTATAAGGATATATAATCGATTAGAAATGTGTTCCAATAAGCTAAAACATTTTTTCTCACCCAAGGTGAGCTTTAATCGATTAAAAGCTAAGTCAGTAGTTCACTTTGCGAACCATTCCCTTCTTTCTTTCTTTTTAATCGATTAGGACACATCCTTAATCAATTAATGCATGTTTTAAAACGCCCTCAACGTTTTTATTTGGCCAGTTCGATGCTTCCTTTCTCTCTCTTTATCTCCTTCTTCTTCCTTTTCCTTTCTAACCCACTCACACTCACTCCTTTAAACATCTTTACCTCAAAATACTCTAAATCTCGCCACTAAAACTCATTTTCTCTTTATTCTAGCCATTTTTCACTAATTACTTTCTTCTCGTTTCATCAAAATCACCATCTTCCACCTAAACCTATTTTTTCTCACTAAAACCTAACTTTCTCTCACCTTCATTGTTGCCATGGCATAGCTCTTCAAGATAACCGAAATGGTTAAGAACCAAAAATGATCATAAAGATGTGAGACCCAACCCTCCACCCTCCAATGCCACACCTCACCTCTCAGATTGCTTGGATTATAGAAGATTTTTTAGTTCTGAGAAGCAAATGGCAAAGTTCTTGGGCAAGTTTCAAAGAAGATTTCTGGTGGAACCTAAGTATCTGCATTACCCATTCTTTGATGCTAAAGGTTTTGAATTTATGTCTCTTTTGGATCACCAAGAGGTAAGAGCTTTTGTCTCTCTCATTTACAATCCATTGTCTAATATTATGAAAGTATTTTATTACAATTTGAGGATAATAAATGAGGACTTAGTTTCTGAAATTACAAAGAAAAGAGTATTCATTAAACCTGTTAGCTAGCTTAATTTAATTGGACTGGAGTATGAGGGTGAGAAAATCAATCTTGATGATGATATTAAGGATTAGAAAAATTTTAATAGACATGATGCTATTAGAGATGTAACATCCCAAAGTTAATACCAATAGTATTATTGAAATTACACCAAAGTAATTGGATTTTGGCACGATATTAAACTACAATTTACATTCTCTAACATATCAGTTACATATATACCGAAAATATAAGCCACGATGAGAATGAATAATACATAACGTATATATTTCTTATAAATACAAAATATTCATAATTTGATAAAGTTGCCAACATATAGCCAAAAGAAAATTTCTGGCTACAATATAAAAGTTATGCTAAGCTTTCAAGCTATTGTCTGCACTTTACTTCCCATAAGTCTTCTTCCTGAAATCATTATGGAAATCACAACACATGGGGTGAGAATTACAAATTCTCAGTAGATAAGAAGAAACTATGTCTTCACAATCATTCTAGCTATTTCGGGAAAAAACAGAGTAAATCACAATTTAATCTAGAAAGGTGGCTGAAGTTGAAAAAAAAAACTTCTCTTCTCTTCTCGAAATAAAATCTCATTTATTAATTTATTAGAAAAACATTTCCATACACAATATTCAAGTCTTCAGCATCACATTCACAAGAATACGCAATTGCTCATACAATTGTAATGTCATGATTTAATGTCATGGTAACAACCACCCATACAATTACCATGTAAATGCCTAGTAATGCCTTATGTTCGTGCTTATGCAACATCCTAGAAATATATTTATGAAATGTAAATTGATAATGTTATGATATGTTATAAGTCTTCTCGAATTCCAAAAACCTAGTTCCAAATTTTTCCTTGGGTAGAGAGGGCATGTTCATCCTCGACTATTCAGTGATAGGCAAAGTGGGATCACCTCAGATAGTGAGGAAATCTATTGCCTCAACTACTTTTCATTTAGGATAACATATAGTAAAGAGGGAATCTCTCGCCTCAATTACTAGAATAATGAAGGAAAAAGAAAACAGTCCTCAGCTCATCACTATAATAGGGAGGGCGTCGTCCTATCTCACACTACCATAGATTACCACTAAATGTGAGGATCAGATCCTCATTACTCATAAGCATGGAAAACAATGACTAATTACCACACTAATTAGCATGTCAACCAAAAATAGTTTATCTCATTAACATTTTATTAAATACTCTTTTTAAGGTCTCAACACTCATTAGGAAGCATACATGAAGAATCTACACTAATAGGAAGCTTCATTGCATCAAACAAAACTCCTTATCAAAGGTTAGAAGTGGCGCCTAGGCACCATCCACCCACGCCTAGGCCTAAAGGTAGCAGGGCAACACCCTGTTCTTCCAGGCAGCCACGCCTAGGTGCACCACTATGGTGCCTAGGCTCTAGGCTCACAGGTTCCAGAAGAATAGGCTCTGATCAATGGGCGCCTAGGTGTCCAATTTGCACTAGAAAACATGTTCCACTACTCTATTGGTCTCTCACTTGAGTTCCAACCATTCTAACCAAGATCCAAGTGGTTTCCTACATCCCTTATAGACTCTAAACAAGATAGAACTCTCAAGTGCATTTCTAACTCATTAAGACATGAATCAGTAATCCAACCAATCCTTCTCAAAACCCAATTTTCTAACCCCACCTACCATAGAAAAACAAGGACTCACTCAAGTCCTAAATCACCACCATGATTCAAACAAGCTAAAACCAAACCATCTTCACCCTTACAAACAAGAATCAATCATGAAAACCACAATTAAAAACTCATACTCATTTTTAAACAAACAACCATGCACAACTCAAGCATGAAGAGAGAAAGTAAAAAGTAAGAGTTTGAAGGAAAACACCCCTACCTCTAGTATCAAAGAAAAATGAGCTCAAAGTTTCCTTTCTTTTTTTCTTCTTCCTTTTTTCCCCCTTCGTTGGCCGCCCTTTCTTCTTTCTTTCCTCTGTTTTCTCTTCTTATTTCTGCACCTGCAGTAGCTGGAACGTGAGAAAGAGAGGGAATATGTGAGAATTGAGAGAAATATCTCTCAAACGGTCAACCAGAGTGGCTAAAAACGTGAGTCACCAAATTGGCCTTGATATTTTGCTGGAACTTTCAATTTGTTAAGAACACTTAAATTTCTCCAAATCAAGTTTCCTAACTTCCAAAGTTATTAGAATAAAACCTAGGATTCATCTAAATCCTAATTTCATTAATTACCTTACTTTCCAAATTCCCAACTCACCAATTCGGTATTAAAACACTCACGCAATGTGCTTAAAAATACTAAACAGATTCAGTTAGTTCTCAAAATTTAACTACACCATCCTCCGCACATTTGTGACCTAAAAACAAATTCTCCATATTTATTTTCATTAATTAAGTAGTTTATGTCATTTCCTAAGCTAATAACAACTATATTTCACACATAGTGTTACAACAAAGTAACAAACTAGCTCAGAAAGCCCCAAAATTACACAAACATGTTAAATAAGTATTAGACTATCTCTGTAACTATATCCAAATCTAACATGATATTGAGAGTGTTTCAAGAGACTTGCTTCGGGAGGGTCAGGTTTTTCCCCAAAGTGGTTCTTTGTTACCTGGCAAGTTGAACATGGAAGCTAGATTATTACACTTTGTGCTAGTTCATATTCTGTTTCCTAAACCTAACAATTATGCTTATATCTTATAACAAGATGTCTTTTTAATATGGGTTATAAGGCATAAGATTTGCATCAATTGGCCCTTCTTGATCATGCATCGTATGCTGGATGTGAAAAATAAACAAATGACTTCTCTTCTATATGTCATTCTTATCTCATACTTTATGGAGTGACTTAATGTGCCTCTTGCTTATGAAAGGGAAGTGATGCTTTCCAACACTAATCACTTTGACCAAGACAATGTGCACAAAATGTTTATCAAAAAGCAAAATGGTGTACGGGTCTACACAAGAGGTGTGCCAACTGTTCAAGTGCATCCGGAAGAAGAGCAACCAGTGAATGTGCCTCCACCTAATGAGGATATGCAAGAATGTTAGCTCAAATTCTCACTAGTATCCAAGGTTTGCAAACTCAATACAGAAGCCTCTTTACTTAGCTTTGGAGAGATACATATCAATATGACAAACACAAACACTCAACTTAGAGAAATGCACACTAGCATGATCAATATGAACAATCGACTTTAGGCTATAGAGGATTATCTCCCACTAGCTGGAGGACCTAAAGAAGAAGGGGCTTAGTCCTTTTATGCTATGTTTATATCTTTGCTCGTTGCAATATCTCTTTCTGATCATGACAAAAAGGGAGAGAAAATTAAGGTATTGAATGGTTGTTGAGAAAAAAGTGTGAAGTACCAAAACTGGGAAAGCTTCCACTCCAAAATTAAGAGGGAGTTGTGCTATCTCTGATTCATTTTACCAAGTTCCTCTAAATGTTTGAGGGGATGTAAGTTTTCTAATCCTTAATGAATTCCAATTATGAACTAATTCCTTTTCTCAATGAATTGTTTTTCATCATAAACAAAGGGAAGAATGTAAGTGAGAGTGCACATCAACATAGCCAAATGAGTTTTGATAACAATAAACAATTTTGGAATTGTTGACAACCACAAGGATCAAGTCTAAGTTCTTAAAAACTTAGTCTCATAGGACTTAGATCTCATGTGAAGGTATTAAGATTAACACACTTAAGCTCAAAGTTTCCAATATCTTAAAAATGTTTTTACATAGCCCTTATCTTTTTCAATTTGGGGGTTGGTATCTCCTAAATATGTTTGAAAATGACTCCAAATGTTTTCTAGTTTTAAACTCTTTGTTTTTAATCAATTAACATGGAGCCTTAATCGATTAAATGCATCAAAATCTATTTTTCTTCATGCTTTAATCCATTAACATCATATGCTAATTGATTGCGGTGGTTCGTAACATGTTTTTGAATTCTAAAGCATGATTTAATTGATTAATGTCTTGCCTTAATCAGTTAAAGGAATGATCAGTTGCTCCCTTTCATGTTTTAGTCAATTAACCCTTCCTTTTAATCGATTAACACAACCTCCAATAACCTCTTTATCAAACTTTAATCAATTAATTCTTAGTGTTAATCAATTAATGGTGTATCAAAACACACTTGTAATGGCTATTATTACATTAAATGCAATCCCAACCACCTTTAAATGGCTAAAATTCTTCATGGGCTATAAATATTTTCACTTGGAGACATTAATACACTAATGAAACAAATTAGCTAACTTGGTTTGAGTATTAAATTTGTGATTTGATCATTTCTTAAATAATCCCCAATTATTGAGCTATTTAGAGTGTTAATCCTTTATACACATTGGACTTCAAGTTATAATATTTGCTCTTGCGAGAGTTTCAATCTTCTTTTCATCTTATAAATCTTTGTAAGAGGGTGAGATATTCCTTAAGAAAGAAAATGATGAGGTATCCCTTATAAGTAAGGCTCAAACACTAAGGGTGAGACATCCTAAGAGTGTGAGGAATGCTCCTTTGTTGTAATGGTACCAAGCACCTGTTGAAGCTTAGAAGATTAGTAAAAAATATTGGGTATATCACTTGAGGACTGGATGTAGGTCACAAGGAGTGGCTCAACCAGTATAATCGTTGTTTGCATCCTCTCTTCCTTATCTCTTTTAATTTCTATCGATTTGTTTAATTATGCAAACTTATTTTCTGTCACCTTGGTTATTGGTTAATATATTTTTGTGTGACAAGTACGCTTTGTTTTATATCCATTCATTTCTTACAATTAATAGCTTCAACAAAAATTAACATACAAGTGTTTTGTGAAAAATTTGTAAAATTTTTTTACAAACTCAATTCATCCCCTTTAGAGTTTAAAGCCACTTGGTAGCATATACATGAGTTTTAATAACACACCCTAGAGTAGCTAAACCCTACCTAAATTCCAATCTAATGCCCTATACTACTTAGAACACCATTGAATTCATCTTCTGCATTGGTAACTTAGTGCTTAAAGTTTGCTAGTGAATTTTAAGTACTTAGAACAAGAAATATGGATAGTCTGTAACTAAAATGGACACCTTGCAACTGATTTTTAAAGCTTGCTTATAGCCATAAGCCAGCAACCTGACTTGAAAAGGAATGCACTAAATAGGTTCAACTATATTATTGAAGATGTACTTGTTCCTGTGGTACCACAAAATAGAACAAGTGGTAACAAAAAGTAGAGGCCAACTCTCAGTACACACCACCTAAAGATCTCCATCAATATTCATCGTCCTCCAATCAAATATTCTTCAAGATGCCTTAACGCATGAAGACCCTTTAGATGCCTCTCCTAAATAGTTATACCTGGACTTACCAGATATACCCATGCCTACTTTAGTCTCATTTTCCTCTTCTTCTAACAATTTAAATTTTCTTTTCTCTAATCTTGAACTATCTCCTCTTTCACCATCCTCTACATATATACTTGATCTAAACCCAAACGATAATTCTTCATCACCTAGTGACACTGCCAACCTACCCATCCCCCCCCCACAAACCCGACCTAACAGAAACAAACACCCTCCATCATACCTGAAAGACTATGTCTGTTCTTCTATTCCTAACCCACCAACATTCTATGATGCCCTTATTATCTCCACTGAATAACCTAAAACCTACAAAACTGCTCTCAAATACTCAAATTAGAAAGTAGCCATGCAAGATGAAATTAATGCTTTCCACTCAAGCAACACTTGGTCTCTTGTTCCACACCCACCTAATGCAAACTTTGTACGATCCAAATGGATTTTTTGAACCAAAATTAAAGAAAATGGTAGCATTGATTAGTTTAAAGCTTGTCTAGCAGCCAAATGATACACACAAATTCCTGGTCTTGATTTTGGTGAAACCTTTAGTCCACTTGTCAAGGCTCCCACCATATGTGTCATCCTTTCTCTAGCAATGCATTTCAAATGGCCTCTTAAACAATTAGATGTCAAAAATGTAGTCTTGTATGACACATTAAATGAATGCATTTACATGGAACAACCACTAGGTTTTGAACATCCATAACTACTAAATCACGTCTGCCTCCTTCATAAATCTCTATATGGTCATAAACAAGCCCTACATGCTTGGTTTGAAAAATGACTTGCCTCATTTCTCTTGGTTTTATTTGTAGTAAAGTTGATTCTTCTCTTTTTATTCATCGTCATGGCACTAACTTCACTCTCTTACTTGTCTATGTAGATGACATCACCCTTACTGGCAATACTCTTTCCTTTATTTCTCATATTACCAACAAACTTAGTAAGAAACTTGCTTTAAAAGATTTAGGATAGCTCTATTATTTCCTAGGCATTGAAGTCAAGCACTTTTCTGGTGGCATCACGTTTTCCCAAACAAAGTATGCCCATGACCTCCTAGAAAAAGAACATATGCTTGACGCCTCAAAAGTTAACACTTCTATTGCTCCAAAACTTATCCAAGTTCTAGATAATGCTAAGCCAATACCCTACTGAGTATCGTTGTTTATGTGGCTCTCTCCAATATCTCACCTTCACTCGACCTGATATTACCTATGTTGTCAATCTTGTGCGCCAATATTTTTAAAATACAACCCAAAAATACCTCCGAGCTATCAAATGCATTTTGCATTGCATAAAAGGAACATTAACACATGACCTTCATTATTTAACTCAAAATTCTCTTAATCTCAATGTGTTTCGTGATGCAGATTGGGCGGGTTGTCCAATAACTAGAAGAAGCACCACTGACTTTTGCATCTTTTTTAGATTAAATTGTGTATCATGGGCTTCAAAGAAACAACCCACTGTATTCGGCTCAAGTGCTGAAGCTGAATATAGAGCCTTAGCAACCACAAATGCTGAACTTACATGGCTTCAATATTTACTAAATGACCTTGGCATCCAACTTGAACATCGTCCATTCCTTTTTTGTGACAACCACAGTCTCAGTCACTTTTCTCATAATCCTGTCTTTCATACTCGCACCAAACATATTGCCATTAGTTATCACTTCATCAGAGAAACAGTTATTGCTAGTGATCTCCGACTTCAATACTGTAATTGGCATTGGCTAAAGCAATGATTTTGATGATAACAAACAAAGGACAAGAAATGTAAGTGCAATGATCAAGTCTCAAGAATCTTCAAGAATAGTTTATAGGACTTAGATCTTGTGTAAACGTAAAAAGGAATCATACTAAGCTCAAATATATTTTACATCCTTAAAAATGTTTCTTACATGTTTAAATGCCCAACAAACTGTTTTTGGAAAGCTAGTCTTGGTGGTAGTTCAATCATTTGAAAAATAGCCAAGTTTATGTTTTTCAAAACTGATATTTGGTTACTATTTTGATCATAACTTTCAAAATACTTTGAGTTTTGTTATGAAACTTATTTCATATGAAAATAGACTCAAATATCTTTCCAATGAATGGTCATTTACTTTAAACAGATAAGAAATGAAGAAGTTATGACCATTTGCTTTAAACTATGAAATATAGTTAAGTTTGAGTTTTGAAAAGCTGACCGTTAGTCACTCTTTTGATAATAACTTTCAAAATACTTTGATTTTTGTTGTGAAAATTTCATTTGAAAATAGACTCAAATATTTTTCCAATGACTGGTCATTTGTTTTAATCGGATAATAAATGAAGAAGTTATGACATTTTAAAGTCAGTTTTCAAAACCAGAAACCATGTAATTGATTATACAAGTCTTATAATCGATTACAACTCTGGTAGAGGCCATGTAATCGAATACCAAAAGTATGTATTCGATTACGAAGTTCCCATAAATGTTTCCAACGGCTATAAACGATTAGTTTTAATAAAAAAAAATCATTTCTAAACACTACCAACGACTATTTTATCACTTGGGTTCTATAAATAAGTGTATATTGAAGCATTTATATCTTGAGAAACTCCATAACACTTGGTTTGATCCTTGAATCATCAAAATCATATTTTGAGCTTTAAAATGTGAATTCTTGATACCCATAGAGCTTCAATTTGTATCATTCACTCTTGAGAGAGTTTCATATCATTCAATCTTTGTATAATCTGTAAAGAGGGTGGGGTATCTCTCTAGAGAAAAAAGGGTGAGGTATCCTTCAAGAGTAAAGAGTGAGGCATCCCTTGGTTGTGAAGAGGGTGAGGTATCCTTCAAGGGTGAGGTATCCCTGTTTTGAGGCTCAAGCACAAAGGGTGAGGTATCCCAAGGTGTGGTGAGTGCTTTACTGTGTAAAGGTTTTCAAGCACCCATTTAAGCTTGAAGTTTAGTGAAAAATCTCGAGTGATTTGCTTGAGGACTGAATGTAGGTCACAATGGGTGGCTGAATCAGGATAAATCCTTGTGTTTGATTCTCTAAACTCTTCTCTTTACATTTATGCGTTGCTTTTTTTTTTCTTGATTACTTATCTCTTAGTTGGTTATTAAGCAATATCTATCGTTCTTATCAATTCATTCATTTCAAATAGTCAATAGCTTCAACAAAATTCAACATTTAAGTGTTTTGCGAAAGAATTACGATCTTATTTTATAAACTCAATTCACCCCCTCTTGAGTATTGAAGCCCCTTAGTAACAAGTGGTATCAGAGTTTCGTGCTCTGGTGAAAGCTTAACCGCTTAGAGTTAAAGATCCTTGTTTGTTGGCAACCATTAAAAAGCTTTTCAAAATGGAAGGTTTTGAAATTGATAAATCACCATTTTTTGATGGTGTGCATTTTGTTTATTGGAAAGATAGAATAGAGATTTATATGCAATTTATTGATATTGATTTGTGGGATATTGTGCTTGATGAATTTACTTGCAAATCAAAACAAACTTGGAATGATTATGATAAGAAATATTTTTCCTTGAACATTAGAGCAATGTAAATCTTGAGAAGTAGTTTGAATGATGATGCTTATGCTAAAATTAAGAGTTACTCTAGTACTAAAGATATATAGGATGCTCTTGATGTTATTTACTTTGCTAACAATGATTTTGTGTATAAAGTTGTATATAGAAAGAAAGAAGAGCAAAAGTCATTGAAGGAAGCTTGTCATGAAAAATGTCCTCAAGAAGATGCTCTTAAATCCGTGATAGACAACGATGAGGAAGATGACGATTCCCTTAAAGCGCCAAGCATGCTAGAAAGTGAGACTACTTCTTATATGGCTAAAAAGGACTTTGAGGTAAATATTGCTAAACTAGATTATAGTCATTCCTATGATAAGCTAAAATGTGCATATAATGAATTGTATGATGACTTGTTGAATTTAGAAAAGAAAAGCTTATCTTGCCTAGAAAACATTTCCTCTATTGAAAATGAAATTGAGACTTTGAAAAATGAATATGTTTTTCTTGATGAGGAAATATATTTGAAATGTGAAACCTCAACTTCTTGTGAAAATTACATTGATTTAGAAAATCAACTTGAGGACTTATATTTCGAATTTACCAAAGCTAATGATTCTAATTGCTCACATTCCATGTTTGTTGATAAGAATGAAATTGATATTACTTCACATGGAATTTCAAGTAAGGCTTGTGGCAAAAATAATATAGAATGTAATAATAACCAAAGGCTCAAGTTTTTCAAAAATGATCCTCAACGGATCAAGTCATCATTGAATTCAATTGTTTACAATTTTTGTGGTCATCTAGGGCATATTTCTCATTTATGTAATTATAGAAGAAATACTTATATGAGAAATAGTATGGTATGAGTTCCTAAAGACCTTAAAGGCCCTAGTACTAACATTCAAGGACCCAAGATGAAGTGGGTACCAAAATATCCTCCTAGTGTTTCAATTATGCAGAAAATTTCTCAAAAGGATGGACAAATTAGTCAAGTGAAGAAGGAATCATCAAGGGGAATGCTTCCAAAGCCCATTGGGAGAAGTTTTGGTCAAAGAAGGAAGATGACTTCAACCAAAGCTTCTCAAGTACAGAATATGGAACTTGCAAAGTTCAAAATAGCAAAAGGGAAGCAATAGGTAAGGAAAAGAGTTTCCTTGATTACCAAGGTCAAGGTATCAAAAGCTTTTATCTCTTATGAACATTCATTTAGAAAGACAATAAATATAAGGCATATTCCTCGTAGGCCTTAGGTAAAGGATAGAATCATGTGCACTTGATAAAATTTGAATATTATGTTTAGCACATGATTTTGTTCATTCTTTTTGTACCATAGCTCATTAGTTTGTTATATATCTTGGTACATAAGGTTCTATAATGCCTAGGTATGCTTTCTATACTTTGAATTGTCAATATATCATGAAAGTATGCATGCTATTGACTATGTGCTTAATGATAATTGATTATTTAAATTTGTTGTGCTCAAGTCCTTTGGATGAAACAACAACTTCTAGACTACGGTCTTGAGCTTGATCACATCCCTATAAGATGTGATAACACTAGCGCAATCAACTTATCTAAAAATCCCATTTTGTACTCAAGAACAAAACACATAGAAACAAGACATCATTTTAGAGATCATGTTCAAAAGGGTGATTGTATGCTTGAATTTGTGGAAACCACTAAGCAATTAGCTGACATCTTTACTAAGCTCTTGGCAAAAGAAGCATTTTTCTATATAAGAAATGAACTTAGCATATTAGATCAATCATGCATAAGTTGAATTTTTGCACAACTTCACCCTACTGTATAATATGTCATTTTTACTGCATAATACATTAATTTGCTGCATAATGTGCCATTTTAATGCATAACATGTCATCTTGCTGCATAATAATGACATTTTGCTGCATAACTTGTTAGCTTTTAATCATATTTGAATCTAATACTGACTTGAGTATCAGAGATTTCCCCTAAGCTATTTTTTGCAAGTATTTCATCATAACCAAGTCCTTCAAGAAGCTTAACTTCACTAATTCTGTCAAAATGGTGTAATTCTTGGTAAAAGTAGTGATTTTACAAAAACATGTGTTTTAGACTTAGAACTAGTCAGTTTTTATGCTTGCATGATATATGGAATTGATTTGATATGTTTTGGAACTGATTTGAATGCTTTAAGATTGACCCTTTATTGTTTAAACATGCAAAATCTGTGCTTTTAGTAAGCCTGTAAACGATTACAAGACATTGGTAATCGATTACAATGAATCTGTCAAGCAGGTAATCGATTACATATACCAAGTAATCGATTACAAAGGTAACAAAAAGCTGGTAATCGATTACACTAAAAATGTAATCGATTAAACGTTACCTAGAAGACTGGTAATCGATTACAAACCCATTGTACTTGATTACACAGGGGTTTAAAAACATGTTTCAGTGAGCTAGAAGCCTTTTTTATCTGAAACTCACATGATCATTGATTGTCTACTAGAACTTGATATTACATGCCTTACATAATCATTGCTTGCCCCAAATTGTTTATTTATATTTTGATGATAATCAAGCTTTTCTTGTTAAGCTTGAATCTTGCTTTCAAAATATTTAAACTATGCTTTTGGATTCAAGTGCATATATCTTTCTTTTGTTCTTGTTAAAGCTAACATTACATAGTTAATAATGTAGTACATGTTTTACATTATATATCAATCTAAATTATGTTTGTAAATGAGCTTAAATGATATTTGATGCTAACCTATGTTTTAAAGAACTTTTGGAGTTAGCTTTGAAAGTATCTCTATGTGCTTCAAATATAGTCATCAAATATTGAAATGTCAAGCATATGTGGTTAAATGAGAAGAGTTGAATGAAGAAGGACATGAGCAGACTTTCTTCAAGTGTAATGTAATGGAATACGCAATGGAAGAAAGCTCAAACTCAAAGGACCAATAGATGAAGAACATTCTAAAGAAACATCATTCTCTCAATAAGTACCTCTATCCCTAAGCTATTATGGTGTTCTATATGATATGGATTATATGATACTTGTTGATAATTTGGTCTTAAATGATTAGATGCTTTCCTTACATGCGAAGTATGCTTAGCATTGACAAAGTGCCTAATTGGATATTAACTTGCTAATTTTTGTCATTACATATAGGTTGGATGATATTAGTTTTATACATGTTTTGATCTCTATAGAATATCTCATCAATGTGAATGTTTGATATCTATGATTCTCTTGACTCATGGCTAACAAGAGAATTTTGCTGCATAACTTGTTATAAAGTGATGTTTTATTGCACAATCTGTAATGTTGTTGTATAATATGATATTTTGCTGTATAATTCATCATTCTGGTGCAAAATTTGTCATGTTGCTACATAATATTTCATTATACTGCATAATGTCAAAATTTGCTGCATAAGTTGAATTGTTACTTCTCTATATATCATATATCTTTTTTATCATAACAAAATGGGGAGAAGCTTTGTCATTGAGAAAAATAAATGTACAAAAGAAAAAGGTACAACTTCAATGATCTTGGGATTTCAAAATTAAGGGGGAGCTGTGCATCTCTGATCTAATCACCTCTTGAACAATAGAGGGGGAGTAAGTCTCTAATACTTTTTGTGAATTCCAATTTAATTGAACTAACATTTTCTCAATGGTTGTTTGTCATCATAAAAAATAGGGGAGAATGTAATTGACATTGGCTAAAACAATGGTTTTGATGATAACAAACAAAGACAAGAAATGGAAGTGCAATGATCAAGTCCCAAGAATCTTCAAGAATAGTTTATAGGACTTAGATCTTGTGTAAAGGTAAAAAGGAATCACACTAAGTTCAAATATATCTTACATCTTTAAAAGTGTTTCTTACATGTTTAAATGCCTAACAAACTATTTTTGGAAAGCTAGTCTTGGTGGTAGTTCAATCCTTTGAAAAATAGCCAAGTTTGTGTTTTGCAAAACTAATATTTGGTTACTATTTTGATCATAACTTTCAAAATACTGAGTTTTATTATGAAACTTATTTCATATGACAATAGACTCAAATATCTTTCCAATGAATGGTCATTTACTTTAAACGGATAAGAAATGAATAAGTTATGACTATTTGCTTTAAACTATGAAATATAGTCAAGTTTGATTTTTTAAAAGTTGATAACTTTTAAAATACTTTGAGTTTTGTTGTGAAACTTGTTTCATTTGAAAATAGACTCAAAGATCTTTCCAATGACTAGTCATTTGCTTTAATCGGATAAGAAATGAAGAAGTTATGACATTTTAAAGTTAATTTTCAAAACCAGAAACCATGTAATCAATTACACAAGTCCTGTAATCGATTACAACTCTGGTAGATGTCATATAATCGATTACCAGAAGTGTGTAATTGATTACCAAGTGCCCAAAAATGTTCCCAACGGCTATAAACGACTAGTTTTAATAAAAAAATCATTTCTAAACACTACCAACAGTTATTTTATCATTTGGGCTCTATAAATAAGTGTATATTGAAGCATTTACATCTTGAGAAACTCCATAACACTTGGTTTGATCCTTGAATCATCAAAATCATATTTTGAGCTTTAAAGTGTGAATTCTTGATACCCATAGAGCTTCAATTTGTATCATCCACTCTTGAGAGAGTTTTATATCATTCAATCTTTGTATAATCAGTAAAGAAGGTGAGGTATCTCTTTGGAGAAAAAAGGGTGAAGTATCCCTTGTTTATAAAGAAGGTGAGGTATCCTTCAAGAGTAAAGGGCGAGGCCTTAGTTGTGAAGAGGGTGAGGTATCCCTCAAAGGTTATAAAGAGGGTGAGGTATCCCTCAAGGGTGAGGTATCCCAGTTTTGAGGCTCAAGCACAAAGGGTGAGGTATCCCAAGGTGTGGTGAGTGCTCTACTATATAAAGGTTTTTAAGTACCCATTCAAGCTTAAAGTTTAGTAGAAAATCTCGAGTGGTTTGCATGAGGACTGGAAGTAAGTCACGAGGGGTGGTTGAACCAGGATAAATCCTTATGTTTGTTTTTCTTAACTCTATCTCTTTACATTTATGTTTTAATTATATATGCTTGAGTTGAATTTGATATCTAGCTTATTTGCTTGATTTATCCTATAGACTAAGTTGTATTTGAGATATCTCTATTATGTGTATCTTTGTTTGCAAGTGTTGATTGAAAGTGTCAAAATGCATGATTTCTCAAAGTTATTTTGAAAATTTGTAATCACCCAATTCACCCCCCCTTTTGGGTGATGGTTGCCATGGCTAACAAATACCTACCTACTATTCAGCAACTTGCATATGTGTACACTAAAGCATTGCCAAAGGATTCTTTTGCTTCCTTTTGTTACAAGCTTATCATTCATTTTCTGTCACTGGCAAACTTGTGGGGGGGGTGTAAAGAACCCAAATACCAGCACCTCAAATCATGGTTATATTCCAGCTATTGACCAAGAAAAATCAAGTAAAGATTCATGGGATAATATTAAACTGTTGGAAGTGAATCTTAATAAATTTACAGCCTTGATACATGGAGTCAAACCAAATCAATCACCATCAACTACTTACTAATATATTGTAACAACCCTTTTTTTATATTGTTAGACTAGTTTATGGTTACAAAAGGTAGCATAACACTTGTTTTACATATCTGTCTATTTTTGTGACAAGCTGAGTTAGTTTAGACACATAGTTATAACTTAGAAGTTGAAAAGTAGCTTAAAATGACTCAGATAGTAGCATGAATTGCTAAGTTGAGAGAAATAAACCTAGGGAGTTTGTTTCTAAATCACAAATAAACTAAGTAAGGTGTAGTAAAAATTTGAGAACAATCGGAGTCAATTTGGTATTTTTAAGCATATTGGTTGTGCTTTTAATGCCGGATTGACCCCCAGCAGATATGAAAAAATAAGATAATAATGAAACAATAATTTTGATGAATCCTAGTATTTATTTCAAAATTATTGGAAGCTAGAAAACTTTATTTAGCTAAATTTAAGTGTTTTTAGCATATTAAGAAATATTAGAGAAGTATCTTAAGGTGGAAAGTTATACACGATTACTAAGTCTCCAGATTGGTATATAGTCTAATATTTTATTTGTTATCTCATTCTCACTTATCTTCTCAAACGAAAACAATAGCAACCAAGGAAAATAAAAGAGGGAAAGAAGACAAAGCCAAGGAGGAAGAAGAAAGGAACAAGAGAACTAAGGGTAAAGGCAAGCTTGATCATTCACGATCTTTAAACACTTGAGGTAGGGGATTTTAATTTAAATCTTTATCCCTCTTCTTCTATTTTCTTTATATTTGAAGTTATGTTACATACTTGTAAAAGATGGATTTGATGAGCAAATCTAGGTTTTGATATTGTTTTACAATTTCAAGTGTTAAATTAGAATGTTTATGTCTTATTGGATGCATAAGAACAGAAATTGTCTTTGAAGAAGTGAGATAGTTCCTCAAGTTGGACATAGATGATTAGGTTAGTGAGATTATGATTTTTTTTTCCCATTAATCCATACCTAAGAGGGTTAATAATTAAATTGATTGTTACAATACGATTAGAGGTTGTGGTTAATGTTAAAAATCACTTAGAAACCACTTTTAAAAGGTTGAATTTCGGTTATGTTCCAATGAAACAATAACCAATTCTGCAGAATTCTACAGAATTTTTTTATATACAGTCAGCACTCAAGCACTGGTATCCGAGCACTCAGGTGCGGGTAAGCTAGAGAGCTGATGCGCATATCAGGGCATTCAATGCTTAGGCGATGAGTGATGGGCGCTCAAGCGCCTAATGCAAAAACAGAATAGAGAACTTCTCTGCCAAGCCATCGCTTAGGCGCTGAAGAATGAGCGCTTAGGCGCTAGTTCCAGGGATGAAAAACTTCATTTCTTGGATACTTTGAGATTCCTAAATTGATGGGATCATTAGTATGTGCTATCTTAAGTGTATTAAGACACTTTTAGGGAAATTTCCCAAAGGAATTAACCACTTAGCATTTAAAAATAAGTAAGAGTTTTTAAGCTTTTCTAGAATTAAGAATTGTTTGAAAACGAATGTTAGTTAAGAGTTGGTTCCTACACCTAGTTTATGTGGAGGCACAATACAATTATCCTTATTAAAGAAATGAGTTAAACTCTTTAATTAATAGGTGATTATGAGAGGAAAAATGTCAGTACAACACTTTACCTAAGATAAAGCAGTGAGCTAAACTATTTGTCAAGTAACATAAGGAATATGATCAACCTTATGTAACTACAGTAAAGTGAGACAAACTTTCTAACACGAGCCTTGGGATGAGTTAAGTCCTAAGTTAGGCATTGAAGTAAGTTAAGCAATTTGCCAAGTTTAGCTAATATTATACAGTTGTATAGGCGATTGTGTAATATCGAGGTACTTTAGATTTCTATACATTATACAGTCGTATGGGCGACAATATAATGTAATTTATTAATTATGTTTATAAGTTTTTTATGTTATTGAGTACCATGAAATACATGTTTAATTACTGAGAAATATTATGTTCTCACCCCCTTTTCTTGTTTCTATGGTAAAAGCAGGTCAAAACGCTTCTAAATGGTTAAGCTGATGAAGAAAGAGTAATAAGACTAGATAGTTATTAGTGATGTTGTTGTTGTTGTTTTGACAACTCTTATATAATTTACTTTGAGTTGTAATTATGTTGTATATATAACGTTAAGCCCATAGAGGCTTTTGATGTATATATGTATGACTTAGTTTTATCGTGGCTCATTATAGAAATCTACTTAATTATATGGGATTAAGAACATAGTAAGTAGAAGTAACATATTTAATGCTTTATATTTCTTTATATAAGTAGTTATATCGAGATATTTCTATTAGGATGTTACATATATTCCTCTCCTTTAATATCTATTTTGTACCATTGGAGCATATATATATATATATATATATATAACGTATCTAGTGAGAGGAGTGTTTATTGTAAGAGGTGAGATGAGTGACTCTTGACTATTAGAGTTTACATGAATAGTCAAGATTAGAACATAAATGCATGTGACTTTTTTAAGTGGTCACATGACCTTTAAGTAACTTTTAATCTTGATAATGCATGTATGGTTGTGTGGTCAAGATTTCTTCCTCTCACCATCTCACAATAAGAACTCCTCTCATTAGATATGCCTCATATATATATATAATGTCATCTTTGTAATAATGTTATCTTTGTACAGATACACAAGTTGACTGAATAAAAATTGAATATTGTTTTCCTTCAAATTCAGGCTTTTTTACCAAACTGCCATTAATGGTAAAACAAATTATCAAAATGTCATTTTTTAAATAATTTACCAAAATGCCACCATTTTGAAACTTTTTACCCAACTGCCACACTTTGGTCTAACATGACATTTTTTATTTTTTATTTACCACGTAGGATGTGTCAAAGAGGCTGGCGCATCCGCGTAGATTGCGTCAACATGCTTGGCGCAATCTACGTAGATGCGTCAGTCTCTTTGGCGCATCCTAGCTAGCCCAAATCACTGAATACGTCAAGCTTATTGGCGTAATTTGCTTGGATTCACCTACCTTGTTAGTGCAACCTAGCTATATTACTAATCACCCCCCTTCATTTGTGACACAAGCCTCATTTCCTCAATTCTCACTTTTTTGTAGAAATTTTCTCTCTCCAAACTCTCTTAGCTCTCTATTGCTGGTAGAAGTGATGTATTTTGTTCATTCAGATATTATTCCTTATATGTAAGTATTCATTTTAATGTTTGAATATTTTTTGTTTGTGATTTGTTGGTTATTATATTAATGTTAATTATATATTTATGTTATTTTTTACGTATTTAATGGTTTTACAATTATTTTTATGCTTGACTGATTAATAATGTGATTAATAAGATGCGTAGTGTGAATTGTATGAATTAATTGTACGTAGAATAATAGTATAATTTTTTTTAGTAATTAACATGTTTTAATTAACTAAATGTAGGGCTTAGGGAATTATTTGTACGTAAAATAATTGACACGTGTAAATTGGTTGCATATGTGTTTAATTAAAATTGATTGTTATTCTTCAGAAGTGAGATTGAAATGGCAAAGCCCCTTAATGTGCTCATTTATTTCAATGAGACAATGTATGATGGTGAAGAGGGTCTCATGTATCAAGGTCCTCCTCTAAGGCCTATTGTGATCACAACCGATATGACTTTGGATGGCTTGAAAAATAAGATCCATTCAAAGTTGAGGCTCCAAGCAAGTGTATATGTGTCAAAGGTTGTCTGTCAATGTCCACAATGCTACAATCCATGGAGATGGATAGGTTTAGGGTTAGAAGACGATGATGATGTAAAATACATGATAGATTGTTTCTCTCAAACTCTGAACATGGCCTCGATGGAGTTGTATGTTGAGGCAGAAATAAGTGGGCATGAAGAGCATGTTGAAGCTCTTGGCCAAACAGAATCTCAAGTTGGTCCTTCTAATCCAGTTGAGTCATACAGTATGATTGTTATTGATGGTGCAATGGTTGAAGCTGATAACCCACTTGTCAGAGATGCAGTGTAGGAAACAAGTGAAGATGAAGAACAGATAGCTGAAGCTGATGATTCGGATATTGACATAGAGGCAGAAAACTTTGATGTTGAAGAAAATTTAAAAGAAGACGACCCTTCATTATCAGTTGCCCCTGAATCTATGGTTGTGCCTTCAGGCCCTGAATCTGTGTTTGTACCACCATGCCCTCAATTCTCTTAGATCAATTTGGATGCATTGGAGAATCTTGATAACTTGCCTGAATTAGATCGTCATGGGACTTGGAGCATAAATGATGAATTATATCAGAGTTTGCAATTTCCATCAAAAGATACTGTGAAGTCAGCTCTCAAACATTATGCAATTTGCAGGCATCAAGAGTACAAGATTGAAGATTCTGATTCACGAAGACTAACTGCTAAGTGCTCTAGAATTGACGAAGGTTGTAATTAGAGAGTTAAGGTCATACAAAGCAAGGGGTCGAATGTGTGGCAGATTGCAAAATATAATGGACCTCACACTTGCGTCAACCCAATTGTGTCATTAGATCACCGCAAGTTGGACTCCTGTATGGTTTGTTCTTATATTTTGGAGATGGTTAGATCAAGACCCGATACACCTGTATGCTTAATTGTTGAGAGGAATCGAAACCAATTCGGTTACCAAGTTTCATATTAGAAAGCTTGGAAGGCAAAACAATTGGCCGTTGTGAAGGTTTTCAGAGATTGGGATAAATCATATGAAGTGTTGCCCAGATGGCTAGCGGCCATGAGAAGAGACATGGAAGGCATAGTGGTGGAGTTGCATGACGACAAATGTTTTGTGCATAACTAACTTGATCGATCAAAAAGATTGTTTTCTCGGTTATTCTAGACATTTAGACCATGTGTTGCTGGCTTCCAATATTGCAAGCTCATTGTTCAGATTGATGCTACTCATTTGTATAGAAAATGTCGTCATAAGTTGTTGATTGCAACACCCCAAGATGGAGATAGGAAACGTCTGCTTATTGCATTTGCCATTGTGGAAGGGGAGACAAAGGATGCTTGGAGTTGGTTCCTAGCCCACCTTCGGGAACGTGTCACACAATAAAAGGACTTGTGCTTGATATTTGATCGACATAAAAGCATCTTACATTCATTGGATAATCCACATCTTGGATGGTAGCCGCCGAATGCGTATCATGTCTTTTGCATACGACACATTGGTTCAAATTTTAACTCCAGATTCCAGAATAATGAGCTGAAAATATATTTAATTAACATAGGTACTCAAAATTTTCAACTTGTATTCTAATTTATTATACTAATAGTTAGTTCCTAATACTAACTCAATCCATGTCTTGTATCAGGGTATGAACCAATTGCAATGAAATTTGATGCTAGGCTGGAGAAGTTGACAGCTACTACCGAGATGACAAATTGGATTAATGCGATTCTAAAAGAAAAATGGAGTTTGGCGTACGATGGTGGCCGCAGATTCGGTCATATGACTACCAATTTGTCAGAGTGCATCAATGGAGTGTTGAAGGGTAGTAGAAATCTGCCTATAACTGCATTGGTTTAGTTGACATATACCAAATTAGTAGAATACTTTGTCAACCGAAAAGATGAGGCAAATGAGAAACTCGTTACTGGATAGGAATGGAGTGATTACTTATTGAAGCACTGGAGAATGAACATGGCAAAGACGAGCTCACACCAAGTTCGCTAGTGCAACATGCAAAACACCAAGTTCATAGTTGAAGAGGCCTTTAACCATGTGACACAACATGGTGGACTTTCTTATACTTTAAACCTGCGAGAAGGCCGATGTGATTGTGAGGTGTTTCAAGCATTGCATTTTCTATGCTCTCATATGATTGCTGCGTGTGCTTCTGTGTCACTTGAGTTATTCAAGTATGTGCATAGGGTTTACAGGATGGAAAACATTTACAGAGCTTACGAGTTTGAATTTGAACTAGTTAAGGCTGAACCATGGTGGCCTGCAAGACTTGACATAACTTTGGTGCCTGATCGTACATTGCTTAGATCTAAAGGTCGACCAAAATCAACCTAACTCAGGAATGAGATGGATTGGCGTGAAGCAAGGCGGCACAAACGTGTAGAAAATGCCATCAACTTAGACATAATTCTCACACCTGTCATACCGGTGAATCGAGCTCCTTTAGGGATGATGGAGAATGGCATTCTAGTTGATCTAGGACACATTTTCATTGTTAGAGATTCTTGTATTAGCCAACCATTAATGTATATTTTGGTTAAATATAATTTGTATATTACTCCATTGTGCTGGTGTATACAAGTACTATTAATATATGTTAGTTAATTATGAGTGTGACTTCATTACTCCTATATAATATGATTCTTTGTTACTTTTAATTGTGTCTTATTATTTTCTACAATCGGTAACAAATATTATATATTATTTTTCATATTGTCACACTAATTGTTGTTATTTTTTGGCATACAGCGTGATAGATGGCTTTCTTTATAAACCCAGGCCCAAAGGATGGATCGGTTTTGGAGTTGCAGAAGTACCATGTGTCTTAGCATGTTTGGCAGGGACATGAGGACCGACATTTGCATGACAGACGTGCTCAGAAAATAAAACATATAGACCCACCTGCACGCATTCTTCCATATCTGGAGCTAGCTGGCTTCTCCAGGGTTGCCCATATGGGCTACTACAGCATCGATCACTCCTTGATCAGTGCGTTGGTTGAGAGATGGTGCCTAGAGACACATACCTTCCATATGCCGACCGGAGAGTGCACCATTACGTTGGAGGACATCGGTATCATATCGGGTTTTCCTATCGACGGCGCTGCTGTTACTAACCTTACCCATCGGACTGAATGGCTCGATCTGTGTCGTCGATTATTGGGGATTGATGAGATTCTATCGCTCATATCCGACGGACACATTGAGATGACATATCTGTAACAACTAGTTATTACAGAGTTCGCAACATGTTTCTGACGAGTACATGCAGCAGCGTGCACAACATTACATACTTAGGGTGATTGAGGGTTTCTTATACCCAGATCATACTAGTAAGTCTGTGTACTTGATGTTCCTTCTGTTGTTGGAGGACTTTGCTGTTGCCTAGACATACAGTTGGGGCTCTGCAGTCATGGCGTACCTGTATAGAGAGCTTTGCAAAGCTACGGACTACCAGGCGCGCGAGATCGGAGGAGCTTGCATCTTATTACAGTATTGGGCCTGGTATAGATTCCCTCGACTTGCCCTTTCACTGGCAGACCATGCTGAGCCCGATGTGTTCTATATTGTTGATCATGGTCAATTCCGTCCATTAAGCTGGCAATAAGTTTTTTTCATATCATTTCTTTACATTACTTTGCTATATGGCTTACTTTGCTTTATTTCTCACTTACGTTCATAATACTTTGACTCATAAATAGGTGGCGCAAGCATAAAGTTTTGAGTGATATTATGATCGGCTTGCTTGAATATTATCGCCGGTTCTTTGACTAGCTTAAGAATGATGAGGTATGTATTATTTTACATTCATTTGAATTAATTACTTATGTAATTGACTTCTTAAGTCAGTGTCCATATCATTTTGTAGATTATATGGCAACCCTACACAGACGAGAGGGTGACATCACTTCCACCAGCTTATGTGGCTGGTAGGGACATTGCACTAGCAGTTGTCCCTCTCATATGTTTTCACATTATTGATTGGCACCAACCAGATCGGGTGATGCCCCACTTTGGTCTTGACCAGCCCATACCACAGAAACCACATCAGCTTGACAATTTGCACTCAATTACATTGGTTGGTAGGCATGATGAGAATTGGCCAACTACATATGTTGTTTACATAACAGCATGGGATAGTCGAAAAGATAAGCTTGTTAGGGGAACCCCATTGCAAGCACCGCTCGCCTCGCGTTCTGAGTACAAGCGTTGGTATAAAAGAATTACTAGACGTTAGATGTCTACGGTCAGTGCATCTATTTGGAATGCGGTAAGCTTTTTACCAATTCGCCAATTACTATATGTATTTTGTAGTGATTATAATGATATATTTTTTATCTGTTTCTTAGGCGGATATTGCAGAGCATTGGTTCAGTTCGACTAGTGATGATGCTGCTTGAGAAGCTACTGCGTAGATCCTACATTCATTGCAGGAGTATGATCGCATTACCATGTAATAACTTCATCCAGCTCTAGCAACATATGACATTGCAGGGCCACCTGAGGAGTCTAATGCACAGGGGACGCAGTGTAGAAGGAAGAGAGGGTTAGCGAGCACTCGGACGCGACTTCAGCATCCCGAAGACTCCATTTCTACGAGCCATCACACGACTCAGCCTCCTACCACTGCTACCACTCCGGATGTAACTGCTACATACCCGGCTACTCAGCTACCACCTACATATCACCCACCATATCCACCATACCCACCACACCCATACCCACCATACCCTTATCCGTTATCGGGTTACCCACTATATTCTTACTCACTACACCTGTACCCACCACACCCTTATCCCTTATATCCTTACCCGCCACCGAGTTACCCACCATACCCATCATAGCCAGGTCCTTCAACTGATCCTCTCACAGACCACCGCATTCTGATGCTGGCCCATCTCATTGACGTGTAATTAACTGTCATTGGTGTATATGAGAATGTTATATTTAATGGCTTTGATTAAATTACTGTTGATGATTTTCAAATATGATTTTGGTACCCTTGTTGGATTGAATATGTTTGTTGTTTCATTTCTATTGCTGATCTTGGTACTATGGTTGAATTAAACAGGTTTGTGTGCTTTTAGGGAGGTTAATATTTAGGGGAAATTCTGTCAAAATTTTCATAGAATCCGAATGCCCGAACGCATAAGCATTTGAATTTTAATGCTCACAATTTTCTTTAAAATTTCTTTTATTTAATTACTAAGCACAAATCCCATTATATTTTAAATCATCCAAATGTTATAGCACTCAAGCTTATATTAGCAAAATCTAATAATGTATAGCACGACGTTCATAAGGAATTTAAAAAATAAATACATGGCAAAGTATGGGTGCCAAAAAGTCTTCGTCTAAACAAAATAATAATTTTATAATATTTAGTCTGTATTTGGTAGTCATCTAATGCTAAAAGGGACACCTGGTTAGTTGTTACCTTAATCTCATATCATTAATTGTTAAGTACTTAAAGATATGTCAAAAATATATATAAATTAACTAGGTTGCGCCAACAAAGTAGGTGAATCCAAACAGATTGCGCCAACAAACTTGGTGTATTTAGTGATTTGGATCACGTAAGATGCGCCAAAGAGGTTGGATCATCTACGTAGATTGCGCCAACATTGACGCAATCTACGTGAATGCGCCAACTTCTTTGCCACACCCTACGTGGCCCAAAAAAGTTAAAAAATACTGCGTTGAACCAAAATGTGACAATTGGGTAAAATGTTTCAAAATAATAACATTTTGGTAAATTACTTAAAAATGACATTTTGATAATTTGTTTTGCCATTAATGACAGTTTGGTAAAAAAGCTTCAAATTCATTACATTGCTCTTATATATGATCCCAATCACGTATGTGTTGATTGGGATTAATAGTTTTTGCCCTTTTTTCTTACTTGCTGAAGAAATTGTCCATAATACATGCATATGCTTCCTCACCATAAACAAACAGATCATGATGCCTCCTTTGTTGCCCAAATATTGCAAGGTATTATTTACAGATAACATACAGTCCAAAATTTGTATTTGTATTTCAGTAGTTCAGTTTTCAACCAAATGAAATTTAAAACAAGTTCATTTATCATGAGCAAACTTATTTGGAACAACTTGAACATCTGATTTGTGAATATCATGCTATTTGCTTCCATATATCTGAACCAAAGTAGATAGCAAGAATAAGAAAGGCTTCTTGTGGAAATTTTGTTCCATTCCCGTGATTGTAAAATTTTTTCTGCATTTCGCTGTCGAGGAATGCAAGCTACTTGATTCCCATACCAGTGATGTTTATTAAGCTTACCTTGAGGTTCTATATGAGTCCTTTTTTTTTTGTCATTGTTGAATGAATTAAATTCTCACTTATGTCATAGACATATCGTAGTTGAGAATTCAACAGTATAAGTATTTGAGGTGCCTGCGCAATGGGCGGTTTTATATCAAGGATAATTATCAAAATTTCTATCTCATTCTAATCACTAAAGCTACATCCAAATAAGTATTCACAACATCAAATATGTACTTATTCTAATTAAAAAAATAAAATATTAAAAAAAATGAAAAAGATTCCATTTGCGTGAAGTATTTGCACCACTTACATATTCTGATAGCCTTTAACCCTAAGAGATCAATTGAAAAAAAACTAGTAAGTGTACATAATAAGAAAGCAGATGGTCCATTGAGCCTACAGGTGACAACTACACATATCTTAGTGAACTAAACCATGTTTTGCTTTAGAGGCTTAGCCCATAACACATAATTACATGGGTAAATTACACATAACACCCCGCTACTTTCGCTCCTTCTCAACTTACCCCCACTCAAGTTTTTTTTGCATCACCTAACTCCCCCTCAACTTTGGTTCACATTGAAAACGTTAAGTTTCCAGGTAGATCAAATAGAATAGCACGTGTATAGCACATGATCATCTTCTCTATGTGTACCATGTCCTCCAACTCCTATTTTCTTAATAAAAAAATTGAGCATAGCCTGTAAGTCTGTAACCACTCCCATTTCCTTTTCTTCCGAATTTTTAGTAGCCAAAATTCTATTTACATGACCTTTAAGTTGAACGATGTAATATGCACTATAGCACCATCTATTATCTCATGTAAATGAACCATAATTTCTTTTTTTTTTTTTCTTGTGATATATAATAGCTAAAGTCATGTCATGTAAGGAAGAGAATCAACATGACAAGTTCAAAACGACTAAAGTCTATAAAAAAACAAACTACAAATTTGACAACACAATTTTCATCATTCGATATTTCGCGCATCGAGTGTTTTCTTTCTCACTTGTAATTTTCAGTACCTGCAAAGTGAAGAAAGAAAATATAGAAATTAAATAAAACAAAGATATAATTGATGCTTGCTATTTTATGCCTATATAAGAAAAGCCCTTCGAATACCAAATACAAAACAGTGTCTTGAATTCTACATTTTTTCAAGGGAATTCGAAATATGTTATTATAATCTAACACCTAGGTTAGCAAGCATATCAACAGATCACAATCTATGTATTCAGACAACCAACCATTGTATTGTGGAATAAAGGACATGCAAATCAAACTTGTACAAAGTTGTTACAAGGACAACGCCACAAGAAAGGAATATTATTATTTTACAAGAATTAAAACTAGAACTAGATCAAGTAGACATAAACTTTTTTGCAATCCTAATAATTATATGGCACACTGGTTCAATAACTTGCACTGGAACTGAATCGTAAATCATAATAGTTAATAAAAAATGCAAGACAATTAGAGAGTTAAAGAATCTTAAATGAGGACTTTATCAGTAACAAGGGTCAGGATTTAAGACCAAAGAACCTACAAATAACTTCATTTGCTATCTTGGAAAATATATAAAAAATTACATTGTAACTCAGATTTTCTTTCAAATTAATATGCAATTGAACTGTTTGTAAAAGGTCTATCTCACCTCTAGAACCATTGTTTGGCTTAGCAGACAAATAACTTGGTTTTCCATAGTGTGAGAAAACAAAAAGAAAATAAACTTCATACACCATGTTTTTCATACCATGCCCCAACAATTCATAAAGTTATAAAAATGACTTTTATGGAAATTTATGCATTAATTCCCCAAATTTCAATATAGACCTCCAGCAAAAAAATTGTAGGTCGTTACCAAAAAAAATTGTAGGTCAAGATTAAATTATAGGGTATATTACATGCTCCTTGTCACACAATAAATGAATGCTTTATGGCTCATAAGTCATAAATAGATGAGATCCCACCAGAATACCCAAAAACACCAGAGACCATAAATCTACCACCTCAAATGCACAATCACCTCCACAGAGACTGACTCATAGTCGCCAATTAAGGGCCAATAAATCACTACTTCTGTGCAAACACACTAACCTTAAGATATAATTACACCATATTACACTTTTCAAAACAATGTCGGATCATTGAAATTCAAGTTGGAACTACTAAATTACAGCAAAAAAATAATATCATTAAAGTATATATGCCTGAATTTGCTAACATCATAAATTGTATCCTTTTATATTGTAGAGCAAAAGGAAATAAAGTCGTAAGTTAACTTGAGGGATCAAAGGGACCTAACACAATCTAGTACTTTTTTAAAAAGAAAATCAATAACAAATACACAGACAAACATGCACATAGCCACAAGCATATGCAAAACAACTGATTAGCACAGATATTTTTTAATAAAATTTTGGTAGAGAAATTTATGCAAGATTTCTCATTTGATGTAAGATATCTTTGCAGGTTCTTATAAAAAAGAAATTATATGCAACCCCATGGATTCATGCATTTCCAACCCAAATAAAACAAACGGATTTCAATGAGAAACAAACGTCTCCTTATTGTTCGTCAATCGCCACACAAGACAAAAGAGCAATAGCGTGGTCATTTACTTTAAATCCACCAAATACAAACCTAGTATTGATAGCCTTTATTGGGGCAGAGAAGAATTATAAGCTATCAACGTGTTTTCCTTTTAAAAGAAAGAACTTATCCTTAGCATCTTGAAAGAACTTCAAACGAAATCTACATCAGTATTAACAATGACTCATCAACAACCAAACCGAAAAATAAACTTAGAAAAAAAATAGTAAAAGTCCAACCACACAACATCAGATTTTTAAACACACTCACTTAGCAATACTGGAAGAAATAGCTTGGATTCTATAATTTCATCGAACAAATCAGATTCAAGCAATTAAGGCATAGAGCATTAACTAAAAATGAGTCAGGATTTAGAACTCCTCATAGAACAACAGAGAAAACCATGACTATACACATTGTCCTCCAATAAGAATAAATAAGTGTCCAATCCTATTCACAGTAGTCCAATTAATCAAATCATTCAAATTTTCATCGAACAAAATCTAATGTAGGCTCATACACATGTCAACCAAAACAGAAAAGAACCAAGTGCTGATCCCACTTTAGAACATGCTATCATACAAACTGGCAGTTTTTTCAATATTTCTTAATTAATTATAGCAAAAACAGAGAGATGTCTTATGTTTCAACCACAAGAAAGAAAACTAATACAGAACCACAATCAGAAGATTACATTAGGAATTTTAAGATTATAACCAGATGCTAAAACCAGATGCATGACTTTAATTCTCATAATTTCACAAAACATGTCCTTCTAAAAGAATAGAAAAAACAAGAGTGGTGTACAGAACAAGTCACTAACACACTAGAAAATAACCCTTAACTTGGCCCTTCCATCAAACAGATCATACTCATGTTAGCTAATACACTGAGTCAAATTAATGAGATCAGCCTACAGTAGCATATGTATCATCAAAACGCCAACCCTTACTCCATTCGCATCATACCAGTCATGCAAGCCATCATTTTTTAAGACTAACAGTAAGTTAATAATGAGAATAGACTATTCTGTATAATCAGCACAAAACGTCACATCTTTCACTGTTCAAATGAAATACTTAAAATGGAAACAACAAATCCACACCACATTTAATAGCAGAATGAGTTCAGCATTTTATCAAACAGTATACATACACTTCAATATTAAGATATCACATCTAGCAAATGAGCAAGACTCTAGATGTCTCATCGGATTCACTAACACATAACAGAACAGAGACATGATTTGGATTTAATTTGGATGACTTTTTTCCTTCCCTTCCTTTCCTTTCCCTCCTTCCTAAACCCCCATCCAAACACACTCCAAGGTAACTGTTCAAACCATTCTAGGCATACTTTGAGGCTAGCAAGAAAGATGAGCTTACTGTAAAAGTCAACATATTAGACATTCTAAAAGAACTTAGCTTTAAAACTCTGGTGTTCTAAGATGTCATAGCAAAACCTAATTCTTTAACATCCAAACATTATCCATTTTTCATATATAATTAACCACTGAAATTGCCTTGTGATTTTGAGGAAGTATTACAATGACTATTATTATCTCAAAGTATTGGTAAATAAGGTCAACTACCAAACCTGATTTTTCTTTGCAACTTCACATATAATGCATTATGCATATTATTACTTTTTATCCTTCATAATGCAAGATTAATAGGAATAAAATGGTCAAAGATTGGAAAACATTACGTACCCTAATTCTTCTTGTCTGTTGTTATCAGTCATGCTTCCTCAAAATCACTAGGGAGTGAGAGTAGGCTCTCAGTATACATAGCCATTTCATGTCCAACATAATATTCTCGATGCTCTAGCAGCTCTCCTTTGTCAGTAAGTTTTGCTAATCCTGTATTAACTGATCCTATATTGCCATCTGATCCAACAATCTGACCACCTTTGGTGAAGCATATTGGGTAAAAGTAACCGGTAGGAATCTCATAATTATACTTAGTCCAAGATGACTTCACTTTATATTCTTTCATCACCCATACCTCACCAAAACCCTGAGGCCCAAAACATAGACAGAGACATCCTCCCATTACCCTCAAATTAATGAAGTTACCCCAGATGAAATTATCATGTGGCAAGGGTATCTCTGAGAAATTCTTCTCTACTAGATCAAAGGCAAAAATTGCTTTAACTGATTCATCATCAAGATATGTACTGATAGCCAACCAATGAATAGCCCCATTCAAGAATAAGAACCTACGTTGAAACCAGGGATTCGTATAGGGAAAATGGGTAGCATCAATTTGTTTCCATGAATTGGTCCTCAGGGAGTAAAACTCGAAACAGTTTATGCGATATAATAAATTATCGTAGTTGTACTGAATCCATGCTATAACTACCAAGTAATCATCTGTGGACGCGTCATATACAAAACCATATCGAGGTGTGAATTCGTTGTCCTCAACTCTAAAAAGCTCTAACCCAATAGCAGAATACGATAGCGTTTTGTGGACGCCAGTTAATGGATTCCACAAAAGGAGATTTTGGGGAATTCGCCCATTATAGATATTCTCAATCTCATTTGGACAATACCCTAAAAGT
The DNA here is from genome assembly GCA_029884605.1 of Ormosia emarginata. Lineage (NCBI taxonomy): Eukaryota > Viridiplantae > Streptophyta > Magnoliopsida > Fabales > Fabaceae > Ormosia > Ormosia emarginata. Next base: position 3,023,227 of record JAQQTP010000048.1, read on the forward strand.
ATAAACCCTCTGCAAGAACCAAAAATCTCAACAGTGTAACGATAAACAGGTTGTGGAAGCGGTGAAACAAGGTTTACTACAGCAAAATCATCGTAAAGTGATGCCTCTAAATCTAGGGACCGGGTTTGGACTTCAAAAGTAGAATCAGTAAATGATAGGTAGATAAGTCTGTGGGTGCGTGCTGCAGCTAGGTCAAATTGTGATTTGGCAAAGTCGGGATTGGAGATGAGAGAATGCCATGACTTAGACACACATCTGAAACGAATGAGTGACTTGACGGGTAGCCTCAACAGGATTTCCAATATTAAGTGCTCAGTGAGGTTGGGATCATTCTCCATGCTCCTTCCTTGCTTCCCAATTTCTATTTAGGTATTTGAAATTTGGATATTAGATGGAGGGGAAAAGAAGATTAAATGGGAAAGATATTTCCATATACTTTTGCTTGCTTCACTTCTTTTTAACATAATAATAATAATAATTGATGAAAAATACACATTTTAACACACTTTATTTTTCAAATAAACAAAGTGTAAATGTAAATATAATGTAATTTATCATCGTGTATTGGTTCAAGTAAAAAATAATTCGGATTTTTAAATTTGTGGTCTTAAATTTAATTTTAAAATTTATGTGTATAAAAATAATATCGTTGAAAAAGATTTACACTTATGCGTCTGATTATATCTAAAGAGATTAGTTTCTAATCTATCAAGTATAGATACTCTAGAAAATCTAGAAATATATATATATATATATATATATATATATATATATATATATATATATATATATAAAAGGAAGATCATTTACACCAAGATAAGTTTTTTCTCTTACACTCATTTTCAACCGTTAATTCCACTTTCATCTAATAGTCGAGATTATTTTATTAAAAGTAACCGTTAGATGAAAGTAGATTTAACAAAAGAAAAAAACTTATATATAAAATCTACCTTGTATAACAAATTCACTCCTATCTTATATACAAGAGTATTCTCTCTTGAGAAAGATATATTATTTTATTGTGCTATTTTTTTCTTTGAGATTAAGATTTTTTTTATGATACTCTATTTCTCTACGTGTCACGTGTCCTTTCTTTTATAATATTCTCTTATTATTATGTTAATTCTCTCTATTTACTCTCACCTTCTTTATTTGTTCCCAATATTACAAATCAAATGAACTTAATCAATTTCTAAATTTACTTAATCAATTCTCTATTTATCTACTTAATCAAATCTCACATTTCCATGAATAAGATATTGACATGATACATTAGAGTTTTTTTCCTGATTTATTGGTATGATACATTAGGATTTTCTTCTAATTTATTGGCATGATACACTAGAATTTTTTCTTGATTTGTTCTTAATCTATGTCTATTTTCTATTTTTAACCATAGCATGATTTTAGGAATATGTAATTATTTGTTTTCCTTTCTTCTATAATAATTATCTTATTATTATGTTAATTCTCTCTATTTACTCTCACCTTCCTTATTTCTTCCCCACATTACAAATCAAATGAACTTAATCAATTTCCAAATTTGCTTAATCAATTCTCTATTTATCTGTTTAATCAAATCTCACATTTCCATGGATAAGATATTAGCATGATATATTAGGATTTTCTCCTAATTTATTGGCATGATACACTAAGATTTTTCTCTAATTTATTCCTAATTTATTGGTATGATACATTATAATTTTCTCCTGATTTATTCTTAATGCTTGCCTATTTTCTATTTTTAACCATAGCATGATTTTAGGAATTTGTAATTATTTTTTTTCCCTTCTTCTATATAATTCTCTTATTATTATGTTAATTCTCTCTACTTACTCTCACCTTCCTTATCTCTTCCCCGTATTACAAATCAAATGAACTTAATCAATTTCCAAATTTACTTCATCTATTATCTATTTATCTGCTTAATCAAATCTCACATTTCCATGGATAAGATATTGACATGATTCATTAGAATTTTTCACTGATTTATTGACATGATACATTAAGATTTCCCTTTGATTTATTTCTGATTTATTGGCATGATACATTAGGATTTTCTCCTAATTTATTCTTGATCCTTGTCTATTTTATATTTTTAACCATTACATGATTTTAGGAATATCATGGCATGATTTTAGGAATATCATGGCATGATTTTAGGAATTTGTAGGAATCTGTAATTATCTATTTTCCTTTTATGTGTCCTTTTCTTTTAGGGATTGGTCAGCCTCCTTATTGTATAAATGTTGTATGAGTGTATCAATGATAATCATCTACTGGAGAAAATTTATCTCTTTATGGTATCAAAGCGGTACCATCGTCCGTGACCTATCTCATCACTTTTACCAAGTTCTCAAAAATATGGAACTCCGATTAGCCACTTCTAATTGTCGAATTCTCCTTTCGGCACCCTCTTTCTATATTTTTTTCTAGCCAACTGTGTTTCCACTCCAGTTTGCCGACAAACACCATCTCCTCCACTGCCATTTGCTACAAACTATTTCTTACTGGTTTTTCCCGTTGCAACCACTACCCTCTGCCATCAGCCGCCGTCTTTTTTTCCGGCTAGCAACCACACCAGCTGCACCGCAGGCCTTTGATCGACCAACCATCGAAGTCGTGCTTCCAGCAACCTTCTCACACACTCCCACGTGCCTCCCCTACTGTCTAAGTGTAGATTTACACACCGCCGGTGAGTCTGGCAAGCTTTCCAGCAACCGCTGGTCTCTCTTATAATTGGCTAGTATCTTTTAAAAGACTTTATTTTTATGATAACAAATATGAAGATGTTGCAAGATCAAGTCTATGACCTTCAAGATTAACTTTAGGACTTAGATCAATATGTAAAGGTATAATGTAATTCACACAAATGCTCCATGACTTGTTTTTCAAAGAACATGAATAGCACACTTGTTTTAAAAGCTTCAAAATGGTTTTTGGTTTTTCAAAGAAACAAATTCTAAGTGCCAAAAAGTATTTATGACCACTTGAAATCTCTTGGCATTGCCTTATTGTTGACAAAACATATTTTACATAACTTATTAGAATAAATGTCACTTTATTCGAATAACAAAAGTCAGGAGAAGGCAAAAAAATTCAAACTAAACAAGATTTATTGGAATAAGGCTTCCCTTATTCGAATAACAAAAGTTAGAGAAGCCAAGTAATTCAACTGATCAAGCTTTATTCGAATAAAATCTTGTTTTATTCGAATAAACGTTTTAAGTGAACAAAGGCACTTCAGATTTCAAATGGGTTATTCGAATAACACCCTGTTTTATTCGAATAACATGTTTTCCATAAACCAATTTTTAAGTGACTTATTCGAATAACACTTATGTTATTCGAATAACGTTTTCCAGCAAGTTTTTCCACTGCGTGCTATTTAAAGCTTTATTCAAATAACTATCGTGTTATTCGAATAATGTTGTTTTCTAGAAACAGAGGGTAACAACTATAATGAAGCATTAAATGCTTCTCAACTACCCCCAACGTCTCTAAACTTTAATGGGCTTTAAATGCAAGGTTGTTGGGCATTAATGGGGTTAGAGAAATATTCTAAAAACCTTGATTGAGCATCAATATGTGTTTTGCACATACTCTTCATATCTTTCTCTGTTTTTGAGCAAGAGTGTGAATCCTCAATACTTATAAGCTTCAATTTGTATTATTCACTCTTTGAGAGAGTTTCTACCTATTCAATCTTTGTATAATCTGTAGAGAGGGTGAGGTATCCCTCAAATTTGTAAAAGGTGAGGTATCCCTTGAAGTTGAGACTCAAAGCATAAGGGTGAGGCATCCCAAGGTGTTGTTGAGTGCTCCAATTTGTAAATGTCACAAGCACCTGATTCAAGCTTGGAATTTAGTGAAAAATCTCGAATGATTGGTTGAGGACTGATGGTAGGTCACAAGGGGTAGCTGAACCAGGATAAACCATTGTGTTTGACTCTCTAAACTCTTCTCTTTATATTTGTGCATTGGTTTATTTGCTTGTTTGAATATTTCTCTCTTTATTGGTTCATTAGTGGGCAATATCTTTCTATCTTATTCATTCATTCATTTCTATCAATAAATAGCTTTAACGAAAATTGGTAATCAAGAGGTTTTCAAAAGATTTGTGAAAAGTTTTTATAAACTCAATTCACCACCCCTCTTGAGTCTTGAGGCCACTTGGTAACAAGTGATATCAGAGATAAACTCTTGTATAAAGAGCTTAGTAGCTTCAAGAGAAAAAATGGCTTCAAATGGTTTTTCAAACGAAGGTTCTTTTATAAACATACCACCTTTTTTCAATAGGGATGATTATGCCTATTGGAAAAAGGGAATGAAAATTTTTATTGAAGTTATTGATATTAATGTGTGGGATGCTGTTGAAAATGGTCCCTTTGTCCCCACACGTATAGTTGGTGTAAGAACCAATACATCAAAAAATGAATGGACCAATGAAGACAAGAAAAAGGTCTAATACAATTTGAGAGCCAAGAACATCATCACCACTTCTTTGGGGTATGATGAGTTCTTTAGGGTGTCAAATTATAAGATTGCCCAAGAAATATGAGATATATTGCAAGTAACCCATGATGGTACAAGTGAGGTAAAACGATCTAGAATTAACACACTCACTCACGAATATGAATTGTTTAGAATGAACCAAGGAGAAAACATTCAAAAAATGTAAAAAAAGGTTCACTCATATAATTAATCATCTTGCTTCATTAGGAAAAATTTTTGCCAATGAAGATCTTATTAACAAGATTTTGATATGCTTGAGCAGGAATTGACAGTCTAAAGTGACGGTCATATCAGAGTCAAAGAATCTAGCCGTAATGACCTTAGCTGCTCTCTTTGGTAAGCTTCAAGAGCATCATTTGGAACTAAATAGATTAAGTCAAAATGAGGAGCAAGATAAGAAGAAAAAGGGAATTGCTCTCAAAGCCACTTCCTCCTCAATTGAAAATGAAGATGAAGATGATGGAGATGACATTGACAATCTTGAGATAAATGAAGAAAATTTTAGTCTCATTGTGAAGAGGTTTGGAAGATTTCTCAAGAAGAAATAGAATCAAAGAAGACTGCATTTTCCTCCTAAGAAGACATATCTAAAGGGAGAACGAACTTCATCCACTCCAACTTGTTATGACTATGGAAAATCAGGGCATATGAAGATGGAGTGTCCGACTTATCAAAAGAAAATGAAGAAGTACGAAAAGAGACCTTCCAAGGAAAGAAATAGAAGGAGAGCATACATTGCTTGGGAAGACAACGATATCGATTCCACCGATGATTCGGAGAGTAAGGAAGCTCATCTTTGCCTCATAGCAAGTGGAGAAGAAGAAGAAAAAAGTGAAACCGAGGTAACCTTATCTAATCTTGAACCTTCTCCTTCATATAGTGAATTGCAAGATACATTCCAAGAATTACATGATGAATCCATGAGACTCACTAAAATGGTTTTAGCTTCCAACAAAACAATCTCTTTATTGACAAACAAAGTTTCTATTTTAACTAAGGAGATTGAAGAACTCAAAGTTGAAAATGAGACTCTTGAAATTATTGATGCTAACTCATCATGTATGATTTGTTTTTCACATGTTAATGCACCCATACCCTCATCTTGTTCATCATGTAAATCATTTGAAAATGAAATTGAGGATTTGAAAAATACACTTGCAAAATTTATATTGGGAATGGACAATTTGAATGTGTTACTAGGGAAACAAATATGTGTTTTTCAAAAGGCCAGTTTGGGGTATAATCCCAATAAACAACAAAAATCTTATAAGAATTTCTTTGTTTCCTAAAGTATATCAACTAGCCCCTTTATCAAATGCTTTCATTGTGGTAGGAAAGGACATAGTGCATCTATATGTAATCCTAAAAAGAACATAAACACCAAAGTTGGAACTAAAATGGTTTGGGTTCCTAAGGGTATCTTGCCTAACTCTAACACATAAGGACCCAAGACAATTTGGAGGCCAAAGGTTAAAATTTGAATATGTGTTGTAGGTGTACTTGAAAACCAAAATCTCAAGTTGGTATCTTGATAGAGGTTACTCCAAACACATGACTGGTGATAGCTCCAAGTTTTCCTTCCTTGTCCCCAAGAAGAGTTGTCACGTGACATATGGTGACAACAACAAAAGAAAGATCCTTAAAGTTGTTAAAGTTGGTAAGATCCCTTCCTCATCCATTGATAATGTTTTACTTGTTGAAGGACTCAAACATAACTTGTTTAGCATTAGTCAATTGTGTGATAAGGGCAATAGAGTAATATTTGATTCTAATTGTTGCATAATTGAAAGAAAAGATTATAAGCATGTTAAGTTTGTTGGTCATATGGTCAATAATATATATATATATGATTAGCCTTGATGACATTTCCTCAAATGAATCTAAATATTTTATGACTAAAGAAAATGATTTATGATTATGGTATAGAAGAATTGTTCACATTCACATGAATCACTTAAATAAGTTAGTTTCTAAAGAACTAGTAATTGGACTTCCAAAGCTCAAATTTGAAAAAGATAAACTTTGTGATGCATATCAAAAGAAAAAATAAGTAAATGTTTCTTTTAAAGTTAAAAATATGGTTTCAACATCTAGACCTTTACAACTTTTGCACATGGATCTTTTTGGTCCCTCTAGAACTATGAGCTTTGGTGGGAATTACTATGTTTTAGTGATTGTGGATGATTTTTCTAGGTTTATATGGACATTATTTTTGTCTCACAAAAATGATGTTTTTCATTCATTCAAAAAGCATGCTAAAATTATCCAAAACGGAAAAGATTTTTGTATTGTATCCATAAGAAGTGACCATGTGGTGAATTTGAAAATCATGAATTTGAAACCTTTTGTGATGAACATGTCATTGAACATAATTTTTTCTACACCTAGAACACCACAACAAAATGGTATTGTAGAAAGGAAAAATCGATCTTTAGAAGAAATGGCAAGAACTATGCTCAATGAGGCTAACCTTCTTAAGTATTTTTAGGCAATGCAGTTAACACTGCTTATTATGTTATGAATAGGACTCTAATAAAGCCAATTTTAAAAAAACTCCCTATGAATTATACAAAGGAAAGAAGTCAAATGTTTCACATTTTTATGTCTTTGGATGTAAATGCTTTGTTTTGAATAATGGAAATGATAACTTGGAAAAGTTTAATGCAAAATCTGATGAATGAATATTTCTTGGCTATTTTATATATAGTAAGACCTTTAAAGTTTATAATAAACGAACTATGACCATAGAAGAGTTCATACATGTTGCATTTAATGAAACTAACTCAAATAGTCCGAGAAAAAAATTGGTTGATGATGTTACAGAAATATTATCAAGGACTCACCTAGTGAATAAAGAAAAGGATGTCAAAAGGCAAGAAGAAAACTCATATGATCCCCCAAGGCAAGGTGATTCTCAAATCATAGACCTTTCCAAGGAATGGAGGATTTCAAGATATCATCCTCTTGACAAAGTGATAGGTGATGTATCAAAAGGGATAATCAATCGTAACTCTCTTAGAGATGCATGTAACCATATAACATTTGTCTCTTAAGTTAAACTTAAAGACATAAATGAGGCTATTAGTGATGAGCATTGGATCTTGGCCATGTAAGATGAGCTAAACCAATTTGAGAGGAATCAAGTTTGGAAGTTAGTTCCAAGACCCAATGATCATCCCATAATTGACACTAAATGGGTCTTTAAGAACAAACTTGATGAAACAAGCTTAATAATAAGAAACAAAACTAGGCTTGTAGCTAAGGATTATAATCAAGAAGAATGCATAGATTATGAAGAAACATATGCTCCCGTAGCTAGATTAGAAGCCATTAGAATGTTACTTGCATATTGTCGCAACCGGGATCACGGCGGGATAACGACTTAAATTACAAAAAATAGAAGGGAGTCGCCACCAATTTTATTTTTCTCAGAAAAAATTGAAAAACAAAAAAAAATGGTCTACATTGTAAAACTCGGGTTCGGGAGTCTAATTATGCATAGGGAAGGGTAGAGACTTAACCCCATAGCACCCCTAATACATCCACCCTAAAACGGTTACCTTAAATTAGTTATGCAAATTTTATAACTTTTAAAAATATCTATTTTACCCATTTATTAAAAGATAAACTAAACAAACAAATAAATTATGAAAATTTAATTTGAAAAGAATCTTGTTTTAAAATTTCACTCAATTTTTTTTAGAGAAATGAATCATCAAACTATCACAATTTAGATGATTCTAAAAAAAATAAGATTAACAAGCTGTTACAGCTCAGCTATTCTTGTTTTTTTGTTTCTCCATATGAAATTCAATTATTTTTATTTTATTTTTTTTAAATGAAATTCCCCTTTTTTTAAGAGTTGATTATTTATTTATTTTTAGCAAAGAAATAGAAGATAAAAATAATTAAAATTAAAATTAAAATTTAAATGTGTAAAAACGTGCAAGAGTCAATGTGTACAAATGGAATGGTCAAAGAAAGGGTAGTAAGGACAACACAAACTCAACCCATTAAATCAAAGGAAATTCCATTTTAGCATCTATATAAAATGGACAAGAATCCTTTTTTCTTTGTTTTATTTCTCAAAACACGTCACAGTAGAGAAGAAACCATACATTTTTTTTAGAGGATTATTTCCATTTCATGCATTGCTGGAAGCAGAGATTGAAACAAAGTAAACAACTTAACCAACTATGGCAGCATTCCATAATGAGTTAACATATTTGCACCGTAGGACACCTAAAAAGGATGATGGCATCTTCGGTATAAACAAGCAAGTTTTGGAAACAAGACAGGTCCACTTTCCTTCTGATAAAACATTGCAATTATGACACCATGAAAGATATACAACGTATAGCATATTTAACCGTCAACACATAGGATCAAATCATTGAGCATAAGGACATATTCTTTAAGATCATGGAAAGCAATGTGACCCCAAACCCATAGAATTTCAAGTATCAACAACAAATAATATTAAACTCTCTAAACTTGAAATACCAAAACCAGCAGCGTGCTGAGCATCCAAAACCCATGCATCATGCATTAACTATTATTTGCTAACTGATCATCATAGCACATTGCCCTCCCTCTTTTCGAAGCTACTAAACGTAAAACCATGACATCCAATTCATATATGGTTTTCATGAACAAAAGATTATCCCATTCCCAACATTAAGTGGCAAGCCATCAAGTAATCAAGGAACGACAAGCTCAAAAAAGGGGCCTGGTTAACATTCTAGTACATAAATACAAATATGAAATAGAACCTTATCCACAAAATGAATTTTTGGAGAAACCCTTGGCTCAGACAAACCATCAGACAAGAAGTAGGCAGCTGAGATAAAGATTAGATCAGAGAGGGAAAATTATTCATGAGAAGGGAACAAGCAGAATGAATCAATTTTAATTTTCATCTATCCAGTGTTCTCATTACAACAATCGCAACAGAGAAAATAAAAATCAAGAGTAATAAATAAATAAATAAATAAATAAACTCTAAAAAACAGAAGAATAGAAGAGCCGAACCAGCAAAGAACCAAAACATTCTTCAAAAACTACTACCAACTTCTCACAGACTATTCAGACATTTAATCATATAGCTTGGGAGCCAAAAGAACCAGCATCGTAGGAAATGAGCAATTTTTGTATGTCAGAGATCAACTCCAAACATCATGTAAACCAGACTAAGCAATCAAAATGACTCACATCACAAAGATGAACCTAACAACTCAGATCAGACAAAGAAGAGATAGTTTAATCAAGAACACAAACTCACAGAAATGCATGGGATTAAACACACAGTATCAGATAGTCATTTCGTCGAACAAGTAGTAAGCAACATAAAAAAAAACTAAGTAAAATAAAAAAAATGAAATGGACCAACCCACCATCCTCAATCAGGATATCAAAGCAGATTAAAAAAAATCAAATGTGATCATTTCCATTCATAATGTTCTTAATACAACCATGGCAGAAGAAAGAAGAAAAACGAAATTTACCAAGTGAAGGTTTTTCCAAATTAGCTCCCAAAAACACCCGAAGAATTCTCTCGAAAAAAGAAATTTTACACAAATCTCTCACAATTTCTCTCAGAGTAACCTTCCTCCAATTGAGCTCTCAGAGAAAATAAAAAAAATTCTAAAAAGGGGGAAAAGAGACCGAACCCCCTTCTGATTTTCGTCCTCTGTATTTATGGTAGATGGTTGGGTGAGAAGTGGCGGTTGCTTGTGATTCTTGGTTTGTAGAGCTCTAATCTTCTCCAATCCTCCATTTTTGTGCGTTTTTCTCTGCTCCACGCAAGATCAGCTACCCAAAAAATGGCATCCTCGTGCCCTGAGCTTCGTCAGTATGGGAGTCGCAGTTGCTTGTGACTTTTGTGTTGCAAAGCTCGAATCCCCTTCAAATCTTCCATTTTTGTGCACCTTTGTTATGCTCCACGCAAAATCAGCTATCTAATCCCTGCAACCTACCCAAAAATGGCATCTTCGCGCCCTGAGCTGCATCAGAATGAGCACAAAGATCCGCGGGTTAAAGCGAATCCAGGTCTCCACGTTGGGGTTATTTAGCGCCGCTGCCATGGTGCCTTGAAGCTCGTGATAGTGGCTGCTCAGCTTGGTCGCGTGAAGGAGTGGTCTTGAGATTGTCGTAAGGGCTAAGAATTTGTAGAGATAGGGAGAGACGGCTGCTGTAGGTGTGGTTGATAGGGTTTGGTGGTAAGGAAAGAATGAGTGGTGGCTAGGTTTAGGAGGGGAAGGAGCAGCAGCAAGCATGTTGGGTTATGGGTGGATCCGAATTAGGGTAAAGGATCCGGGTTTAGTGGGTCTTGGGCTGTGGGTGAATCCAGGTTTAGTGAATAGAGGTGGACCATGCCCAAACCTCTCTTTTTTTTCTTTTTTTCTTTTTCTATTTTTTTTTGTTCCTCATCATTTTTTCAAAACAAAAAAAAATTATTTATTTTTTTATTATCACCTTTTATTTTATTTAATTAATAGAAGCAGAGTTAAAAATTTTCTTCTTTGACTATCCATAACCATTTTTTATCCGGACAAAATTTGGTGTTCACATATATACATGCATCGTGGATTTTAAGCTTTTTCAAATAAATGTCAAAAGTACATTTTTAAATAGATTTATACAAGAAGAGGTGTATGTGGAACAACCTCCTGATTTTTAAAACTTTGAACTGCTCAACCATGTTTTTAAATTAAAAAAGGCCTTGTATGGTTTGAAACAAGCTCCTAGAGCTTAGTATGAAAGGTTGAGAAAGTTCCTTTTAGAAAATGGCTTTTCTAGAGGAAAGGTTAACACTACTCTCTTCATCAACCATAAAAAGCATAATCTCCTTTTTATTCAAATATATGTTGATGATATTATATTTGGTGCTACTAATGACTCTCTTTGTAAAGAATTTATTAATATTATGCAAAGTGAGTTTGAGATGTCCATGATGATAAAACTCAACTTCTTCCTTGGTCTTCAAATCAAGTAAACAAGGGATGAGACTTTTATAAGTCAATCCAAATATTGCAAAGAGTTGCTCAAGAAATTTGGAATAGAAGGTGCCAAGCAAATGAACGCACCAATGGACACTTCTTGTTACTTGGACAAGGATGAAAGAGGTAAATCGATAGAAATTACGAAATATAGAGGTATGATTAGCTCACTCATTTATTTTACTGCTAGTAGGTCTGATATTATGTTTAGTATATGCATGTGTGCTAGATATCAAGTTAATCCTAATGTCTTGTTAAAAGAATCATGAAATATCTAATAGACACTTTACAAATGGGATTGTGGTACCCTAAGGGTGCCTCTTGTTGCCTAATTAGTTATTCTGATTCTGATTTTGCTGGATACAAAATGGATAGGAAGGGCACTAGTGTGACATGTCACTTGCTTGGAAGCTCACTAGTTTCTTGGCATAGCAAGAAACAAAATAGTGTAGTATTGTCAACAGCTGAAGCTGAATATGTAGCAGCAGGGAGTTGTTGTGCTCAAATTCTTTGAATGAAACAACAACTTCAAAACTATGGTCTTGAGCTTGATCACATCCTCATAAGTTGTGACAACACTAGTGCAATCAATTGGTCTAAGAATCCTATTGTGCACTCAAGAACAAAACACATTTAAATTAGACATCATTTTATTAGGGATCATGTTCAAAAATGTGATTGCATATTTGTAGAAATAACTAAGTAACTTGCTAATATCTTCACCAAACCTCTAGCAAAAGAAACATTCTATTATATTAGAAGAGAATTTGGCTCATTGATCAATCTTGCATATGAATAAATGATTGCATTACTTTATCTTTGATTTATTTTCATTGAATCATTACTGACTTTGGCGTCGAAGTTTCCTCTAATTTTGTTTTGCAGGTACTCCACAAGTTTGGTAAGAATTCTCTTCTTATTCTGCTAATATAAACCTACTTGTTGATGTTTTCTAATAGTTTTATTCAAATAACGTAAATTTATTCGAATAACATATTCCAGTTGCTCCCAGATCTGCTATTTCGTATGTCTTATTCGAATAAGGGAACCCTTATTTGAATAACGTTTCACAGAAACGTTTTGCAGTGTGTAATGTATATTGTGTTATTCGAATAACACGAGATTTATTTGAATAACATTTATTCGAATAACGCTTGGCAGAATTGCCAAGACATTTCAGTTACTCAAGTTTTATTCGAATAACAAGTATTTTATTCGAATACCGTTTGGTAGAAATGCCAAGACGTTTCACTGATCCCAATTTTATTCGAATAACATGAATTTTATTTGAATAAAACACGAACCTTTATATGTCTATGTGCACCCACAAATCATTTCCATGTTCCTTCTCTGATTCTCTCATCAGTTTCTCTATTCCTTCTTTTCAACACCTTTCTCACGCACATCTCTCTCTCACTCCCATCTCTTCTCTCTCACTTAAACACTATACCCACACCCTTTTTACACCATGGCCTCCTCCTCCAAACATCCTCGTGTAACACCCCAAATTTCCTATCTCTTAAGCAGTAATTTTGACAGTTAACAGAATTTTACTGTTTAGTAATTTCTGGATACTGTAAAATTATTTTAATTTTTTTCGTCAGCGTATTTGATCGTTTTGAGTGATTTACTCCGTGTCAGGAAAATAAAAATTTTCGGACCGGGGAAAACTTTACGTAATTTAATTTTTACTATTAGGTTTTAATTATTTTACGTAATTTAATTTGATATTTGTGCATTTTATAATTTTTGTGATTTTTGTGGATGATTATGAAATTTTTTTACTAATTGTGGGCCCAAGGGTGTATGTGAGCCCAGGTGGCCATACGTGGGCCTAGGTGGGTCCCGCAAAGTGAAATTTTTTTTACGTATAGAAAAATTTGTACTGTTTAGACGGAGACAGGGGATCTTACTAAACCTGAATCCGGAAATAGTTTTAAAAAAAAATTTTGTACTGTGTTTTGTATTGTATTTAATTTATCGGGCGATAAAAAAATACAGTAAATATATTCTTTCGTGGGATTTTAGCTGATAAAAATATAAATTAAATTGCTTAAGTCAACCTTGGTGGTTTGGATATCCACCATTGATTTAATTAACGATGGAGACTTGATCTTGATTTAATCAACAGTGGAGATTTGATCTTAAAAGTAAATAAGATCATTTATAACCATTAGATAGAAATTAAATCAAGGGTAGAGATTTGGTCATATAAAGTGACTATGACCATTTGTAACCATTGGATATAGATTTGATTAAGGGTGGAGATTTGGTCTTGTAAAGTAACAAGGACCATTTATGACCATTGGATTTAGATTTAATCAATGGTGAAGATTTAGTCTTAAAAAGTGACAAAGACTAATTATGACCCTTGGATTAAAAGTAAGAAGGAGTAATCTTGACCCTTAATTTTGGAGACACATCCAATGACTAGAATTTAAAGGAGAAAGATTCAATGGTCTAGATTAAGTCTTCTAAATCAAAAGTCTACCTAAATCTAACTATTGAATTAATCAATGGCTAGAAATGCTTTCTAGATGGTGGCTAATAATGATGACAAATAATTAAATGCACAAGGAGAAGCATGCATGGAAGGGGACGGTTTTGGATTGTTTAGGAGACAAAGAAAAAAAAAAGCTTTATGACCATTATTACATGTCATGGTCAATGGTGTATCATTATTGATCCTTATTGATCAATTTGCATTCAAGGAGAATGCATTGGAGGGGGGGCTACGGTTTGGTGGCTTTAGAGTGAAGGAAAATTTGAAGACATCATTATTACTCCTTATTGATCATTCTTGGTCATTTCCTAAAGTCTAAAGTCTTCAAACTTTTTTTTTCTCTCATTTTCCTTCAAGCTACCTCATGGCCATGCACCCTAAAGGAGACCAAAATGGTTGATTTCTATTCATCATCTCATAAGTGTCTTTCTATTCATCATCTTCTCTAAAACAAAACACAAAAACTCCATTCTTTTCTCCTAGAACACCATTCGGCCAACATCTAGGAGCTATGTCTCCAAGCTTCTAAAATTTCATCTAAACACATTTCCTAAACCTAAACACCATTCTAAGAACATCTCTAGTTATGAGTTTTTCCAAAATCATTCATCTTGGGTTTCAAATCCAAGCTTCAAGTTTCTATCAAAAATAAAAAAATCCATCTTTGTGTTTCAAGAAAAACCATTCGGTCAAGACACTCAAAACCACCATCCTATCTCTTTTAATTTCATCCAACCATAGATCTTGAATCTACATGATATTCTAAGCAACTTTCATGTTGGAGATTTTCTCTAAATCATTCATCTTCATGGACTTTCTTTAAGATCAAAGTTATTGGGTTTTTGAGATGAAGTGTAAGGAAACTTCATTTCTTCTTTCTTTTTCATGATCTAAACCATGTTTGATCCATGGTTCCTCTTAATCAAGCTTAGTACACTAATTTTTATGTATTTTGTTTTATATTTGAGAAGTCCTTGGTGATGAAGGACTTAGAAAAAAGAAGCAAAACAAGGAGTTTTTGAGGATCTTCAAGAGGTAAGAGGGAGATCCATCTCACCAACCAAGCATGGTGGTGAGAGATAGTCTTATATTTGATGGGTGTTAAATCCATGTGATGATTCATATCCATGGTCATGTAATAATTTATATGTGTTTATGAGCTTTGATTAATTGCCTATGCTTAATATGCTTTGCATGAGTTTATGATTTTGATGGTATGCTTATACTATGCATGATGATAATATGGCATGCTTTTAATATATATATATATATATATATATATATATATATATATATATATATATATATATTGTGTATGTATGTGTATGCCATGATTTGATGATGGAAAGAAAATTAATTTCGGTCTCAATGGCCAAGGAAGAGCTACGGTTTTGATGCCCTTGATTAGGGTTCATGTTGAAATTTTTCAAGAACAAGAGAATTAATTTTTGAGCCCTAGAACATGGTGAATTTCGGTTAAGACACCTCAAGATAGGTGTTCACAAAATTAATATTTTCTTGAATGATGAAAATGGATGTTTAGAAAAAGCAAGGAAAATAAATAAAGAGTTTATTTTTCAAAGAGTACATGAACACGATTTTAGAAGGATTTTTATTAATTTATTTTGTGTAAAAAGTTTCTAAGTGTTTTACTAAACATGAGATTTAAATGAAAATAGCAATGATGATTTTAAGGATTTGCAAAGAAAGTGAAAAAGGATTTGTAAAGAAAGTGAAAATGGATTTGCAAAGAAAGTGAAAAATGAAAATGAACAAATGATTTGATTTTCAAAGACTATGAGTCTTACGTTTTTGTAAATGATTTTTAATGGTTTTGTTTGTGTAAAACCATATCAATTTAAAAGGAAAAATATTTGATGGTATCAATAGTCATGTCCACGTTTTTTTAAAGGCTTGTAATGTCTTGATTTTTATGAACAAAGTGATTTTCAAAATGAAAACGTAACTTGATTTAATACAAAGAATTTGGAAAGGGAATCAGAGTGTTTTTATCACTTGAGATAATTTTGTAAACGAAAGACAAAGAGAGGTTGAACATGTTTGAACTCTAATTTATTTTGAAGAATGATTTTGGAAGTGATTTGAGAAAAATGGAAAATATAATAGTAATTTGAAAAGTTACTAACGTATAACTTATTTTTGAGTTTTGAAAGTATATTAGAAAATGTTAAGTTTTGAAACGTTGATTTATATCAATGGAAAAGTGATTTTATGAATTATATTTTAGAAAAGGATTTCTTAAGTAAAGAAATGTGGAAAAAAATTTTCTTGAGTAAGAAAATATATTACATGAAGTATAAAGTTATATTATTTTAAGAAAAGTTGAAAAAGGAATATTTGAAAGTTGAGAAATATTTTTGTAATGAAATTGTGATAAAAAAATTATTTACATTATCTTAAAAATGTAATTTTAAAGTACGTAATTTGAAATACAGTAAAATATTTCTAAGTGTTTGGAAATACAGTAAAATATTTCTACGCGATTTGAATTACGTTTAAATATTTTACGTAATTTGAATTACTATTGAAAAATCACTACATGATGGAAAAGTGATGAATTATTTTTACGTGATTGTGAAAATAGCGAAAAATCATTATGTGATTTGAAAAGTGTTTTAAATATTTTGAAAATGAAAGAAAATGATTTACGCGACTTAAAAGGATGATTTTTAAGTTACGCGATTTCGAAACAGTGAAAAAATATTGTGGGATTTGAGAAACGTATATTTTTACGCGATTGAGAAAAACGTTGAAAAATTAGTACGTGATTTAAAAGTGCAACAGAAAAGTTGCGGCATTTTGAAAACGTAACGGAAGTATTACGATATTTTGAAAACGTAACAAAAACGTTTTGGAATTGTGAAAACATAACGGAAATGTTACGTAATTTTGTGAAAACACGACGAAAGTATTTTATAACTATGAAAATGTGATAACATTATTTTGCTGTTGAAAATACAGTATAATTTGGTACAATTTATATGCATTGGAAAGAGATGCTTGTGATTGGATTTGATGCATTATACATGCATTGGAAAAATATGCATTGAGGCATATGATACATTGAACTAATGAAATTGAAAAGATTTGGCCTTTTGGGGTAGGACTTGCACTGATATATTCGTGCATTGTATATGGCCCTTGTAGTTGAAGAGGGAATGAGAATTGATAGTGAGGTCTATGATGGATCTTGGGGACGTCGAGGCGCGGTGGTCGTCCAGTGGACAGCTGGCGAGTACCCTGTGCCACTTGGTGATGCAGTCCGTTGCAACGCATTGACGATACCCGACAAGAATACGATTCTTTTCAACAACTGGAAGATTGTCTTTGAAATTTAAAGGCGACAATTGATAGAGCATTCTCCTTGAAATTGTGAAAACCTCCATGGAGTTATTTTTGAAAAACTGAGTCTTTGTGCACATGCATAATCTGATATTTATATTTGTGTGATATATTAATTGAGGAATATTGGCTATAACAATTGTTTTGAATACTTGGATGATGATGATGATAATTAGACAATGTTGAGGGCATTATCGTAATTATTGTTTATGATAATTGAACTGATAAATGATTGGATGATGATAGTTGATTAATGTTGATGGCATGGTCATAATTGTGATATGATCTATCTGTATGATATGCTGCTTGTGTTATCTCTGTGCTGCCATGTTAGTATTGGTGTAGGTGATCTCACCTCTTTGTTATGTTGTTTTGCTGTGTCTGTACTGTTAAAATCAAATAATAGAAGGATCGAGTTGTCTTAGACATAACGGGCAATGAATACTCTGAGATGGGTGACAACAATAAGGAGTGAACATTCAGGACTCGAAGGTGTGTAGTGTTGACAAAGAAAAGATGTAGAATAGATGCCTGATGCAACAAGATGGATACACAACAGAATAAGTATGATAAGTTTTAACGTTAGTGTTGTACCGTGCTATTAAGTAGGACCCATCATGGGGTTTGCTACTGTTAAAAAAAAAGAGTCTGTTAGTTTTATATTTCTCTTTAAATTGTGAAATATTAATTAGTGTCAATATTGCATATGAATCTGTTTCAATATATATATATATATATATATATATATATATATATATATATATATATATATATATATTTTCAGTATTACATATAAATTTCAGTAAGTTTATATTTCAACAAGAAAGAAATTTTAAAACTCACTTTTTATAACTCAAACTTTGTGCGAACTTCTTTTCAGATTATGAGTCGGGAGTCAGACATGTGATACCCTATGGAGGATGTTACACTTCGCACTAAGACCGCACCCACAAATAACCTGTTGGATCTTTGCAGGCTATCATCCAACGATGAAGACAGAAACAGTTTCAGCAATAGCTTCATTATGAGAAATTTAGTGCAGCCTAAATACATTGATCTTCCCTGGTTCGGGAAGGAAGAGAGCTTTGGATTCTTGGATGAGCTGCAACACTAGGGAGTTTTGAGAATATGTTGCTACAAGGACAAAATCTATCCTGACCTGGTAAAAATGTTCTACTGTAATATCATACTTGAAAATGAAAATATTATTTCTGAGGTCAGGGATCAGCAAATTGTGATCACTTCTGTCAAATGGATGGATAAGTTTGGCATGTGTGCTTCTGGGCCTCCTATTAAAGAAGAGAGCAGGCCTCTGGACTACAAAAAAGATGAAGCCATTAGTATGATTGTGAAGCCTGGCACGATGATTCAAAAGGCTGGGTTAAAGGGAGGAATGCTCAAGAGTCAGGAAAGGCTCCTTCATTATGCCTACACATATATTCTTGCCCTTCGTGGTGGGAATTATGTTTACTTGACGGAGGACGACTTCTGCATGATGTGGATTCTGAAGAAGGGCCATAGAATTAATTGGCTAAACTTTATCAGCAAACACATGATGAAGGTTTAGGGGCAAAGAACGAGCTGAGTTGCCATATGCGCTACTGATTACTGCTTTCCTAAGGGACTACCCTCAAGTATTAGAGACGAAACAAGCTGTTGTGTTGACTCATTTTAACATTTTTAGGCAATACACACTCAAAAAGATGAAGATGGTCAACACTGATGTTAAAGGATGGGTATACCCTGATGAGGTTGGAGAAGCTGGAGCAGAAGAAGAAGAGGCTCCTGAGGAGGATGCCCTTGTTGTACCTGGAGAAGCTCTAGAGGATGGTGCTCTTGCTACTGATGCTGCCCTTGCTGCTGATCCTGTGTCAAATGAACAACTTTTGACAACCATGCTCAACCTCAAGGCCTACATGGAAAACACCAATAGCATCATCTTTGATCGGCTTGAGGCAATAGAGCACGAACAGGCTGCTTTGAGAGCCTTGGTGTCTGGGTAGGCTCCTAGTTCCCCTCCTCCGCCATTGGATGCATATTTTTAGGACTCTTAATTTTAGGATCCTTGTTTTTATTTACCTTTGATGTAATTGGCCTTATTTGTTTCTGAATGAATAACATGAGTATTCTCTTAGTTATATTGTGCAAATCAATGATATGAGAATCGATTTGAATAGTTTTGCTTGTCTTTCTAATCATCACTGAATATATTTGATTAAAAAATATTTGATTAAATTTAAAATGTGGAAGATAATTTTGATCTTTAACCAATTATTCATGTAATTTCATGCATATATGATGGTTAGTCTTCTAAAATATTAGCCTTGGGGCAATACTTATAGAATCAATAATAATGAGAAAACAATTATAGCTTTTATTTTATTATTGACTTAGAAGGAAACCTATTATACATGTCAAGTTTTCATCCATTTAGTTTAGATTTCCTTGCAAGAGTATTTTCCTTCCTCATATAGAAAGAATTGAATTTTTTTAAATAAAGAAATTATAATAATTTCATAAATAAATATTTGATTAATCGTAATAAGGAAGATTTAATTATGACAATTACTAATCAAATATTCTAACTTATACCTTGTCAATTAAGATCAATAATAAGGAGGAAATAATTATTACTTCTTTATCCTTTGACATACAAGGAAATGCATAACGAGAAAACAATTATTGCTTTACTATTTTTTGACTTTTGAAAATAAAAAATAAATATTTGATTAAATGAAAAATAAGGAAAATATAATTTTGCTAATCATATACCCAATTAAATATTATTACATATTACTATAATTATTTCAATGAGAATTAACAATATGGAGGAAATACTTATTTCTTCCATTTTTTATACTTACAAGTAAAACTACAAGGAGTAAATACTTATTGCTTCGTCAATATTTTTTTAAGATTTATAGGAAAAAAAAAGATTGATATAGATTTACCCTTGGATTTATTAAACTAGATTAGTACATGTATGATGCATGTGCAAGTCTCATACGATGTATATATTTATCTCATATGATATTTGAGATAATATTAAAAATTATATAATAAATAAATTAATATTAAGTAAAAAAATCTTATATCTTTAATTGTAGAGAATATTTAGTTCTTATTGGATAATATTAAAAGTAAAAAATTATGAATAATACAAACATAATAAAATAAAAGTTATAAATTTTAAATATTTATTTATTTTTTAGTCTTTAATTTTTTTTTCAACGTGACATGATTTTTCCATTGTAATGACACATGTACACTTCTATTAAATTATAGTTTGATATATCACGTGACAATTATTAAGAGTACATATTTGTCACATGACACATTTTTTTCATTGTAACGACACATGTATATTTCTATTTAAATTGTAGCATGACATGTCACATGACAGTTATTAAGAATAAATATTTGTTACATGACAATGTTTTATACATGCATTGCCATGTCAGAGAGACACATATCATGATTTAAAGACATGTATATTATCTTTATATATTATGTAATTGTTTTTGGTATAATTAGAGTTGAGACCAAAACATTTTTTATTTTTTAATATTTTTTTTTTATATTTTATTTTATTATTATTTTATTTTTAATTTTTCAATCAATTAGTATTTGTATTATTTCTTCTTTATACATTTATTATTCATTGTTTTTATCATATTAATATATTATATTATATTATTATATTTTTTCTTGATTAATTTTCTAATCAATAATATTTTTTACTTAATTTTTTATATTGACACATGTTGATCCTTAATTCAATTTTTTCAATTAATAATATTTTTTTCGAAATTGATTCAATCTCAAATTAATAGCAAATTTTTAGTTCTAAAATTAATGGGAATTTAATTTCAATATATTCTAAATTGATTTTATCATATTACATTTTTATTTTTAGAATTTTTTTCTTTTTTTTGGTACAAAAATTGGCTGAAGCCCTATTACTTTTTCCTTTTTTACGTATTTTCCCATGCCAATGCATTTGAGAAAATATTGTAAAAATATATTCTAAATTAATTTTAATAAATTAATATTTTTTTTTCTTGTGGTTTAGTTTTTTAACTATCATAAATAAGGGTGGAAACAGGCCAGGCCAGGTTAGGTTTTGACTTAAACAGGCCTGACATGTATCCTAATTATAAGGCTTGAGTTTGGCCTGTGAGTCTGTAATAAGCCGATTTTCAAGGTCTGGTATAACCTTTTTAAAAGTCTGGCTTGACCTGAAAGTCTATTTAAAGACCTACTTTGCAATAAGACCTTTAAATAGGCCAACAGACATACATTTAAATAGGCCAACAAGCTTTTACATAGACTAACAAACTTACTTTTAAATAGGTCAACATGTCTTTACATAGGCTAACAAACTTACATTTAAATAAGTCAATATGCCTTTACATAGACTAACAGGCCTAAGCCTTAAAATAAGTCAATGGGCCTATTCAAGGTCAATAAGTCTTTGTTATGACTTAACACTCACCTTCTAATTTTATAGATGCTCACTACTTTCTTATTTTAGTCTTTGGTCGATGTAGGACTTGGAGATATACCAAGTTACAAACAACTTAGTATATCTACAAGTCCCACGTCGACCAAAAATCAGAGTAAGAAAGTAGTGATCATCTATAAAAGTAGGAGGTAAGTATTAATTTATTATTTTTATTCTAATAAGTATATTACATTAAATATATTGATAAATATGTTATTTCTATTTTAACTTACTAACTTAGGTTTTAGTTACTAATTTTTAATAAAATCTAATTTAAAAATATATTAATATATTACAATAAATTTATAATTATAATTATAATTATTATAATAAATATATATTATATTATATATAGTTAAAGCAAGGCTTATCAAAGCTTAACAGACCTATTAGATGACTTGAGGTCTGACCTTTTTAGTTAAACAGACTTTTAAAAAAGTTTTGACCTAACTTGTTTAATAAACAGGTCAGGCTAGGTCAAGCCTCAGGCAGGCCAGGCCATAGGCCCTTAACGGGCAACCTTTCACCCCTAATCATAGATTCATTCAAGATCTACTTATTTAATTTTGTTGTAAATTGAACTCTAAATTAATTTTTAATCATTCAAAGTCAATATTTGTTAATGGGACATTTAGTAGTTGATTTCATTATATTATAATATTCTTTTTAACCAATTAGAATCAATTAAATTTTATTTAATCACAATAAATCTTTATTAATAAGGCCACCTATTCATTATTTTTGATATATTATATTCTTTTCAATCAATCATGAATATTAACTTATCCGTCATGATATTTGTTTATTTCTTAATTTTATTATACTATTATTCTATTTTATTAACGTTTTAATCAATTAGTATTTTTACATTTTTAAAATGGTAGGTGAGTGAGCTACCACTTTGAGGTCGGAAGCAACTTGAGATATGACCCCTCCCCACTCAAGAGTTGGGAGCAACTTGGGGTATGACTCCTTCTTAAGGGGTATTTTTTACAAGCTGAGGTTTGAACCTGAGACCTTCTATTACCAGGAGAATCTTAACAGAGTTCATTCTATTTGCAGGACTAACTTGTTTTCGTTAGACCAAACTCACTTGAGTTAAAAAAAACAAAAAAAAAACATGTTATCAATTTATTATAGTTATATTTTATGTAACATGAAATTAAATGTTATATTCAAAATATAACTAAATATTACAGTTATATTTCACTTAACAGCATATATGGATTTGTATCCAAACTGATCATACGAATTACCATTAATCCTAGTAGAAGGCTTTGAAAACATAGGATTTAAAGCAATTATATTAGCACCCGTGTGATGCACATGCAAGTCTCATATGATGTATGTACTTATTCCATATGATACTTGAAATAATATTAAAGATCATACAATAAATAAAATTAATATTAGGTAAAAAAAATCTTATATCTTTAATTATAGAGAATATTTAGCTCCCACTAGATAATATTAAAATAAAAAAATTATGAAATAATATAAATATAATAAAATAAAAGTTATAAGTTTTAAATTTTTATTTATTTTTTAGTCTTTAATTTTTTTTTTCAGCGTGACATGATTTTTCCATTATAACAACATATGTACACTTCTATTTAAATTGTAACATGATATGCCACATGACAGTTATTAAGAGTACATATTTGCTACATGACAGCGTTTTATACAAGCACTACCATGTTAGAGAAATACATGTCATAATTTGAAGACATGCACCTTCTCTTTATATATTATATGATTAAAGTACACTATCTTGAGAGTGACTTAATTATTTAGTGTACTTCAAAGAATGACACATGTCGTTCTTAACCTCTCTTCTTTTAAATTTTAAATTCAAATATTCTTTTAAAATACTTTTATATATTTCCTTTATAATTTTAATTTTTTTCTCTTTGCATCTGTTTTGTAGATTCTACCTGAATTTAAAAATACTCATATAATGCACGAGATATTTACTAGTTAATTGCAAAAGTATGAACGAAGAGTGCAATACAAGTGTCAACTCTAAAAGGTAAATAAAAAAGAAACATATTGGTTAATAAGAAAATCAATCACATAAAGAATATAATATAATAAAATCAATAAATAAATGTCTCTATTAATGAAGATTTATTAGGCTAAAATCAGCCAACTCTGTCGCAGCTAGTAATTCAAAGTTAGCAATAGAGACTTCTTCTCCCTCTCCTACGATTCCCTCGCCGTCTTCGTCGGCTACCGCAGCCGTGAGCTAGGGTTTGTCACCTCCGGTGGTGGCCGCATCAAGGCGCGTGGCTCCTCCTATGTTGACGCCACACTCAGTGTTGATGCTTTTAAGGTCATCTTCGACACTTTCTACTTGTTTAAAGATTTGGCCAAAGGTGTGATGCCATTTGATACTGATTCGCGAATCGAAGGGAAGCTGGGGTTGTTCTTCTTCAAGGTTCCTTTGAAGGCAACAGTGTCATGTGAAGTCGATGTGAATATAAACAGTTAGACAATTGTTCGTCAAGATTGCTATCCTGAGGTGAGAATTATAGTTTCTTCCATCAATGGTAGTTCGCAATTTCATCTACATATTGAATGCTAAGAAACAAGCTGCAAACAGATACATGCTGCAAACAGATACAAGCTGCAAACTCTGAACTGATCGATACTCGCTCTCGCAGATTTGAAAACAGAACCCGTAAATAGTACCCAAACAGCAACCCACTCTAGTTTTCATCCAAGTAAGGTCACAAGTTATTCCAATCACCTCCGACCGGCTTTTCCTCCAAGCGCCCCCGCCGGAGCCGCTCCCACGCGTCGTCACGTTTGCATTCACTTCCAGCCTCGTGTAGGCAACGCGCCACCTTTCGGTCACTGGAGCTCCTCGTCAGTGGCTCCTTCCACCTCGCCAGCGTCTTCTGCTCCTGTTTTTGTGGCTGGAACTTCCTTCTGAGGCTCTTTGGATAGTGGGCTCTTTCATTCACCTTCTCTGTTTTGTTCTCTTTCATCCTGACTCAAGGAAAATGATTTGAGGGAGAGATTCTTCTCTTACTTTCTGAAGATCTTCGCGCACCAATAGCCGCATTTCCTCAACCACTACGTTAGTGCAACCAGCTGACCTCAACCACCTTGCTACAACATAGTCATTGTCTTTCGCTGTGACAATGGTTGCCTCTTGATCTCTGACCTTCCGACAGGTCACTTGGTGGCGTCAGTCTGGTCCAGCGCCGGGGGAGGGCTGGCGAGATTGACTGACGGTCGGCGACTTTGTGGGCTGTTTTTTTCTCGTTTTTATGGTGTTTTTCGGTGGTCTTTCACTCTTTCTTGTCTTCAGCCTCTATTTCGTGGTTTTGGTTTGTGTTTTTTGAGAATGGGAGAGTCTTGACTTGCTAACCTTTGTCAGCTCATCCTACTTATTTATGGGAGGTGTTAAGCTGATTGCCATTGAAGTCAAATGCTTTGACTTGGTGCTTGAAGATTAGGGCAAGCTCTTTCATTTATAAATGATAGAGAGGGGTCGTAGGTTTATGAAATCTCTATTGCTGGGCAGAGATGCTTCTTCTTGGCTTTTATCCTCATTCAAGGACAAAGCCCTGTTTACTGATCTCTCCTTCATAAGGCACTTCGAAGGTGAGGGCAAAGTCTTCTCTGTTTTTCGGGGTCGAAATAAGAGAGGTCGATATGTGTTGGTGACATAATTCTTTGGTAATGGAAAGAGGAATTCGATTATTGTCCCTGAGGGTCGATTGTGCTCAGAGTGGAATCATTTCGGAAGGGCTTTATCAGATTTATTGGTGGCAAATCCTTTGAAGGGCATTGTGAAACTTTCCAAACAACGCTATCCTTTTTCTCAGCAGTCATTGATCAGGGGAAAATCTTACTCTGGTGCAGTCAAGAGTGAAGGCATTTGTGAAGATCATAGTGCTGTTCGTATTGTGAAACATGTGGTTAAGGGTTTGTTTTTAAGGAAAGAGCTAGGTTGTAAGGAGACTGAATTTGGTCATTTATTGAGAATTGATGTTGACCTGGGAGGGAAAAGGTCTGTGAAATGGGTTAATGAAGGGAATGTAGTCAAGAGACACAAAGGCAGTATTTTCTCAAGATTAGGACCCAAGGTGGATGTCTTTTCAAGGTTAGGACCGAAATTGACTTATCCTCAGCCCTTTTTCAGCAGTTGGACTATCATTTCAATTTGGAAGAAAGAAAGTAAAGATCAGGCAAATTTGGGTTCCTAAGGTGTACTCAAGTAGGCCAGCGACGGGAACCTCTTCAAGCCTTCTAGCTCCTCCTTTCCCAGGTTCTCAACATGGTTGTAATGAGCAAGATCTTGTGGGTGGTTTGGATACAACGGGTAATGTTGAAACAGAAAGTGCTAAGTCAACCTCGGGTGCGGCCATTTCCATTAAGATTGATTCTTCCCATATTCCTTTTTCCGCTACTGTTCAGATTGTTGAGTGTGTTCCTTTTTAGCATTCTCCCTTGACGGAAATGTAACCTGAGTTATCAAAGGATGGGGATAAACAGGAGGGTACTCGAGTGCCAGAGTTTTTGGATCCTTCATTTGACTCAGATTTCTCCTCTCAAGATAAAGGTGAAGATTTTGAGTCAATTTTTGATTTGGAAGACTCTGAAGAGGGTCGGTTGCTCATTCATAACTTGCAGCATCTTATTCCGGATTGCACTAGAATTAACAGCGAGCTTCTTGAACCTGAGTTGGACTTGTCAGGAATTCCTAAACTTTTTGAACAAAGATTTAGAACAGATGATGAAAGGTCTCCTTCTGATCTTGAAATTGATGTTAATTCTATGAAGGACAACTATGTTTAGACTCAAGATTTGTCTAATACAGGGAGTGATTATCACTTTTTTATTCCTCAATTTTCAACCTCTCTTTCTATAGTTGATCGTGTTTCTCCTCCTATTCATTTTTGTACTCAATCTTTTGTGGTCTTTTCAGGTAAAAAAATTGAGAACTTTCTTCAAGGAGATGGGCTTCTTCCTATTTCGATGCCAACCTCTTCTTCTATCTTAAACAACAATGCCAGTGGGAACTGAGTTGAGGAAAGTGTCAAAGATCTTAGTTGTCATACTAGTAGTGTCAGGGACAATCTGAGTTCTCATCCTTTAATGCAAGAGTTGGGGGTCAAGGTGGTCAATTCTAAGGGGTGGTCTAGCTTCTTAATTGATTCTCCATCAACTTATGTTCAAAAAAAAAAGTTGACTAGAGAATTGGATCATTTGGTTTCTACCATTAACTATCGAAGGAAGGTTGGAAAGCGGGTTGGTAAGTTAGTTAATAAAGATTCTTAGTTGGAATGTTAGAGGATTATGGAGTTGTCAGAAATGTAAGAGAATTAGGGAGATAATCTACAAAAAAACTCCTGACGTGGTCTTGGTTCAAGAAACCAAACTTGAGGATTCAGATGCTTTACTAGTTAAGGACTTGTGGGACTCTAGATTTAAGGATTGGGAGTGTTTCCCTTCTCTTGGAGCGTCGGGAGGTATGTTGAACATTTGGGATACTGGGTTTGCCTCTAAGATTGATTCTATCTTCGGTATCTTCTCAGTGTCTGTCTTGTTAGATGTAAAGGGGAGAGGTCAGTGGTGGATTACTTTGGTTTATGGCCCTAATAATCCTAGACAGCATTATTTCTTCTGGGAAAATCTAGATTTTTTGTCTTCCTTTTGTGAGTCGCATTGGTGTCTATGTGGGGATTTCAATGCAGTTAGATCCCCAGCCGAAAAGTTAGGAGGCGTTCGTCTCATTTCTTCTATGAGGGGTTTTGATAGTTTTATTAGGGAGTGTAGCCTTAGGGATATTCCCCTCTCTAATGCTAGATTCACTTGGTCGGCTAGAAGACAATTCACTGTTGCTTCTCGGTTGGATAGATTCCTGTTTACCTCTACCCGGGAGGATGTTTTTCCTGATCTGGTGCAAGAGAGCTTATCTCGTTCTTTTTCTGATCACTTCCCTATCGTGTTGGAATCAAGTAAGGTGAAATGGGCCCCTACTCCTTTTAGGTTTGAGAACATGTAGCTTAGTCATCACTCTTTTCTCCCTTTTGTTAAGGAAGTTTGGAGTACAACTTCTGTTGAGGGCTGGGAAGATTTTAAATTTATGAGGAATTAAAACTTCTCAAGGAAAAGCTGAAAGAGTGGAATAGGTTGGTCTTTGGGGACTTTCGGATTAGAAAAGAAAATATTTTGAAAGAGATTGATTCATTGGATAGATTGAGGTAATCTCTCAGAGGTTTTGTGTGTTAGGAGACAGAAGCTAAGACTAGATTTATATAAAATTCTAGTTAAGGAAGAATCTAGTCGGAGACAAAAGATGAAATTTCAATAGGCTAAGGATGGTGATGCTAATTCCAAGCTATTTCATAGTGGCTTCTGGAAGGTGTAGAAAGAGCTTAATTAAGGAACTAGAACTTGAGGATGGTAGTGTTGATAGAGATATTGAGGTCATTGCTGCTGAAATTTCTAGGTTCTACTCAGAGTTGTTTGTTGAAGATATGCCTATTAGGCCTTTCATTGAGGATTTAGATTGGTGTCCCATTGTTTCGAATAAGGCTCGTTGGTTGGAAAGGCCTTTTGAGGAGGAGGAAATCCGTAGGGCTGTTTTTAGTTTGGGGAAAGGCAAAGCGCCTGGTCCTGATGACATTACTTTTGATTTCTTTCAAAATTGCTTGGATATTGTCAAGCCTGACCTCCTTAGGGTGTTTGCTGAATTCTTCCTTAATAGGAAAATTGGAGTTTGCACGAACTCAACTTTCATATCTCTTGTACCCAAGAAAGATAGGTCGATTAAAGTAAAGAACTTTCATCTCATCAATTTAGTATCTAGTGTTTATAAGATCGTAACAAAAGTTATTGCTTCTAGACTAAGTGAGATCCTTTTTGATACCATCTCTGAGAACCAAAGTACTTTTATTCTGGGTCGGCAAATTCTTGATGCTACTTTCATTGCTAATGAAGTGGTGGATGATGTTAGATCCAAGAGAAAAATGGTCTTGTTTTTAAGTTAGACTTTGAGAAAGCTTATGATCGTGTTAGTTAGAGGTTTTTTGGACAAAGTTTTGGATAGGAAATGTTTTAGGGTAAGATGGAGAAATTGGATTTCAGGGTGGTTATCCTCTTCCACTTTTGCAGTCATTGTGAACGGGGAACCTAAATCTTGGTTTAAGGGTTAAAGGGGAGTGAGAAAAGGGGATCCTTTATCTTCGTTTCTTTTTACCATTGCGGTCGATGTGCTTAGTCATTTAGTGTCTAGAGTTGTAAATAATGGGTTGGTTAAGGGGTTAATTATTAGTTCAGAGGAGGTTTTAATCGCTCATTTTCAGTTTGTCGATGATACTATTTTCTTCTTGAAATTTGATGTTGATTCTTTTGTTAATTCTTTGACTATTTTGAGGTTCTTTGAGGTCATTTCGGGTCTTAAGATTAATTTGGCAAAAAGTGATTTGGCGGGTGTGAATGTGGACAATCAGATTTTATCCACTTTTGCTACTTTAGCAGGTTGTCAAATTCTTTAGTGACCTCTCACTTACCTTGGGATTCCTTTGGGAGGTAATCCTTATGCAGCTTCTTTTTGGGACCCGGAGGTTTGTAAGATCTCTAAGCGATTAGATTGTTGGAAGGGTGCCTTTTTTATTTGGGTGGTCGAATCACTCTTATTCAGTCTTGTTTGTCTAGCATCCCTCTTTATTTTCTCTCTCTTTTTCATATTCCTGTGGCTGTGACTCAGAAATTAGAAAGAGTTATGAGGCATTTCCTCTAGTCGGGGGCGGGAGATTCTAGTAGAGATCACCTTGTTAGTTGGGAGGTTTGTTGTAGACTTAAGAAGAAGGGAGGTTTGGGTCTCGGTAATTTGGTGTCCAAGAACAAGGCTTTGACAACTAAGTGGCTTTGGTGTTTTCCTTTACAAACTTCTTCTTTATGGCATCATGTTATTCGAAGCAAGTATATCTTGCATCCCAATGGGTGGGATACTAATTCTGCAAGTAAAGTTTCTCATGCTAGTCCTTGGAAATTTATCTCTCAGGGTCTTCCTTCCTTTACTTCTCTTTTGTCCTTGCATCTAGGTAATGGTTCTCGTATTAATTTTTGGGAAGATATTTGGGTTGATGCTGTCCTTCTTTTTGAGGCTTTTCCAAGGCTGTTTTGCCTTTCTTCTTTACATAATACCCCTATTTGCCAATTTTTTTTCTCATGATAACTTCTCTTGGAACTTTCATTTTTTCAGAAATTTGCATGATAGAGAAGTTAGTGAGCCAGAGTCTCTCCTGATTTTGACTGATTCTTTTCGTCTTTCGTCTGTGCCTGATTCAAGAACTTGGACCCTTGAATCATCAGGAGTTTTCTCTTGTAAATCTTATTATCAATTCTTGACTCAATCTTATAACAAGAATAGATTTGTCTTGGATAAACCCATCTGGAAATCCAAAGCTCCCTCAAAGGTCAAAGCTTTTGTCTGGACTGTTGTTCTTAACAGGATTAACACTAATGACATGTTTCAGAAACGCAGGCCTCTCACTGCTTTGTCTCTACATAGGTGTATTATATGTGGTTCAGATTTGGAATCAGGAGTTCATCTCTTTTTGCATTGTTCTGCGGCTAATTATCTTTGGAATAAACTTTTTGGGATCTTTTGAGAGTCTTGGGTTTGCCTGATGGATTTGCATCTTTTTCTCCTTACCAAATTCAAAGGTTTTGGTACTTATAAAGAAGCGAAGATTTTATGGCAATGCTCTGTTTATGCTGTTCTTTGGTGTATCTGGTTGGAAATGAATGCAAGAATCTTCAAGGACTCTTTTATGACTCTAGACTTCATTTGGGATAGGGCTACCCTTTTGGCATCCCTTTGGTGTTTTGTTCATGATCTTTTTAGTGGTGTTTCTTTAGTAAACATACAAAGGGATTGACATGTCTTGTTGCATGTTTTTTTCACATAAGTTTTAGTTATTTCTTTTAGTTTTCTTTTTGTGAGGATTCCTTATTCTTTTTCTTTGTATTCTCTTTTTCTCATCTAATAATATTTTTTTATAAAAAAAATTAATGAAGACTTATTTTTTATTAAAAATTAATTTAGATTTAATTAGGTACAAGATTAAAGGAGATGGTCATCAATAATTAATACCATAAGAAAAATATAATATAATAAAATTAATCCATGATATATTGGAATTAAATTCAGATTAAATTAAGTTTGACTCAATTTAATAAATTAATATTGGTTAATTAATAAAAAGTTCGAATGGGGAATGCAATACGAGAAAAATAAGTAAAAAGTAATTGAAAAATCAATAAAAAATAATATAATAAAATCACTTAATAAATATCTCCGTTAATGATATTTGATTTTGATGGATTAAAAATTAATTTATATTTTGATTTGGAACAAAATTAAAGAATAAAATTATGAATTAACTCTTGAAAATGAAGAAATTAATATAACAAGAAAAAATATAATAAAATCAATTTTATTAGATGTGCAAAGTCTGCTGGGAAAATCCATTTGTCCTTTTTCTTTTCTTTTCTCTTTATTTTGTCTACCTTTCTTTCTTTCTTTCTTTTTCGACTTTTAGGCTTAAGAATGATACTTCCCTCGTCTAAAGAATTTCATATAGGCTTCAAATGACAGCATACATTCATCATAATTAACAGGTAAAGCATACACGGCATTATGACCGCAAAGGCAATAGAACATAACAGGTGATAAAAGTAGATGGAAAATTCTTTTCACGCACCACTTTTTCGCACACTATTTATACAGTGGTGATTTACATGTAAATAATTAGTTATTAATATATATTATATGATGATTAAAGATACTAATTGATGTACAAATAATTAGTTATTGACATGTAAATAATTAGTGATAAATGTGTATTATGTGGTGATTTTTTGTATAACAGTTATATTATATTAATGTCTCCAATCATTACATAATTTTCACCAATCATTAATTATTTACACATTAATTATTAATTATTTACACGTTAATTAATATTATCAATCACTATATAATACATGTTAATTATTAATTATTTACATGTGAATCACTAATATGTAAATGATATACAAAAATAAGTGTTCAAATAGCAAAATTGAAAGTAGATAACTGTTGCATCATTAAGTTAAGCGCATCCATGCTCCATGCCTTAGAAGTCATTGATTTAGGAGAGTTTTAGATCAATTATTAAAAATAAAGAAGGCCAACCTAGTAAGCAAGTTATTGGGAAAAATTGTACGTTATAAAATTGAACCCTAAAAAATACTAAAATTGTGTGTAACTATTTACAGAAAAATTCTATTCTTTTAACCCCAGTATATGACCAAAATTTAAAAATTAAATTTAAAATTACTTGTCAATTTTTTTTTTGAAAAAAAAGGCCAAGACGAGTGATGTTGGTTTTTTAAATAAAAAATATTAAAAAACTTATTTTTTTCTAATAATAAGTTTAAAAAACCAAAATAGTCTTCAAAATAAATATTATAATAAAAATTATATAATAACGAAAGATAAAACAACCGATTTTGTTTAAAAAACAAAAATAAAAAAATACTTGGACTTGTAAAAAAAATTACAAATATTAAGAAAATAATTTTAAAAGTATTTATATGAAATATTTACTCATTACTAAGCTTGAACCAACAACATAAATACTATTGAAGTATATGAAATATTCACATTGAACTATTAGGGGTGTCTGTTGGATGAATTTTGTAACATTTTTTAACCCAACTTATTCATCAAAGTGCTAGCTCTAATTTTTTAAGACTCATTTTCTGTGCTTAAGTTTTAAGTTTATCTTAGTTTAGATGCTTAGCAAACAAATACTTTTATGTCCATATATTGTGTTTTCATCAGAAAACTCACTACATTCGTATGATACTTATACTAACTGATTGTCTCTATTAGTTGAGCATTGTTAATGTATGTTTTGAAGTGTGCACTACTCAAAATTTTATTAGAAAGTAGCTCAGAAAATCATCAGAAAAGCTTATCAGAAAACGTATAAAAAAGGAGATAAGAAAACCATTAGAATAGTTTGATTAAAAAAGTATTTTAAGGACAACTCTCAAGACATTTTGATTGCTTCATAACAAGTCTCTATCACCAAACAAACATTTTGATACTATGAAGAGACGTTGGAAAGCTACTGCAAAGGTGATCAAAAGAAGACAAAATAACGGCTAATTTTTCCTGATGGACCAAAAAAATTACCAGGCGCATTTAATGCACTCTCAATGGCTAGAATTGATCAATGCCTATAAATTGAAGTTGTTTCAAAGCATTAAAGGCTTGAAGATTTGGTTGGTGAATGAATTTATTACTGAGAAAAGTCTTGTTACTACTCTTTGATACTTTTCTCAACTCTGTTGTACCTTTATGATATTTAGAAAAGGCCTATAAATTGAAGTTGTTTGATGATGTTTTGTTTGGATTCCTAGTTGGAACCCATTCGGCCTATAAACCGCTGATCTTAATTTGAAGACTTTGATGTACAAGTATTTAATCCTTGATGGTTATGGTTGAAGACTCTTTAATTCATTTGTTTAATTGTTAACCATGCTTTGATGGGTAATGAAGTTACAAATTAAAATTCTAATGCTTGGAGTTACAAGGAAACCGTTGCCTAGCTTAGGGTGATTTTAATTTTTGAAGTTTGGTTCTTTCAGGGAAAGAAGAGATAGATTAATTAGAACATGTTAATAAAATTTAGGAGTCTTAGAAATTAGAAAAAATGAAGCTTGAAAACAATCAAAACTCTCACCCAAGCCATATGGTAGTTTCGACCAAGGAGGAGAGTTAGGCATGGCAAGGATAACATTATTATTTGCCCAAGAAGTTGTTCACAAAATGAGGGCTAAGCAAGGTAAAAGGGATACATGGCTATCAAGATCGATTTAGAGAAAGCATATGATCGTCTAAATTGGTCGTTTGTGAAATATAGTCTGAAGGAAATAGGCCTTGATGATAATATTATCAACTTAGTTTGGTCTTGCATTTCTTCTTGCTCAATGGACTTCGTGTGGAATGGTGAATGTACTGGTGTCTTTCATCTGACCAGGGAAATCCTCTATCTCTGTACCTTTTTGTTATAAGTATGGAGATGTTATCTCATTTAATTTCTTTGGCGGTTGGGGAAAAGTATTAGAAATCAATGTTCATTGATATGGAAAATTCACAAGTATATGAAATTAATTAAGTAAAAAAATAATAAAAAAAATATCGTTATCATAGAGAGTATTTACTAATCATCAACATTATATTAACACTACTATTCTTTAAATTATTAAAAGAGATTTTAATTTAATTAAATTTAAAAAAATTAAAATTAATTAATTAAATTCAAATGATAGATAACTTAATTAAATTCAAATGAACCCTATATATATTGTCATATGGTCTTTCTAGCTTGCAAACTTTATCCAAGGAATAATGATAGATAACTTTTTGTTACACCTCTAAAATGCAATGAGAAGAGCAACTAGAAAAAGAGAACCAACCATGGTTCTCGTTAATATTTCTAGAGCCAAAAGACAAGCAAGTTTGGAACTCCATGATGCTTGAACACATATTTAGTAGGTTGGTGGTTTGGGTTCACCATTGGCTGGCTCTGGGCTTGAAGGACTTATTGAGCTTCCTGAATGTTCAAACATTGGTTCGATCAACACATCTTGCAAATTCCAAGATGAGAATACCAAAATGAAAATTTATCCTTTCTTATATTTTTTTAGGTTTTCCTGCGCTATCCTTTCGCCCGAAAGGCAAAGGATTAATATACTACAGTACTATCTGACTTCGAAGAGGAGGAGTGCTCTCAACTATATTTTTTTTTTCATATACATAAGTCAAGAATCAAATCCTTGACCACATACTTAATGTGACTAAGTCCATTACTACTTAGACCAATGATATGTTGGTTATCCTTTTCTATATTGACACCACACTAGGATGGATATTTCACATCCACTTATCATTCATAATAATAAAAGGATGAAGAGGGGAGCCAGAGCATGTTTAAGTTGGACGTTGTCTTTGATTAATTGGTTTAGCACTAGTTCAAATTTCGACGGTGAATGCCTGGAAATCCAAGAAAAGAAAACGTCATGTTATGAAACTCCTTATCTAGTTGGTTTGGCATGCAGATAATGATAATATAAAGGACTTTTCTATTAGAAGAAAACTCTGGAGCAAAAAGAACCAAACTTGCGAAGTAGACAATAAGGCTGGACGGGAGAAGGAGCATAATGGCACACCAAGGAACTTAGTTTGCATGAAATATATAGACTTTAGTGGTTGAAAAATTTGAAATTAAAGGAGGAAATTATTATGGAAATAAAGACTCAGAGAATTAAGGCACACCATCAGCCGTGTCAATCAACTATTTATCGTGAATTTTCATTCAAGTTTTTGGGCTTATATAGTTATATATATGTTACATGTAAGGAAAGGTCTGTGATTAGAACAAAAATTAACACATGGTAATTATTTGACCTATTTAAATGTAAATTGAAATCTAATCAAATCACTAACTAATCATGCAAATTTGTCTTAGCCATGTTTAACAATCAAATAGAGTTAACTTAAATTCAAATATTAGAACTCCAATTTTACAATTTAGTAAAGGATTGTGATTGACAACAAAATTAATTAAAATTGAAATTGAAATTAATGATGATTGAAATCTATTTTAATAAAAATTAATTAGGTCCAACGTAAAAGAAAAAATGTCATTTATCATAAGATTCAACGACAACTATGCCTAAAGGAAAACAGTAAGGAAGTGAGAGAGATTAGATTTACTTTTTTATTCCTTACAACGCTTTTTTTTTTTAAAGATGAAAATAAATATAAAAATTCATAATAACAAAAATTTAAATTCTACAATTAAATAGAGTGACATTATATATTAATTGTTGTAATTTTTAGTACTATAACCATATAAATTCGAAATTGAAGGCAATTCTGCATCCTTAAAATCTGGTAATAATTATTACAATTAAGTAAAATTAAAAGAAAAAACATTTTCACCAAAAAGAATAAATAACAAAAAAGGCATGACAATTGTCTTATCTCCCTTTATTAGAATTTACAATTACAATTACGTATTAAGTAATAAATTTTTGAACGTCTCCATAAATGATGTTAAATGGTCTCCCGTTATATATGGTAATAGAAATTAAATAGCCCATTATAGTAGGATCCTCAAACGCGATTACTTTTTTTTAGCAAGAATACCATCAGTGTATATTAAAGCTATAGAATATATCTTAAAATCTTAATCATTTACGTGTCATAATTTATACCTTTTTGTTTGTAGGAAGAATAAAATTTGACTTCAACTTTGGCTCCAACCCTTTCTTCCAATTCTATTTAATCTCATTTTATGTGTCTATTAATTCAATTAAATGAGGTTAAAAGTAATAAATAAAAGGAGATTAAATAGGATTAGAAGAAAGGGATAGAGTCAAATATTAGAGACAAGTTTTATTTTTGTAAGAATATAGCCATTAATTATGAAAAATGTTTTATGTACACCAGTATATGCACGTCGTATTTACACTGTATGTTAACGTAAGAAAAATGTCAAATCATGTTGTATGCGACTGTAACATTCTCAGGCATACAAAAATGATTTTATAAATGAATTGGATAAAGTTAAATATATTTTGGTTAGAAATAACGTGACAGATTAATTATGACATAGGCATTTATTGTCTTTTGTAAAAATAACTTTGATTGACATATCTCCTTGAATCAAGATAGCATTATGTGTGTCCGATCGAGCTGCTTGAATTCGCACCCTGGCTCTTGGTTAGGAGGATTAGAATGCTCCTTGCTAATTGTTGGAAGGTATCCATTGGCCATATCCACAGGGAAAGAAATAGCGCTGCTAATCAGAATGCTCCTCACTAGTTCTTGGGAGGTTTCCATTGGCCCAACTCCTTGTCTATCTATTGACAACATGTTTTTTTTCTAATCTCTCATGCTTTGCAGGGCCTATCTGAGTGCTTGTGGATCTAAACATGGTTAGATCAGGTTATGTGAAAGATAATATTTTGATTGGTAAATTAACAATGTATAAATATGAAAGAAAAAAAAATTAGTGGGGATTGCGAGAATGGGATGACTTGTAAA
Source organism: Ormosia emarginata (assembly GCA_029884605.1). Taxonomy (NCBI): domain Eukaryota; kingdom Viridiplantae; phylum Streptophyta; class Magnoliopsida; order Fabales; family Fabaceae; genus Ormosia; species Ormosia emarginata. Next base: position 3,060,240 of record JAQQTP010000048.1, read on the forward strand.
CACTTACCATAACTTGATGTGCGTCGTGAGGTGTTGTGCACCTTTGAGTGCAAGGGAAAAGAGGAGCATTTGTCCCCCATGGAAGATGGTATCAAGCAAGAGAGGAGTTCTAGGCTGTAATATAGAATCAAGGTGTAGAACTTGAATTTAGTTTTTTGCTTTATTTATTTTAATATATATGTGTCTTCTACATGTGTAGACACATCATCAAAGATACTAATTAATATAATTATACAACACATGGCAACAATATAAGAAATGAATGTGCCACATGGCTCAAAAGTAAAACATGTTGTGACAGCTAGAACTGACACGTGTCAAGATTTTAGAACATGTACTTTACTTTTTATATGATTATATGATATATGATTATATGATTTTAGAGCATATACTTTACTTTTATATATTATATGATACTTATTATTTGAACTTTCTCACTAACCTTCATTTACAAGCTAAAAACCTTCTCGCCTCCAAGTCTAAATTACTTGAGAAAGTAGTAAGAAGGTTACAAATTTCAAGAAAAAAAAGGACACAATTTAACATCTTTCTTGTGTTACTGCCAGCTTCAACTTCTTATGTTGCTCTTCCAAAGTATGTCTCTTTCTACCTTTTATCTCAAAGATTGAACCTCGTGCAAAACTTATAGAAGCAAAAGACTCATCATAATTGCTACTAATAGGCACAAAGACACCCTTCCACCTCCTTCTTGATCTCAAAGAATGGGTGATACGTAGGAAGGATATCTTTGAGCCTGTTAGCCCCAAAATGCCTACTACCTCGTGCATGAAACTCGGTAGTCCCAGGCTGCCTCTGCACCCCAAGGGCAAGGAAACACTTTGGGCCCCTCCCTTGTTGCATACAACACGACAGAGGTAGGGTTTGTTCCAAAATTTTTAGAAAAGATCACTTTTCTACATATCACTCCCCATTTCCCTTACTCTAACCATAAACAATAAAATGTAAAAGAAGAGGGAAAAAAGGGAGATACCTTTGAGAGAAGTGGGAGTAGTTGGTGAAGAATGAAACCGAAGAAAACAATGAACTGTCCCGCATGGTGGCCTGAAAGCTATGGTTCTCACCAAAGAAGAAGAAAAGGCAAAACGTTTTTCGAGAGTGAGGGAAGCAGAAAGTGAAAATTGCTTCACCTCACCCCTTATTTATAGGAAATGCCCAATGACAATTGCCACCCATGCCACGAGGCAGTTTAGGAAAGTTTTCAAATTTGAAATAATTATTAGGAGTAGAAACCAAGCGACAGTTGCACTTGACAAATCCCTGGGTGCCATGTGGCAAAAAGGCTACTGCTACACAGGAAAAAAGGCATCAATGCATTTTAATTTTAGAAAAATGATTGCCCGTTGCATATTGCATTTTAATTTTTTATTGCCATTGTCATTTAAAGAATGGGAACGTTCCAAATAAGCCAAGAGTCGTGCTGTTGTTCACTTCAAATGACCCTCGCAAAGGACGACGGTCGGACTCCAACACCCAAACTCCATGGTCATAATCACAACACCAACCCGTGGTCCTGTATTGGCCTACCAAAGGCAGCAACCCTCTAATTGTCATGTCCTCTGGTCAAGAGCAAAATTGCTTAACCTCAGAGGACTCAAGGCACAGAAAGAATCCAAGTCCCGTGGTCAAGAACGTAGGGCTTAACCTCAGAGGATTTATTGGATAGAAGGAGACCTGAACCTCGTACCTCGTGGTCAAAAGCGAAACACCTGACCTCAGAAGATTTCAAGTGCAAAAAGATGCAAGTCCATGATCTCGACTCAAACCCTAGAGAACTTGGAGCTCGACACTCTAATAACTATCAAAGCATCGACCTAGGGATAATGTTTTATATTGAGATTTAGGCCTCTTAAGGCTAAGCTCAAGAGACAACAAGACAAAGACCATACACAATAGACAAAAGGAATGTTCTCCCAAAAGGGATATGTAGAAAGTCAACTCACAGGCAAAGAAGGTTCCAATAAGCTTCCCATTGCTTCTAGAATGACCGATCTACCCCTCATTATTACTTGACGCCCACGACACTCACTCTCCTATAAATAGCTAACTGTAACTTCATAGTAAAGATCTTTCATCATCCTCTGCACCTTGAGTCCTACCTTACTTGAATATTGAAGTGTATTTGCATGTACCCACCCCTTATACCAATACTCAAAAGAGCTACTACAATGAAGAATCTTCTATTCAAGGAGTTCACAACACCCCCATGGTTCATAGCAGAATATAAGCATATTTAGCCAAAGCACGTAAAACTTCATACGTGAATTATGTGATACTTTTTAATAACAATTTTTATATTCTTACCACAAATAATACATATACTTCTTTTCACACTTCTCCTAATACCATTTATTATATATATTTTTTTCTATTCATTTTCTCTCACTTAATCAACACCTTTGAAAATAATGTTAATACTTTCTACACCCCTAAAATGAGTGTAAGATGATCATTTTTCTTTTAATAATTAGTTGTATTTATATAAGCACGTCAAGAAGGGGGTGATGTGTTTCCTAACACATGCTATGAAGTCATCAAATTATCTATGCAGAGATAGAAGACCTCCGAAGAACCCTGGAGAACGCCATCTTTTTTAAATGACTAGGCCATGGACCTTCTAAAATAAAGCTAAAACATTTCGAATTTAGACTTACGTATTATAATTGTTTTTTTTTTTCGGTTACATATAATCGGTTATTAATCGAGCTTATTTTGTATGATACCGATATAGCTCATGATGTCTCAATATAATTTATTAAAAATGATGCGAATCAACAATAGGCTTCTTTGATGAGACAAGGAAGCACCTACGGTAAGTATCAAGGAGTCCGTAGCCATCGAAATAGTAGGATCAATATCATCACACTTTTTAAAGACAAACACTCACAAATATACAAAAACGTTTAAAAACTTCAGAAGTCGAGTCAATAAACAAATCCAAAAGCAAATAACTTTGTACCACTACAAGTATATTTGGTAGGTAGGTGGGTCCATATAATTAAGGGTGTTTTCTGTTCAGTTTAAATATATTTTGAGTGAAGAAGTTAATTAATTTAAATAATATTATATAGATTAATTTAAATTAAATTGATTACATTTTAAAAATGATTTAATCCAAATTGATAGGATTAATCGATTTTTGACAAAAAAAAAAATTTAAACATAGAATGTTATAAATTAAAAGTAACCTAACTTATTAAAAAATAAAGAAAATAAAAAAATAAAAAAATTATTTTACATATTTAAAATAATATTTAATCACATAAAATAAAATAAATATATAAAAAATTAAAGTTATTATAAATAAAAATATAAATTAAATAAAAAATAAATATATTATTTAATGTTAATCAAATTGAATTCAATTAATTTTAAAAATCAATTTTAAAATAAAAAATTAATCTAATCTAATCAATTTTTAAAAATTTGAAAAAAAAATTAAATTTATTTAATTTTAATTAAATTTCAATTTTTCGATTCAATTTTTACTCTAAATTGAATTTGAACACCCTTACTTGTAATAAAGCAATCATATGTGATAAAATAACATTTTCTTATAATATAGTCACATTTCACACATTAGCATATATGCAAAGAAATTACAGAAAGGCAAAAATAAAATACATAAGAAATTCATAAGATTTAACACAATGAAACTAAACAATTGCTATCACAATGCCTCGTGGAACACTTTCTTGACTATATGGTTGACCACCAGCACTAACTACATAATCACATGTCCCTTTAAATAAACAACTCCCATCGCTCCACCACTACAAAACCCAATCTCACTTTCATTATTTAACAACGAAAACTTATACTAGCAGACATCTAGATCCACAACTACATAAATTATTTGAATGCAAGTAACACGTTGTGTGATCAAGTTGTAGACTTCAATGCTGCAAAGGTAACATTCCTAAGAACTGCAAGTCAATATTAAAAAAAAAAAAACTAAAATAAAAATCATCATCTTCATTCCTCAGTCAGTGAAACCTGAAATAACAGCATGGGGTTCACAGGCCTTAGCAGCTGGGCTGGGCTCAACAACTGGGCTGGGCTCAACGGGCTTGGCAAGAAGCTCTTGTGGCAAGTCCTTGATACCCTTGAGATAAAATGTGTAGAACAGCTTAAAGGGGAACACAATCTGATGTAGCTTGACCTGACCATACACTCCCTCAAAGATGCCAGATCCACCAGTCACAGCCAGATACGTGTCCTCATAGGTCAGGTATGATCCCTGCACCGCGATGTGACCATAGTCTCCAAAGTAGAAGCTGTAGATGGCCTCGTACCTGTCCCCTTTTTTCTCAGCTTTGTTTTGGATCAAAACACAGATACCTGCTGTTATCCCCACACGCTTTTGAAGGCATCCAGTGTATAACTGCATGTTCCAAAACCCAATTCAATAACAGAAAATCACATAAAATAAAATAAAAAAAACAATTGAACATTAATATTGAAACTCTAGTGCTAGCTCTGTCTAATTAATGTTTTTTTACTATTTTTTAAAATACTTTTCATTAATTAGTGTACATGTTAAATTCAACTATCTATTTAATAAATCGTAATTTAGAAAAATAAGAAAAAAAATTAATTGAAGAAAAGAGTGGCAATAAAACAAGGAACTTGTAAGATCCAAGTTTGGAACTTGTAATAGAATCAGGTAAAAAGGTTAAGACAGAGAAAATCAAAGCTAAAGTTCATAGGAAAATGAGAACAAAAGCACAAAAAGATTGTGAACAAAGGAAGCAGTGAGGGAAGAAATGAAAGTAACTTGCCTTGTTGCTAAAGGGGACTAGATCGCCAAGGGAATTAACAGTTTTCTGGCTTAATCGAAGGTATGCAGGGCTTCCACGATCTCTCTCATTGATCTCATACACACTCAGTTCTTGGACTTTGACTGCAAGATCAAGCAAAAAAATCAAAAGGGTCAACAAAGAATTAAGAAAAAATCACTGATTTGCAGCAGAAAAAATGTTGGTAAAGAAGGAAAATGAAAAATATTTAGTGGGGTATGTCTACCTGAGTCAGATGTCTCAGCCTGGCTTCTGCAAGTGAAGGATTTCTTGGGCACTGAAAGGTAAGAGTGTGGTGAAGAGGTGTTTAGCTTGAGAGTTCCAGAGACAGATGATCTTGATGAAGTGAAGGGTAAGAATGATGTGGTGGGTGAGGTGGTGAATAGTGATCTTGTGTTAGAAAGTTTCACAGAGAAAGAAGAGACTGTTCTCAAAGCAGAGGTTGAGGAAGCCATGATTGTTGAGGAAGATCTGCTTTAGGATGATGTCTGGATAAGAAGAAAGTGGAGGATTGCTGTGAGAAAGTGAGGGTGGCAAAGGTGTTGTACATATAGGAAAGAGAGAGAAAATGAGAGAAAGTAAATGCTAACTTTTTTAATAGGTGGGCTTAGTCTTAGTGGGATTATGGGTGGACGGTGAGAGAAAGAGAGCGAGAAATGTGAAATTTATGAATCATGTTTGTGAAAATGTGAATAATGCCAAGAACCACCATTCAAGGTCCACTCACACGTCAATTATGGCCTGAGGAAAAGTGGGCGGTCTAATAAGTGCTTTCTTAAATTCTTTACGTAATGTACCAAAAATAAAATGTTTACGTATTCCTGTGTAAATTCATTGTAATGATTCAGATACCATCTTTGAACATGAATTTGTAAACGTAAAATTTGTGTAAGTTTTATTTATTAATAAAAAATAAAAGGTACAAATTTCATTTCTGATTAATAAGAAATAAAAAGAATGTTTTTGTGTGTCTATAATTTTTTTAATAAATATTTATACTTTAGTATTTTACAAGATCTTGTTCTTGTGTTCCAAAAAATAAAATAAAATTATAAGATCGTAAATTTTTCCTTTTCTATTTTCTTATTTATAATCGTGTTCTTCATTTGTCTGCAACTGTCAAAATATACGGGTCACAGGTGCCTGTCACCGTCTAATGTGGCACACGCTGTTCTCCACAAACAACGCGTACAATTTAGAAACCTCCTTTTGGCACAAGCAGCTGAGGGACACCAAGACACCTTCATCTCATTGGGATGAAAGATTTCTGACATTAACCAAGCTGTAAAACCACTGCATTCCTACCTTCTCTCATTTTAACTTGAAGGCCTCATTTTTATTATTATTATTTGCATTGCAGTCATTAACTTTTTCAATTTAATCAAAGACAAGTCATTGATATTAAAATTAAAAAATTTTAAAAAATATTTCTTGTGATTTGACTTAATAAAATTAATATAATTGATATTCAAATATATGATCTAAAACTTACTTATTCACACATTACATGTTGATATATCACGAGGCCAAATCCTTAGAGTTAAAGACAATAATAGAGAGAAGGCCTCTTAGGAATAATAAGTCTTCTCAGACTTAAAGGAATAGATACAAAAAGGCAGGTGGGGGGGGGGGGAGTTCATAAATTTCGTATGCAGTAAGGCTGGCAAATTCAAAATAGCAACACCCTTACAGCAATTATAAGCGTAACACCAAAAAAACAAAAACCAAAACACAACTATATCCCATATCAAAGTTGGCGGCAAAGAAACACCCTTAAAAATACAAGTATTTGTTATGAAACACACACTTAACACACACAACAAAAGACTGCATACTATCATAAAATCTTAGTACCCTTGTTTTTACCAAAGCCTTTGGCACTCCTAGTGCTCTCCGACAATCCCAAACATGATGCTCTGAAAGAAGATAACCACCTTACAGTGCAAGAATAAGTGGCCTACTATCTTTCAGCTAGATCTGCAAATAATGCCCATATAAGAAAAGAGATAACTAAGGCCACTGCAGAACCTTACAACCAGCCACAGCCACATAGGAAGATCGAACCTGATATTAGTGATTTTCCACTTTCAATCCAGCCAAGCCACTCTTAGCCAAGTAAACTTTCAAACAAGAGATAGCCTCAAAAAACTTAAGAATAGAAAAAATGTTGACAAAAGTATCACTATCCTCTTCTAGGAAGAGAATCGTGTAATTAGCAAATTGAAGGTGAGAGATCATGACCTTGTTTAGAAACAACAGACATAGAACATCAACCACTAAGGTGAATAAGAAACATGCTGATGGGCATCATTTATGGCATAGAGATAAGAAATGTATCCCATGACAACAGGGACTGATTTGTTTTAGCTTAATTTAGTTTTGAGTTGAGAAGAGTTTCGCATTATGAGAATATATGCAAGAATATATATGGCAATAAATAATTCATGACGGACAAAAAATATATTACAGAACATTGTGATATTTAGACAGGTATGTAGATCACAAATATAACACCTTAATAGAGAATCTCTCTCGAGAGTCAAAACCTGTCATCCACACCAACAATTTATGTCCTTAAAATTAATTAATCTTCTTTTCTTTATACTTTCCTCAAAGGTTACTTAAGCCTATTGACACTAGTTGAGCTGCATGAGGAATTCGGATTGAAAGAAAAAAATTTATAATGCAGAAATTTTTTAGTCTAAGCACCCTATATTATATATATCTATAACATTTTTGGCATGGAACAGTGTGATCAAGATTTCAAAGTCCTAAATAAAGCTGCTTGCCATGGTGAAATTCTAGCTAAGAAAACATACATCTTTATCTTGGACAAGTTCATATGATATACCTTAAAAGCATTTTATTTTATGTTCTCGGCTCTCCAACTGAAAACCAAAAGCTATAGAAAAAGCAGCATTTTAATCAAACTTATTAGGTAAAGCAAGTGAAGACTAAAGGTAAAGGTTCTTGCTTATGTGCTTCCCTCCACCAAACTTCAAAGCAAAATGATCATGACATATATTACATAGTCACACCCTTAATTTTACCAAATATATAAGATTCTTTCTGTTGGAAACAATTAATAAATAAGGATAGGAAGCAAGTAATCAATCACATAAATCCCATCAGAAGCATCCAGTAGTTACTATATTCCCCGCTGATTGGCTTCTTCTTACTATCACCAATATTAAATGATGCAAGCTTCAATATTTTACTTACTCAAGACTATAAGAAAATTATATCCAGAAAAAACTACACATGCCTTCTCTCTGCAGATTCTACAGAAAATAAAATCATGTTAGTTTCTTCAGAGCACACTTTATTCATAGGGATGTAGTAGTGAGAGCTAATACTAAGAAAAACACGTTTGGCAGTCTCAACCACATTGGCCAGTATATGTGAAAGAACACTTCAGCAAGCTGTGCCTGACTTCAGATGAAATTGATTTTCATCCCCTAATATCAATTTTATAATTACTTTAAAGCAAGAGAAAATTAGAAAATTAAGGAAAAGAAAAAGGCTGAGGTCATAATAGCAGAGCCAAAAGATGCTCAAGAAATGTGGCAATTCACAGATAATTGCACATCCAGTAACCCACCACACTTGGGAAGGAAAAAGGCCATTCAAAGTCAGGTTTTTGATTAAGGAACTACAGGAAAAAATCCAGTGATCCCTGATGGGTGACTGGTGGACACAACTGCAGATCTGGCAATCCCCAAATGAAAATCCCTCGTTTGACAATGATGCAGGAAAACGAAAAATTAATAATAATAAGAAAGATCACTGATAAAACATACATGGGGACACCAAAGCAAGTTGGCTGGTGGATGAAGCCAAGAAGGTACCAACCATAAGTTTGAGTTGCAGCATGAGGATGATGCCCAAATCATAGATGTGAGCAAGAGTGAAAGTTAAATATTAGTTTCATTTCTAAATCAAGTTGCTCATATAGTGTTTGCTATAAGTCCTCATCCCATCCCCAAGATCATAGCATTAAATGGTCTGATCAAATAGTGCAACACTATTTTTTGTGAACAAAAACACTTGCTATAACCGGAAAGTATAAAATATACTGTCTGGTCCATCATTACACAACAAAATAAACAAAACAAGGCTAATAATATTTGGAAGCAGAAAGCAAAGTGACCAAAAAAGAAAAAGTAAATACAGAAAGAGACAGAGAGAGAGAAGAATAAGACATGGAGATGCAATGGATGAGATGTATGATTCCTATTGACTAGCTCACTTCTTCTGCCACAAAATTGCTTCAATATCAATCTCTCACTTTCTTTTTAACCTTTTGTCCTATTTTCTACTGGGGAATTGGAAGCTTGAAATATATGTAAAACAAGACAATAGACTATTACAACATCAAGAAGATAACAACAACAACAACCAAGCTTTCTTCTACGGACTCCAGTGGACTTTGTTTTCAATAAAATCATTTAGAGTAAGGTCTTCTTTAATGATTTCTTCTAAAGTTTTGTTTGTCTTCCTCTGCCCCTTTTAACCGGAGTATCTTCTATTTGATTTGATCCACTTTTTTCATTTGAGCCTCTATTGGTCTTCTTCTAACACGTCCAAACCACTTTAGGCAAGTTTCTGTCATCATTAAAATATCAAGAAGATAATCACAAAGAGATCATTTTTCACATTGCTGGCAATCAGTACCAGAATTGAAATAGCACATACCTGAATACCAGGAAATTTTTTTTGAAGAAGAGACAATCATTAGCCGAACCTCTCTGATTGCAGAGTTAATACTGAGCAAACATTGAATGACATTACAGCATCTTGTGACAAAAAATCCAGCATCTTTCTTCATTTTTCGATCAACCTCGAGTATCTTCTTAATAATTCCAAAGACAAATCTTTTTCATTTTTCTTCTGAAGACACTTCCTTGTCTTCATGTACACCGAAAAATTAGGTTTAAGACCTTTATCCATCATCTCATAAAGAATCTTCTGGGCAAGTAGCACATTTCCTGTCTTCAAATGAAGGGTAGCAAGTAAGCTGTAGTTTGCATTGCTGGAATAGCTCCGCTTAGCAGCAGAATCAATCACATACTCATGTGCTTCCTCATATTTTCCTGATTCAAAATAAGACTTGATTACGGCAGCATGAGTTGAAATACAAGGTTCAATACCCTTCAAGGTCATTTTGTCAAGAAACTTCAAAACTAAATCAAACTGGTGATGTTTACATATTAAGTTAATAAGAATATCAAAGGTACTCGCATCCAGTAAACCATAGTCTTTTTCCATAGTTTCGAGCATTTGGCAAGCCTCAGCAAATTTTCCATTCTTGCATAGACAACTGACCAATAAATTATAAGTACTTCTGTTTGGATCACAACCACTTCTCTTCATCTCCTTTACCAAATCCCCTGCTCCTTCATAATCACCTCTCTTGCATATTGCCCTCATTAAGATATTATAATAATTAACCTTCCTCCCGGCCATTCCTATCACAAGCTCAGCTATATCAAACGAACCCGAAACACTAAACATCTCTATCAATAACTGAACACCAGAACTTTGACATACCCCACCAACCTCATTTAGCACATCCACAATTTTCCTTACACATTCCATAGTAGAAGCCTTGTCCAAACTTAAAACTAGCAAGAACCCAAATGCCTTTGTTCCCAAATGCATCCGTTTAAGATTAAATTCATTCAAAATGGGAACCATTGCCTCATAATTTCCCAACAACCCACAGTTATTAACAACCAAGCCACCTATTTCAGGATCACAACAAAGTTCAGGATGTGAAGCCTTAAGCCAATCAAAGAACCTTAATGCTGACACTCTCTCATGTGCTAATATCTGAAAAATGTCAACAACTGATGCCATAGACAAAGACACATTCATCATATTCAACTTGTACCCCAAATCATTCACATCCTCACTAATCAATGCAATAATTTCAGAAACTTGCTTGGAAGTAGCATACGGTCGACCACCATAAAAAGAATACGGATACGTACAAAAATACCTACGAGTGTGAGGTGTATGCAATAGCAAACCAAGGTTGAAGCACGAGTGCCAATCATCAATATCAGAGTGTGTAATAGAAGAACTCGCAAATGGGTGTTTGGGGGAGCAAAGTGAGGTACACCCAGTTGAGAAAAACAAGGAATTTGAAGAGTGGAAAAGGGTGGAGAAGGTGGAAAGGGGTGTAGTTGAAGGTGGGGTGTTAAAGAAGAGTTGAGAGAAGAGAAAGGTAGAAGAAGAAAAGGGAGGAATTGAGAAGAACCTGAGGGTGTTGCAGAGGCTTCGAATTCCCATAGAAGAGCGCAGAGGGGACTGTGTTGGTGTCTACTATGGTTGGGTTGGTAACCAAGTTTTGTTTTTGGTTTTTGGTTTTGGTCAGATGGGTTTTGGTGTTTTGGGGTCACTACTCAATTCTCTGATTGGGCCACTCATTTTGGGGGGTTCAGGAATAATTGATTCAGCATCAGATTGATGGTTCTCCCTTCCAATGAACACTGGATTTCAACCATCTGGATTCTTTGTTTGGGCTTGTTAGGTCTGTACTTGTGTTAAACTCAAAAAAGATAGGATAAGATTTTGACTTAACTTTGAAAAATATTGAATGGTATTTTGCTGTTATATGATATACTAGCTTGTTGATGTACTTGTCAGTAATTTTATTTTTGATTTGTACATGTTAGTAATTTTTAAAATAATTTTATTTGATCAAATAATTAAATTATTTTTAGAATTTTATTTTTTTCATTAATCATTCCAAAAGTAATTATTTCATTCATGTTTTTTTTTATAAATATAAAACAACAACCAAAGTCTTTTTACTAAGTAAAACATAAATAAGACGATATCATTTTATTTTATTATAAATCATGTCATTAGAAAATATATTTAGTTTTAAGTCCTTTTTAGGGTGTGTTTAGATTAGTTGTAAAAAAATTATTTCAATAATCAATTATATGTATAATTGATTATTGTTATAATCTATTATAATATAATTAGTTTTATGTTTAGATATATTAGGAGAAAAATTATTTTAAGATAATCTATTTCATTTAAATTATTGAAAAAATTATTTTTTATAATAAATTATTAAAAATGATATGAAATGATTTATTTATCTTATATAATATTTTATATTTTAGGGTTACTTTGGTAAAAGCATAACATAATTAACTTTGAAAATTTTATTTAATAATGCTAAAAAAATGAAGATTATGAAGAAAAGATTTTTAACCTATGATTTTTTTTTATCACTTTAATCAATTTTACTCAAATATCACTTTAACACATGAAAAAGTTTTTTAACCCATGAAAAACTTTTGTGGCAAAAAATAATTTTTATCAAGAGAAATGATAGCAACATACTCTTTTGAACACTCTTTTTAACACTTACTTTATTATTAGTCTAAAAATAAGTATTGTTAATATCTCTCTTAATAATTCTTTATATATGAGGTGAACTAATAGTAAAACAAGTGTTAAAAGAAGTGACAAAAAGAGTATGTTGCTAACATTTTTTTCTTTACCAAACACATAATATTTTTTCATATAATTTTTCTTGATCTCCTTGCTCTACTAACTATTGAGTTATCCTTCATCTGATCTATTATTCTTATTAAGACATCTAATAATCTTTTTCTCATATATCCAAACCACTTAAGATAAGAAATTATTATCATTTTGTTAATAAGTACAATCCCTACTTTTTTTCTAGTGCAATAACTCATAATCTTATCTTATCGTGTATATCTACTCATTCAATGTAATATCTTCATCTATATAATGCTGAACTTATACTTTTGTTAATTCTTTACCATCTAACATTTAGTACCATTAAGTATTGTATATTTTATAATTATGCAATAAAATTTTTCTTTTAACTTTAAAAAGTTACAAATAATCTCCAAAACACTTATATTTCATCCACCTTGCTAAACTCAAATTTAAAAAAATATATATTATATACACAAATTACTCAAATAAATACTAAACTCTTTCCAAAAACTCTAGACCATAATATTTTCAAATCACTTTTTCTGGTGTAAAAAGGACAGTACTACAATTTCTCTGCACAATAATTAGTCAAATAAAAAATCTCCAGAATCACACAGAGATCTGCTAGGTTTTAATTTCCATAGTACTTTAACGATGATGACACTAATATTACTAGATTATTATTATTGCTGGTACCTCAAATAAGCACAAGCTTTCCCATATGATATGTCTCCTGTTTGAATTTTGGTCACTACATTGTTTGTGCTGCTCTCGAACTACAAATTTCATTATCTCTGAGGAGTGAGAACCCATCTATCTTTGGTTAAAAGAGGCCCAGCTACCACAGGCTAATCGGATTTGCTATTCTCTAACACTCTGCCATAACCGCCACTGACTATGTCCTGGAGATACTATCATCGCCACTGTCATCCTGTAATGATTGTTTTTGACGTAAAAAATCACAACCATTAATTTCAATTATCATAATAATACTCCTAATAACCTGTATTATCCAGTTAAAAGGCTGTGTGAGTGCATATCTACAGTTGTGGATTTACATGCACTTCTGTTTTTCCATGGCTAGATAATAAGTAAAAAAAAAACTAAAATCAAAATACAAACTATGACATGGTCAAACAAGCAGTGACGACTCATCAGATTGTTTTTATATTGGCGATTTGACATCTATCAGAACAAATTAAGTATGTTCTGAAGTAGAATAACCACTGTGGTATCAAGTGGCATAACAATATGAACGTTTATTCTCTACAAAGTTGTGGGGCATATATCTTCAATGTCAAACTTTTCTTCCCCCTCCCCCCAAAAAAAAAAAACAAAAAACAAAAAATCTGCAAACTTTTTGCGCATATAGTTGAGAGCTACACTTCCATTCTTCCATGGCTAAGTAATAAGTGAGAAAACAAAAATACAGATTGTGAGTTGTGACAAGGCAAAAACAAATAAGTCACGAGTCATGAGATTGTTTTTATTTTAGTGAGATTTGGCTGCTACTATAGTAGAATAACCCTACTTCAAATGGATTTGGCTCCTGTCACACATGAGAGAGATAAAAAAAAGTTTTCTTGTGCTGATCCTCCATCATGAACTTTGAAGTGCAATAGGTATATTTAATATTATTTATGTTTTTATAGCTCTAACAATACCGTTTTATATTATTTTTTTAAATTATTATCTCACTTGATAGATGAAAAATTAATATCTTATAATATGTCATATATCTAAATAGAGATTCTTCTCAATAATATTTGTTCTGAACAAATTTCAAAAAATTACTTTAATAAAGTTGATGAAAATGATTTTTTCTATAACATGATAATAACAATGATGATGCAAAAAATGAGTATATGAAAAAAAACACACTACGACACCAAATTTGGTTTTTGGTTTTGGTCAGATGGGTTTTGGTGTTTTGGTTGGGGTCACTACTTTCTCTGATTGGGCCACTCACTTTGGGGGGTTCAGGGATAATTGATTCAGTATCAGATTGATGGTTCTCCCTTCCAATGAACAGTGGATTACAACCATCTGGATCCTTCGTTTGGGCTTGTTAAGTCTGTACTTGTGTTAAACTCGTAAGAGATAGGATAAGGTTTTGACTTAACTTTGGAAAATATTGCATGGTATTTTTCTGTTAATATACTAGCCTGTTGATGTACATGTCAGCAATTTTTTTTTTGTACATGTTAACAATTTTAAAATTAATTTTATTTGATCAAATAATAAATTATTTTTAAAAATGTTAATTATTTTATTCATCATTCCAAAAATAATTATTTCATTTATGTTATTTTTTAAATATAAAATAACAATTAAAATCTTTTTACTAAATGAGATTAATTATATGAATGAGACGATATTATTGTATTTTATTATAAATTATATCTTAAAAAAATCTATTTAATTCTAAAGTCTTCTAAAAGATTTTTTATATAATTTTTTTTTTTTTAATTATTAAACTATCTTTTATCTATATATTTGTCTTATTAGAACTTCTAATAATCTTTTTCTTATGCGACCAAACCACATAAATCAAGATTTTACTATCATTTCATCAACAGGCACAAATGCTTCAGCATCAGATTGATGGTTCTCCCTTTCAATGAACAGTGGATTTCAGCTATCTAGATCCTTTCGTTTGGGCTTGTTAGGTCTGTACTTGTGTCTAACACAAAAAAGACATGATAAAATTCTGACTTAACTTTGAAAAATATTGAATGGTATTTCGCTGTTATATGATATATTAGCCTGTTGATGTACATGTTAGCATTGTTTTTTTTTTTTAAGTACATATTAGCAATTTTACAAATAATTTTATTTAATCAAATAATTAAATTATTTTTAAATGTTATTTTTTTTATTCATCATTCCAAAATTAATTATTTCATTTATGTTATTTTTTAAATATAAAACAACAACCAAAGTCTTTTTTCACTAAATAAAATCATAAATGAGACGATATTATTGTGTTTTATTATAAATCATGTCATTAGAAAGTACATTTAATTTTAAGTCATTTTTAAGGTGTGTTTGGTTTAGTTGTGAAAAAAATTATCTCAACAATTGATTATATGTATAATCGATTATTATTATAATTAATTATAATATAATCAATTTTATGTTTGGATATTGTAGTTAAAAAATTATTTTAAGATAATCTGATTTGTTTGAATTGTCTGAAAAAATCATTTTTTATAGTAAATTATTAAAAATGATATGAAATGATTTATTTATATTATATGATATTTTATATTTTAAGATTACTTTGGTAAAAACATAACATAATCAGCTTTTGAAGATTTTTTTAAAAAAATAATGCTAAAAAATGAAGATTGTGAAGAAAAACTTTATAACCCATGAAAAAACTTTTTATCACTTTAATCAATTTTATACAAATATCACTTTAACTCATGAAAAAACTTTTCAACCCATGAAAACTTTTGTGGCAAAAAATAATCTTTACCAAACACATGCTTAATGATTTTTCCTGTGATTTTTCTTGACCTCACTACTTTACTCTAACTATTGGGTCACCTTCCATATGATTTATTCTTCTTATCGAGACTCTTAATAATTATATGTTCAAATTACCAAAGGTAAGATTTTACTATCATTTCATTAATAGGTGTTATCCAAGAGATTCTTGCATAAACTTGGAGCACTCAGTTGGATGCATCAGGTTAATTAGTACTTAACATTTTCATAGAGCTTTGTATCACATAATTAAAAGCACAAAATTCTATGAAAATGTTAAGTACTGATTGATTTAGTGCACCCAACTTAAGTGTTCCAAATTTAGGCAAGAATTTCTCGGTGTTAACCCTACTTTCTTTGTAGTGTAGTCACTCCTAATTTTATCTTATTGTCATGTACGTCCACTCATCCAATACAATATCCTCATCTCTATAACGCTGAGCTTATATTTTTGTTGACTCTTTACTATCAAACATTCAATACCATTAAGCATTGCACGTTTTATAATTGTGCAATAACATTTTCTTTTAGCTTAAAAGAGTTACAAATAATCCCCATAACACTTTTTTATTTCATCCATCTCGCTAAACTCAAATTTTTTTAAAAAATTTATGTACACAAATTACTCAAATAAACAGTAAGCTCTTTCTAATAACTCTAAAGTTTTAATATTTTCACATCATCACTTTTTCTGATGTAAAAATGACAGCACTCCAATTTCTGCACAATAATTAGTCGAATAAAAAATCTCCGCAATCACACAGAGATCTGCTAGGTTTTAATTTCCATATTACTTTTACGATGATGACACTAATATTACTAGATTATTATTATTTCTGGTACCTCAAATAAGCACAAGCTTTCCCATATGATATCTCTCCTGTTTGTTTTTTGGTCACTACATTGTTTGTGCTGCTCTCGAACGACAAATTTCATTATCTCTGAGGAGTGAGAACCCACCTATCTTTGGTTAAAAGAGGCCCAGCTGCTAGCATAGGCTATTCGGATTTGCTATTCTCTAACACTCTGCCATAACCGCCATTGACTATGTCCTGGAGATACTATCATCGCCACTGTCACCTTGTAATGATTGTTTTTGACGTAAAAAATCACAACCATTAATTTCAATTATCATAATAATTCTCCTAATAACCTGTATTATCCAGTTAAAAAGCTGTGTGAGTGCATATCTACAGTTGGGGATTTACATGCACTTCTGTTCTTCTATGGCTAGATAATAAGTAAAAAAAATAAAAATACAAACTGTGACATGGTCAAACAAGCAGTGCGACTCATTAGATTGTTTTTACATTGGCGATTTGACAGCTATCAGAACAAATAAAGTAGTATACTATGAAGTAGAGTAACCAGTGTGGTATCAAGTGGAATAACAACACGAACGTTTATTCTCTACAAAGTTGTGGGGCATATCTTCAAAGTCAAACTTTTCTTCCCACCGGCCCCTCCCCCCCACGCCACCAAAAAAAAAAAAAAATGTGCAAATTTTTTGCGCATATAGTTGTGAGCTACACTTCCATTCTTCCATGGCTAAGTAATAAGTGAGAAAACGAAAATACAGATTGTGAGTTGTGACAAGGCTAAAAAATAAGTCACGACTCATGACTCATGAGATTGTTTTTATTTTAGTGAGATTTGGCAGCTACTATAGTAGAATAACCCTACTTCAAATGGATTTGACTCCTGTCACACGCGATAGCGAGATAAAAATAAGTTTTCTTATGCTGATCCTCCATGATGAACTTTGAAGTGTAATTTAAAATTATTTATGTTTTTATTGCTCTAACAAGACCCTCTTTTTATATATATATATATATATATGAAACATATTTTATAAGAAGAATATTTATTATAAAAGGTGAGAAAAATAAAGTTTGACTATTGAATCTTACATGAATGATCAAGATTAGAATATAAATGTATATGACTTTTTTAAGTGATCACATGACCATTATAAATAACTTTTAATCTTAACTATTCATGTTTGATTATATATATATATATATATATATATATATATATATATGTAGATATATATATTATCCTCTTACTTGATAGGTAATAGATTAATCTATTGTGATACGTCAGGTATTTAAGCAGAGATTCCTCTCAATAGTATTTGTTTTGAATCGATTTCAGAAGATTACCTTAATGAGGTTGGTAAAGATATATATATTATCCTCTTACTTGATAGGTGAGAGATTAATCTATTGCGATATGTCAGGTATTTAAGCAGAGATTCCTCTTAATAGTATTTGTTTTGAACCGATTTCAGAAGATTACCTTAATGAGGTTGGTGAAGGTAGTTTCTTCCGTATTATTGCTCTAACAAGACCTTCTTATATATATATATATATATATATATATATATATATATATATATATATATATATATATATATATATATATATATATATATATGAGATCAACTTAGGTGTAAGTTTTTTTTCTTCTTACACCCATTTTTAAGCTGTTAGATCTACTTTCATCTAATAGTTACTTTCAATGAAATATTCTCAATCATTAGATGAAAGTGGATTTAACGGTTGAAAATGAGTGTAAGAGAAAAAAGACTTACACTAGTATAAACTGATCCCCTATATATATATATATATATTAGATTATCCTCTTACTTGATAGGTGAGAGATTAATCTATTGCGATATGTCAAGTATCTAAGCAGAGATTCCTCTCAATAGTATTTGTTTTGAATAGATTTCAGAAGATTAGCTTAATGAGGTTGGTGAAGGTGGTTTCTTCCGTAGCACGACGACAACAACGGTGGTGTGAGGGGTAGGTACATGCAAAAAATACTCTGATGCTCAAGTTAGACCGTGTACAAGGTATGTAGAGTATTTGGAGTTAGATGCATACCTTTGCGACCTTATGTGATATTTATAAGAGCGTCATGGTAGATAAAAATCATGTTTAAATCTATATTAATGGATAATAAATGCTATTTATTAGGATAAGAATATATTAAGATCATTATCTCTTATAACTTAATCCTCTATTTATGAGAGATTCTATGAGAGATTTACTCATCATAAATAGGCATATTTATTTATCTAAAAGTGCTCATAAATATCTGAGATTCAACTCTAGCGGGCCAGGTTGCTCCTAAATCGCTAAATTGAAACTCGATCCAAAACAATTGCCCCCAACTTGGCGCTCAGATGTGATAGCTGAGTGTCAAGATATCCGAGATTATCAAGAGCAAAAGGCACACGTGGGACAAATGGATCCAAGTCTTGATTTAGATGTTGGATCTCGTGATGTCTCTAACGAAGGACCGAAATTCGTGATGAAAAATAAAAGTCGGGATGCCCCCAATATTGATGAAATAGGTCAAGATCCGATATAGATCACTCTGTCTTAAAGTCGTCACACCGTTGTCTAGGATTCATACTCAGTTGTCCCTATACCAATTTTGGTTGTGAGGTCTAATTACGCATTATGAATTTCTTAAATTAAAACATGTGATATGTATTCTTGGTTTAGTCCTTCTTGACATTTTGTCCACTTGACAATTTTATAAGCAACAATGTCGGATCCCATACTTAACCATTTTATAGTGATACCGAATCTCGAGAAATGAATAAAAAGAATTTTGACACTTGATCGTTAACAAAATCTTGTAACACTTAGCTAAATTTGTAAGCGTAAAGTTGACACGAAAGCCTTTTAGGATAGTATCCCTTTTTCGAATATCGGCAAGTGTTATTGTCGTAATCCGGGTATCGATCAGATACTCTTAATCACTTTAAACTTGCATTAATTTTATGGGTTAAGGTCAGACTCATTAAGGCATGAGTTAAAACCCTTAATTGCGCTTCAAGACTGCAAAGTACGATCAAGTGGGTTACCTTTTTTTACCTTTATTTTTTGCATCAGAGTATCTTATCCAAAGGGGAACTTGTATTCCTTGGACCTCTTCAAGGTGTGATAACCTTATGGGTTGCAATGATTGTAATCGGGATAGTTGTTCCTTTTTGGAACTTGTATTCCTTTGACCTCACCAAGGCATTTTGACCTTATGTATTCTTCTTTTAACCTTATTTGTAATAAAAAAAAGTTATTCCTCTTCGGAACTTGATTTCCTCGGACCTCACCAAGGCACTTTGGCCTTATGGGTTACGTGTTTAAATACTCTTCACCTCTATAGGACGACATTCATCCGTATGAGTTAAGGTTAGGTTAGTAGAGACTCGGGTGAAAACTCAAAGCTTTCTACCAGGGGGTAAATGCCATACCTTAACATGACGTAATTAGGATATCAAGACCCATTAGGGAACATATCCCTTGGACTGCATCAGGGAGGCGTTGGGCCTTATGGGTAGCGTCGAGATGACGTTATGCCGAGGTACTCATAGACAGGAGGTCCTGCTAAGGTATCAGTCGAAATGAGAGCAGGTCGAGGTACTCATGGATGTGAAGTCATGCCAAGGTACTGACCAAGGTGTGGCGGGAACATTCGTCATTAGAGTGTTTATTAACCTTATGGAGTATGGTAGCTAGTTTTTTTTTTTGAGATTCAACCACTTGGAGTACAACAATCTCTTTTTGAGTTTACTTTTTTAACGTACGGTAGTTCTCTTTTGGGTTTACTTTCTTGGAATGTGGTAGTCCCCTTTTGGGTTATCTTCTAGAGTATGGTAGTCTCCATTTGAGTTTACCCTCTTGGGTATTCTCTTTTTGGATTTACCTTCTTGGCGTTTCTCCTTTCGGGTTTACTTGGAGTCCTCAATTAGGTTTACCCTCTTAGGTAGTCCCTTTAGGTGTAGTCCCCGTTTGGGTTTATCTTTTTGGGTCTCCCTTTTGGGACTACCTTCTTAGCTTATAGTAGTCTTCTTTTGAGTTTACTCTATTGGGTTTACCTTCTTGGCGTATGGTAGTCCTCTTTTGAGTTTACCTTCTTGGAGTATGGTAGTCCCCTTTTGGGTTTACCTTTCGAAATATGACAGTCCCTATTTGGATTTCTTAGGTATTTCTTTTTTTGATTTACCTTCTTGGCGTACAGAAGTCCTTTTTTGGGTTTACCCTCTTGGGTTTACTTTCTTAGAGTACGATAGTCCCCTTTTGGGTTTACCTTCTAGATTACGATAATCTCCATTTAGGTTTACCCTTTTGGGAATTCCTTTTTTGGATTTGCCTTCTTGGCATATGGTAGTCTTTTTTTTAGTTTACCTTTTTAAGTCTCCTTTTTGGGACTGCCTTCTTGGTGTATGGTAGTCCTCGTTTGGGTTTACCCTCTTGGCTTTACCTTCATGGAGTATGCTAGTCCCCTTTTGGGTTCACCTATTTGGAGTTCACACTTAAGTTTACCCTCTTAGGTAATCCCTTTTTAAAGGTAGTCCTCATTTGGGTTTACCTTTTGAAGTACGGTAATCCCAATTTGGGTTTACCCTCTTTGGTATTCTTTTTTTGGGTTTACCTTCTTGGCATACGATAGTCCCTTTTTGGATTTACCCTCTTGGGTCTTCTTTTTGGGACTAGCATATGGTAATCCTCTTTTGGGTTTACCTTCCTGGAGTATGGTAGTCCCTTTTTGTGTTTACGCTCTCGAGTTTACCTTCTGGAGTATAGTAGTCCCCTTTTGGGTTTACCTTCCAGAATACAATAGTCCCCATTTAAGTTTACCCTCTTACATATGGTAGTGCCTTTTTGGGTTAACCTTCTGGAGTATGGTAGTCCTCATTTGGGTTTACCTATTTGGAGTCCCCACTTAAGTTTACTCTCTTAGGTATTCCTTTTTTGGATTTACCCTCTTGGGTGTGACCCGTTTGAGTTTATCTTGATGTGTATCTTATTTGGGTTTACCTTTTTAAGTTATGACCTGTATGAGTTTATCTTTTTAAGGTGTAACCTGTAAGGGTTGTGCACTGAGGTGGAGCTATGGCGGCAGCTAGTAGATGGTGGATTTTGCATAGCAGAGGCACAGTTTTGATTTCGTCTACTATTTATCATGGTGGTGATGGTGGGACTTGAAGTTTATCTCTTCCCACAGACGACGCCAATGTTTTGAACGAGTTTCAGAAAATTATTTGAATGAGGTTGATGAAGGTAGTTTCCTCTGTAGCAAGATGGCAGCGACAGTGGTGCGAGATGTGAGTACTTGCAAAAGGCGCTTTATCTCTTCACACAGACGACACCAATGTTCTAAATGAGTTTCAAAAAATTACTTAAATGAGGTTGATGAAGGTAGTTTCCTTCTTAGCACGATAGCAACGATGGTGGCGCGAAGGGTGGGTACTTGCAAAAGGTACTCCAACACTTAAATTAGACCGTGCACAAGGTAGGTAGATTGTTTAGAGTTAGATGCATACCTTTGCGACCTTGTGTGATATTTATAGGAGTGTCATGGTAGATGAGAATCATGTTTAAATCTACAGTAATGGATAATAAATGCTATTAATTATGATAAGAATCTATTAAGACTATTATCTCTAATAACTGAATCATCTATTTATGAGATATTCTATGAGAGATTTACTCCTCATAAATAGATATATATATTTATCTAAAAGTGCTCATAAATATCTGGGATCCAATTCTAGCAGGTCAGGTTGCTCCTGAATAGTTAACCTGGAACCCGGTCCAGAATATTATTATTTTCATATACATGAATCCCGAGATCAAACCCAAGACCATATGCTTAAGGGACTCGAGCCCCTTCAACTCAGACCAACACACATTGTTACATGATCTCCTTATATTATTCAACAAAAAGAGAGAATCTAGGTCCACTTCTAATTTGAGTAACTATAACTATGAATGTTGTTTTTGTGTTTTATAAATTGATTATCCACTAAACAACCTAGAGTTCTTGTGCTTTGATGTTCTAGACCAAGCAATTAACAGAAAGTAATTAGGATTTAACATAAGATAACTAAGGTGAGTGTGGTTACCGATTACAAAAGAGTGATTATTATAAGGTTGTAGAGTATGTTGGATTTATTTGTTCAGCGCGTCTTGTTTAAGATTCGTACTTTTGTAGGCTTAACATTATGGCTATTGATACCTAAATTTATTCAGGTGATTTTTAGACCTTGTATTATTATTTTTGGGTTAGTAAGTCTAAGCCCAATGGAGAAGAGAAAGAGCAGTCTAAGCCCAATGTTAAAAAAAGAAAAGAAAAAAATTAATTTGTGTTAAAAATAAGATAAGAAATGAAATATTTGAGCTTGATTTTTTATGGCTATTGATAATAACCTAATTTCTATGTATTTTTCTTATAAAAATAGACATTATTATATCTCATTATATTTAATTTTTGTGAATTTATAACATTATTGGTTTATTTATTTAAAGAAGACATTCATTTAATTATTGTGTTAATTGGAAGGAATTTGTTAAAGAATCTTGGATAACAAAATAGTGGCAATTTGGCAATAAGTTTAATTGAAGGAAGAAATTAAGACTTTGGCCCACAACAAATAAAAAATAAAAAGAGGAAAAAAATGAAAATCTAGCTGCCTTCAATAAAAAGATATTAAGTTTCCTAAAATTGGTTTCTTAAATCCAATCAATATCTTTTTATTATTTGAAGACCAATTAAGAAAATTCTGTGCAAGATACACTCCTATTAAGAAAAATCTCTTATTAATAAACAAAAGAAAAACCCACGAGAGATATAGTGAGGAGACCAGAAGCGGCGCAACATCGTTGCGACAGAGAAGAAAAGAAGAAGTTGTGTGCAATAAAGAATATTAGTGAGATAATTTTATTGTGTTCTAATCTTACTATCCCTTGCTAAATTCTTTGTACTAATGAGATGATGAAACCTTGATTGTTTTGGCATTGCTATGTTGAAATGTTTTACCCAATTTTTATATTTAATGTTTATTGTTTCTTTTTTCCTATCAGATTATAGAAATAAATTTTTAGATGAGTTCAGTCATGTTTTTCTCATGCTTTGCAATTTATTTGTATTATCTGAGTGTTGATGGTAATTGTTGGATATCAATAGTAATTTCTTATTAGAGTTAGATTTGATGATTTGATAATTTACTATTAATTAGAAAAAAAAATATCATACAATTGATTATTATTTTTAGTGCTTGATTGATAGAGTTTCCGTGAGTACATGCTTTGTCGCTAAATGTTCATGAGATAAATTATTTAGGTATAATAATTTAATATAGTTAATTTTAAAATTAATCTTTGGTGTGTTCTGAACCTTAGTCATCTTGTATCTGGTTGAAACCAAGTTTATATATTTGTTTTCTTTTAATTTGCTTTTTATTTTAGTTATTTATTTAATTTAATTTTTGCATTTTTGACTTATCAATTTGTGCGAGTAGATTATAATTTTTTTCAATACTTAAAACTAACTCTAAATCTTTGTGGGATTGACCTCGTATTTGCTCAACTGTACTTCAGTACAATCCGTGCACTTGCGAGTATTTAAAGACTTTTTAAAAAGAGTCACAATAAGATTTTGGTGCCGTTGTCAAAGACTTAGTTAGTTAAAAGTTAAGTATTTGTTAAATTTTTCTCTTCTACTATTTAATTTTTTTAATTTTTCTTAATTGGCCTATCTTATTTTTATTTTTATTTTTTTAATTAATTTAATTGCTCTATTTTTTTATTTTCTTTTTTGTTGTTTGAGCATTGTATAATAGCTTGGATTCGTGATTATACAGATAGATTAGTGAAAGTTGATATATAACCCATAACAAAGATGGATGTGGCTGTGCAAGGAGTTAATTTAGAAACCATACTAAAGATGGATGTGGCTGTGCAAGGAGTTAATTTAGAAACCATACTAAAGATGGATGTGGCTGTGCAAGGAGACGATGATAGACCACTTAAGGAATTATTTTGCCCAATATCTATGAATCCACCCTCATGCATTGTTTTACATGCTACTACTGCTACCCATTTTGAGATTAAACCTGAAGTTATCAACCTGCTTCCAATTTTTCATGGCTTAGATAGGGAAGACCAATACTTGCATGTCAAGGATTTTTTAGAAATTTGTGAAACATTTAAATTTCAATTTTTTTTTTCAAAATCTATGTGTTTGCATCTCTTTCCTTTTTCATTAAAAGATAAAATAAAAAATTGACTGAATTCTTTATCTTCTAACTCTATTAGTCATGAGAAATGTTGTGCCAAAAGTTTTTATTTAAATTTTTTTCCATGTCCAAAATAAATTCTTTGAGAAGAGAAATTTCATATTTTTGTCAAGAAGACCATGAAAAATTCTTTGAAAGTTAGAAGAGGTTTAAAGATTTGCTTGTGAGGTGCCCTCACCATGATTTTGAAAAATATCACCTTGTGTAGTATTTTTATAAAGGGTTGACCCAATCGAATAGGGGTTTAGTTGAGTCTATGAATGGTGGCACATTTTAGAATTTGAATACACATGATAGTTATCAGTTTTTTTGAGGATTTATATGAAAATTCTCAACAGTGGGACTTTGTTAATCGTAGGAATAGATCAACCCAACCTAAGAAGGGAGGTTTATATGAGATTAGTGATGTGTGTGAAATAACATCATATCTTGTTCTTGTTTTGCATGCATTTTTATGCATTTTATGCATTTTAGTTTCCCTTTTTATTTGTTTTTCCTTTAGTTCAGATAACTGTGGTATTTGTGGTGTGATTGTGCATGATTGGTGCTAAATTGGTCTTGGAATGGATGAAAAGCTTGTACAATTGAAGTTGGAGCTTTACGAATAGCAAATTGGGACAAAAAGCTCACTCCAGAGAGCTCCACAGCCTGCCTGTGGAATTTTCTACGGCCATGGATCGAGCAGCTACGTGAAGAAGCAAAAGAAAATTTTCAAAGAGTTCCACGGCCTGGTTGTGGAATGATCCACGGTCGTGGTACTCAAACAGCAAGATCCACGGCTAGCCCGTGGAATAATCCACGGCCGTGGATCGCAGTACGAGATAAATTTTTAAGTTTGTTTTTATTTCTTTTTGGGGAGTGAGACCAAAGAAAACCCTTAGGGTATTTATAGATGTTTTGAATACAATATGAGGGTTCCAATTTGGTTTGGAAGGAGGCACATTGGGAGGCTCTTGATCTTCATCTCTTTCCTCTCTTCTATCTTTGATTACAGGTTTGAATGTTCTTGAATTTGATTTCTTGTTTCTTCTTCTCCATGTCTGATTAGTTTCTTTTGTTTCTAGGATTGGGCAATGCCCTTTGATACATTGATGATGATTAATTGACTTTGTTTACTCCTTTTATTAATCTTGAATGTTCTTTGATTCAATCATTATTGCGCTTATTCATGTGAATTTGCTGGCCACATATTTGCATCTTATAGACATTTAGGGACGTACTGAGAGATGAACCTAAGTGTTGGAATCATAAGAATTGAACTTAAGGTCTAAATTACGAGAGTAGGTTTAGCCTTTGGAGAATTTAATGAATTACCATAAAGTGTAATGGGTTTAATTTATATTCAATTACCACGAAGTAGGAATTGGTTTAATTAGGCACGTTTCTTGTCTCTTGAGAAAGAACATTAACTAATTTAGGGTAATTCACTTTTAATTGAATTTTAATTTTAATAAAAGGATTGTCAATTAGGATTTGCCTTGTATCATTGTGGTTACCCCCAATCCTGGAAGCTTTCTTAAATTTGAAAATCTTTCTTAACAAATTGCTGCTTTTGTTCTCAACTCTACATTTTAATATTTATTTATTTAATTTCTTGGTTACTAAATTCTTATCTTTCAATAATTTTATCCCCTTTGGATTCGATAATTAATTAGTATTCATAGACATAGTCCCTGTGGATTCGATCTTTTTATTACTTGATGATGAAACCGTACACTTGCGGATTTCACACACCAAATTTTTGGCACCGTTGTCGGGGACTGTATTTTTTTAGAATATTAGTTTAATTTTTAATTTGATTATTTTAAACCTTTTTACTACTTTCTTGTTTTCTCTTTGACTCTCTACAGGTAATTTATCTTGTTTATGTGAAGTACTAGACGTTCTAGGACTCTTATTGAAGCAGATCATGAAATTGAAAGAACTTTTTGTAGAAGGAGAAGACAACAAAGGCAAAGAGCGAGAGAAATATTTGAACTAACACCTATAATGGCTGAACCTATGGACAATAGACCGCTTAAAGAGTATACAGCCCCTAATGCTCGGGGTTTGCGTTCTAGAATTGCTCGGCCAGACATTGAAGCTAGACACTTCACCATACCTCCTGCCTTACTTTCTATGATAAGACAGAACCACTTTGGAGGATTGCCATCTGAGGACCTGAATGATCATATGGATATGTTCTTGGAATTCTGTGAGACCCTTAAGATTGAAAGCGCTTCTGTTGATGCTATCCATCTCTGCCTGTTTCCATTATCAATGAGAGATAGAGTTAGAGCTTGGTTGAAGTCAGTTCCCACTGAGACAATCACTACTTGGGACCAATTGGAGTAAGCTTTCTTAGACAAATTCTTTCCACCTTCCAAGACTACTCATCTTAGGACCCATATCACAAGTTTTGTTCAGAAAGATGGAGAGTCATTTTCGGAAGCTTGGGACAGATATAAGGTTTTGCTGGAAGCCTGCCCACACCATGGGTTAGAAAAATGGTTGATCGTCCACACCTTCTATAATGGGCTAGAATATTCTTCAAAGGTGTCTCTAGACTCTGCAGCTGGTGGAGCTTTGATGAACAAAAAACTGACAGAAGCTTATGAGATCATTGAGAGTGTTGTCACAAATTATCACCAATGGGCAAATGAAAGAGGTAATAACTCGAGAAAACTCTCGGGAGGTAAGTTTGAGGTAGACGAGGTTGATTTAATTATGTCAAAATTTGATTCTTTGAATAAACATTTTGACATGCTTGAAAAAGGTCATGTTAATGTCATAGGTGCTTCTAACAATTTTTGTGAGATTTGTGGAGCACAGGGATACATGGGTGCTGAATGCCAAGTTAGGATTGACTCCTCACAAGGTGCACTGGTGGAGCAAGTGGAATCATGCCACAATTTTCATGACTTCAACCAAAAGGGGAGGAATGATCCATATTCCCAAACTTACAACCCCAGTTGAAGGTCACATCCCAACTTCTCCTACTGGAGTAATCAATACCAAGCTGGGCAAGGTAGTGCTAAACCCTCTTCTGGATTCCAACAGGTACAAAAATCTAGACTTGACTTTCTTCTAGAGAATTTTTTTGAGAGTCAATCTAAGCAAAATGAGAAGTTTAGGCAACATGGGCAAGTTGTGACTGAGGCTAGTAAAGAGTTGTCATCTAAGATTGAAAATTTGGCCCTTCATAATAAGATGTTGGAAACTCAGATTGCCCAACTAGCAGGCACTTCACATAGGCAACAGGGTAAGTTTCCTGGTCAACCTGACATAAATCCAAGTAATGAACACTGTAACGTTGTGAGTTTGAGAAGTGGTAAGAAATTAAAGGATCCCAAGGGTAAGAGGGAGAGTGACAAAGATGAGGGGAATGAGGAAAAAGAGACTAAGACACAACCTTTAGAAGAGGAGGAAACTAATGAGAAGGTGTCTAAGTATGTACCCCTTGAACCATACCAACCCCCAGTGTCATTCCCTCAATGATTGGCTAAGGCCAAGCTAGATAGACAATTTGGGAAGTTCCTAGAGATCCTTAAGAAATTGTACATTAATGTACCCTTCACTGAGGCGTTGCAACAAATGCCTACCTATGCTAAATTTCTTAAGGATATTTTGTCTAATAAGAGAAAGCTTGATGAATACGAGACATTAGCTTTAACTGAGGAGTGTAGTGCTTTAATTCAAAATAAATTACCTCATAAGCTAAAAGATCCAGGTAGCTTCTCTATTGCTTGTTTGATTGGTAACACTAGTTTTGATAAAGTTTTGTGTGATTTGGGAGCTAGTGTTAGTCTTATGCCCCTTTCTGTGCGCAAGAAATTGGAGGTGGGTGAATTAAAACCCACAACTATCTCTTTTCAATTGGCGGACCGATCTGTCAAATACCCCGTAGGCATCTTGGAGGATGTTCCTATTAGAGTGGGTAAGTTTTTCATATCTATTAATTTTGTTGTGCTTGACATAGAAGCAGATGCTAAAATACTGATCATACTTGGCCAACCATTCCTCGCCACTAGAAGGGCAATTATTGATGTCCACGAAGGGAAATTGACTTTGCGATTGAACAATGAAGAAGTAGTTTTTAATGTTTTCAATTCTGAAAAAAAATCCTAATTCCTTTAATTCATGTAATCGCATAGATGCTACTGATGTTGTGGACAATGTTGTGCTTTCAGATATGCAGGAATCTGTGACTGATGCTATGTTAGAGGAGACCTTGCCCAAGGCTACTACCAAGTTCGAGAAGGCCAAGTCCTGCAAGAAGGGACTAAAGAAGCAGAATGACAAGTGTATCACGCAGCGTGGATTTAAGCTTGGGGATAAAGTTCTTGTCGATAACTCGCTTCTATGTTTCTGTCCAAGTAAGTTGTGGTTGAAATGGTCTGGACCATATGAGATTGTTTGGGTCTTATCCTACGGTGTGCTTGAGGTGAAGATAGAAGGCTATAAGACATTCATGATAAATGGCCAGAAAGTGCAACACTATGAAGAAGGAGTGAGGACTGAGTACCACTCCATTGACATCACCTTGATAACTTCAGGAAATGAAGTTAATTCACTTGAATTTGATTGTATTTGAGCATACTATCCTTAAGTTTTCAAGGCCATAGGTTCAATTATTGCATGACTTTGGTGATTTAAGCTTGTTAATTCAAATTATTAAGAATTGAATCTTTGAAGGTCTTGTTTCTGGAAGTTGGATGGATTATGGTTTGATGGACTTTAGCATTATTTTGATACAAGTATTTAAGATAGGAAAGGCCTTGGAAGGGATGAGGAAGCAAAGAAGGGCTCAAATGAAGAAGGATGCAAGAGAGAAGGAAAAGTTGTCAACCCACACCTAGGCGTGACAAATCCACGCCTACGCATGGTACTCTCAGGCTTTCAGACCAACTCAGGCAGAGACATCCACGCCTAGGCGTGTAAAAGTCACGCCTAGGCGTGACACTTTTAGATTTTCAGGGTTTTCAGACAGAGGCACCCACGCCTAGGCTTGGAAAAGCCACGCCTAGGCGTGGCCAGCAGATGCCAGCACGTGATTCATAACCACGCCTAGGCGTGGTAAAGCCATGCCTAGGCGTGGGTAAAACCTTGGTCCGCGATTTTGGCCCTTTTTATCTTATTTTGAGGGCATTTTTGAAGATCTTCTATTTTGACCTAAGCACGAAATCCAGAGAGCAAGGGAGAAGAGGAGGAACCCATTTGGATTGAAGGTGACTCAAGGGAGAATCAAGATCAAGGAAGAAGATCAAGCTTGGAATCTCTCCATTTTTGTCCATTCTTTCCCTTTACCTCTTGATTTGTAACTTGATGGATCATTTGATTTCATTTGCTTTCTTCTCTTTCATGATGTGTAACTAAACTCTAATCTAGGGGCTCTCTAGGATCTTGCTATGGATTTGATTAATTTGTAATTAGTTGAGTATCCTTTCAATGAAATTGGTTTTGTTCATCCATATCTATTCTTAGTGCTTGTTATTGATTGGCCATCAATTGCATGATTTTTAGTATTCCAATTGAACCTGAAATAGGGTGTTGTGAATATGGATATGGTATGGTTGATGCATGTTTAACTAAGGGGATGGACACATACCCTTTGGTCATGCATGGCAAGTGTTTGATAATTGGCCTCAATGAGTGATTCTTATGTTGCTTCACAATAGTGGAATGATTCTGGGTAATGTTGACATAGGCTCTTATCTATTGATGATTATTAGCCAACATATATCAATTCATTGATAGGTGCTTATTAATTGCAATTAATCATTGAAGTAGCAAGTGAATAGGGACCCCTAGGATTTAATCATTCTCATCTTCTCTTATGGAATTGGTGTCGGTGTTTTCTTATTTTGTTTCCTTTAAGTTGTTATTTTAATTGCAACCCACTCTCCTTCGTTTGCTTGGATAAAAATTTGTGAATATTAGTTAAGTTTAACATTCTTCTAATTATTCAATTCTTTGGGACACGATACTCTAACTCTCCTTTATATTACTTGTTGACCCGTGCGCTTGCGGATTTACGGACTAACAAGTTTTTGGCGCCGTTGCCGGGGATTGAGTTTAGATTTTGCGTTATTTCTTACATCTATTCACAATTCTTATTTCAAGTTTCGTTTGTTTTGTTTTTCAATTCTTGATTTTCAGGTACTTGGCTTTTGTATGCGAAGAACTCAAGGTGTATCTAAATTTCCTTACGATCCTGAGATCGAGAGGACATTTCGTAGATTTCTAAGAGAACGACAAGTACAAGCACAAGCACCAACGTTGGTTAACAAGTCTGACATGGCGGAGGAGGCAAATGCTGAAAGACCTTTGAGGGAATATGCCACCCCAAGTGCTAGAGAAATTCGATCTAGCATTAGAAGGCCAGCGGTACAAGCACAGACTTTTGAGATCAAGCCTGCTATTATCCAGATGGTTCAGAATAATGTGCAATTTAGATATTTGCCCCATGAAGATCCTAATGCTCATCTAGCCAACTTCTTGGAAATATATGATACTTTCAAGCATCATGGGATGATTGATGATGTGGCTCGCTTAAGGCTCTTCTCTT
Source organism: Ormosia emarginata (assembly GCA_029884605.1). Lineage (NCBI taxonomy): Eukaryota > Viridiplantae > Streptophyta > Magnoliopsida > Fabales > Fabaceae > Ormosia > Ormosia emarginata. The sequence goes on from JAQQTP010000048.1 coordinate 3,091,684, forward strand.
TCTCCTTGAGGGATAGAGCTAAGGCATGGCTTCATTCTTTACCAGAATATTCTATTACTACCTGGGAAGAGCTGGCTCAAAAATTCTTGGATCGATTCTTTCCTCCTATGAAGGCAATGAAGTACAGGAATGACATCTTGTCCTTCAGGCAATTCGAAGGAGAAACCTTGTATGAAGCATGGGAGCGGTTCAAGGAATTGTTAAGGAAGTGCCCCCATCATGGTATTGCAAAATGGATGTTAGTGCATACATTCTACAACAGCTTGACAACATCTATTCGATCCATAATTGATGCAGCAGCTGGAGGGGCTATTATGAGCGAGACAGTGGATGCAGCCTATGACCTGTTGGAAGAAATGGCTAACAACAACTATCAGTGGTCAGCAGAAAGGGTTACTCCTAGGAGAACGACTGTCGGCATACATGAGGTGGATGCTCTCACGCACTTTCAGCTCAAGTAGCTGCTCTTTCAAAAAAATTTGACACCATGGGAGTCAACTCAGTTGCAAGCGGGGCTAATATCACAGCTGAGATTTGTGATCATTGTGGGGATCATCACTCCACTGCTAATTGTACGGCTAGCTTGGAAAGTGTACAATATACTAGTCAATTCCGTTAACCAGGTCACAATACTACATTTGGTAATACTTATAACCCCAGTTGGCGAAACCATCCTAATCTCTCATAGGGTGAAAATATTCAAGGCTCTTCCTCATCTCATCAGCATAATCAAGCACCTCGTGCTCCTCTAGGCTTCTAACAGCAGAGCCCCCGTCAAGCCCAAACTTCAACATCGACTTCAACTTCTAATTTGGAGAAGATGTTTGCTCAGTTTATGACTAGTCAACAGGATTACATGACCAAGACTGATTCAAGGTTAGCATCTCACGATGCTTTAATGCAAAGTCAAGCAGCTTCATTGAGGAATCTTGAGACTCAAGTGGGTCAACTTGTCCAAGCTCTAAATAACAGGTCCCCAGGGAATTTCCCAAGTGACACCATCAACAATCCTAAGGGTGCCCCTGACGAGCAGTGCAAGGCTATATCATTGAGGAGTGGGAAGGAAATTGAAGGGAATTCCAAGACTAAACTTCTTGAAGAAGAAGTTGAGGTGGCACAAGATGAAGTGGTTGTGAGCAAAGAGGTTGAGAAAAATGAGGAAATTGCAAAGGGTGAGGTTGAAGATATGAAGAAGAAGGACAAGCCTTATACACCACCTTTACCTTTCCCCAACCAGCTTGTTAAATAAAAGCTTGATGCTCAATTCAAAAAGTTCTTAGAGATTTTCAAGAAGCTTCACATCAATATTCCATTTGTTGAGGCATTAGAACAAATGCCGAGTTATGTGAACTTCATGAAGGACATCCTGTCCAATAAGAAGAAATTGGGGGATTATGAGACCGTAGCTCTCACAGAGGAGTGTAGTGTAATCTTGCAGAACAAGCTACCTCCCAAATTGAAAGACCAAGGAAGCTTCACCATTCCATGCACAATTGGGAGCCAATTCTTTAGAAAATCTTTGTGTGATCTAGGGGTAAGCATAAACTTGATGCCCCTATCCATCTTCCAAAGGCTAGGTTTGGGGGAGATGAAGCCTACTTTGGTTACTTTGCAACTAGCTGACCGTTCCCTCACCTACCCTAAGGGAATCATAGAAGATGTTTTGGTCAAGGTGGACAAGCTTATCTTTCCAGCCGATTTCATCATCTTGGACATGGAGGAAGACCGCAATGTACCTTTGATTCTTGGGAGACCTTTCCTAGCCACCGGTAAGACTATGATTGATGTGCAAAAAGGTGAGCTCACTATGCAAGTCAATGATGAAAAGGTAACCTTTCATATTTACAAATCCATGAAATCTCCAATTGATCATGAAGAATGCTCCTACATAGGTATGATTGATCCAGTAATCAATGATGCATTTCATACTACTTCTATTGATGATTCCCTTGTTTTTGCTTTGACATCCATATGTGAGCACATAGAGAAGGATGATGTTATGGAATGTATTAAGCTACTTGATTTGTCAGGAATCCAAGCTTTGAACCCTTGACTGCAAAGTCCAGCCAGGACTATAAATAAGGCATTTGTTGGGAGGTAACCCAACTTCTTAACCTTATCTTTTAGCTAGGATAATTTCATGCATAATTTAGAGTTTTCCTTGATAGTTTAGTTGTGTTTTTGATAGCTTAATAGTGTGTGATTTTCGTTTGATAAAAAAAAAAGTCAATGGCTGCCTATGAATATGCATTAAATTGATGAGTGTGCTTTGAGGCAAATTAATTTTTGTTTGTATGCCAACAGTTTGATTTGAGTATCTGATGATTGTGTGGATCATAGTTCACCTCACTGCTTGGGAATTCACTTGTAAAAATTCAGAATTTTGTGCTTACACTTACTGCCATAACTGTGTATGAGAGAATTTTCTTGTTGCATGTGTGGTAGATTTTGGAATATGAATGAAATGCATGATTAGAGAAATTTATGATTGGCATGTGTAAAGTCTATTTGCATCTTAGAAGCTTGTCTGATTCCCTTTCGAGGCGAAATCCTAGGCAATGCAGTTTTGAAGAAATAACTAGGGCAATTCTTTGGATCGATTGGGCCTTTCAAGCCAACCTTAATTGAATGAGTTCCCTAGTACCCCTTTTGAAGCCTAGTGTGCGTGTGTGTGGCCTGATTTTTCCTTCTTTATCCCTAATCTCTCCACCCTCTTAAACCAGGCTTGTGAAAGAAAAATATCTTCCCCTCATTACAGGTCCCTTGTTGAGCACATGATTGAGCAGTTCTATTAGTTTGAGCCATAATGTTTTGCATGATGCTAAGAATCCAGGAATTTGTGGTTACCAATTTTCATTCAAAAATGGTATATATATAAAAATAAAAAAAAATAAGAAGAAAGAAATGAAAAGAAAAAGAAGAAAGAAAAAAAGTGAATAAGTGGGTTGTTGTATAAATTGAAGCCCTTTTGACTATGTGATGAGAAAAGGATGAGAAATTAGAATAAAGAAGGTTGATTCTTCAATTTGGATTCTGTTTGTGCATCTACATGCTTGGCTTGATTCAATAGAAGTGGTTGATAATGTGTTTGATATTTGAATTCAAACCATTTCCCTTCTTTCTTAGCCACTACCCTTAGCCTTACATTACAAGCTTAAAAGACCCTCATAATCTTTGATTTTGTCTTGCCTACATTAGTGGAGAAAGGGATGAAAGAAATTCTTTTGAGAGTGCATATGCATTTTATAAATTCATCCATCTTGTTCTTCATGATTAGGAAATGATCTTCAACACATAAATGTGGAAAATCTTTCGTGCACAAAAATGGCATTAAAGGGTGATCATGATAGTTGGGAATTTCTTGCATGTGTGACCTTGTTGTGAGGATTGAAATGTGATTTCTGAGGGTATGAATGATGATTAGAAGCTGGATTTGCCTTAGTTCAATTTGCCTCATGTCTCTTGACCTTTGGATCGGATTGTAATTCATTTTCCTACTTAGATTAGTTTGCTCGAGGACTAGCAAAACTTTAGATTTGGGGGTGTGATAACTTCAGGAAATAAAGTTAATTGACTTGAATTTGATTGTATTTGAACATGTTATCCTTAAGTTTTCAAGGTCATAGGTTCAATTATTGCATGACTTTGGTGATTTAAGCTTGTTAATTCAAATGATTAAGAATTGAATCTTTGAAGGTCTTGTTTCTGGAAGTTGGATGGATTATGGTTTGATGGACTTTAGCATTGTTTTGATATAGGTATTTAAGATGGGAAAGGCCTTGGAAGGGATGAGGAAGCAAAGAAGGGCTCAAATGAAGAAGGATGCAAGAGAGAAGGAAAAACTGTCAACCCACGCCTAGGCGTGACAAATCCACGCCTAGGCGTGATACTCTCAGGCTTTCAGACCAACTCAGGCAGAGACATCCACCACGCCTAGGCGTGACACTCTCAGATTTTCAGGGTTTTCAGACAGAGGCACCCACGCCTAGGCTTGGAAAAGCCACGCCTAGACGTGGCCAGCAGATGCCAGCACGTGATTCATAACTACGCCTAGGCGTGGTAAAGCCATGCCTAGGCGTGGGTAAAACCCTAGTCCGCTATTTTAGCCCTTTTTATCTTATTTTGAGGGCATTATTGAAGATCTTCTGTTTTGACCTAAGCACGAAATCCAGAGAGCAAGGGAGAAGAGGAGGAACCCATTTGGATTGAAGGTGACTCAAGGGAGAATCAAGATCAAGGAAGAAGATCAAGCTTGGAATCTCTCCATTTTTGTCCATTCTTTCCCTTTACCTCTTGATTTGTAACTTGATGGATCATTTGATTTCATTTGCTTTCTTCTCTTTCATGATGTGTAACTAAACTCTAATCTAGGGATTCTCTAAGATCTTGCTATGGATTTGATTAATTTGTAATTAGTTGAGTATCCTTTCAATGAAATTAGTTTTGTTCATCCATATCTATGCTTAGTGCTTGTTATTGATTGTCCATCAATTGCATGATTTTTAATATTCCAATTGAACTAGAAATAGGGTGTTGTGAATATGGATATGGTATGGTTGATGTATATTTAACTAAGGGGATGGACACATACCCTTTGGTCATGCATGGCAAGTGTTTGATAATTGGCTTTAATGAGTGATTCTTATGTTGCTTCACATGGACACATAGTGGAATAGCTAGGTTTCACATGGGTAATTGTCCTAGACATAGGTTCTTATCTATTGATGATTATTAGCCAACATATATCAATTCATTGATAGGTGCTTGTTAATTGCAATTAATCATTGAAGTAGCAAGTGAATGGGACCCCTCGGATTTAATCATTCTCATCTTCTCTTATGGAATTGGTGTCGGTGTTTTCTTATTTTGTTTCCTTTAAGTTGTTATTTTAATTGTAACCCACTCTCCTTCGTTTGCTTGGATAAAAATTTGTGAATATTAGTTAAGTTTAACATTCTTCTAATTATTCAATCCTTTGGGACACGATACTCTAACTCTCCTTTATATTACTTGTCGACATGTGCACTTGCGGATTTACGGACCAACACACCTGAGCATAGAATCAGCTCATAGTCAAACTAATGACTATAACTTAGCGCTTCTTGGGAGGCAATCTAAAATTTTCTCTGTTTTTCTTTATTATTTTTTTATTAACACTTTTTTGTTTTTGTTCCATAGTTAGCTAATGTTGAGTCGGCTTAGGTGCCTCCCGAGTTCGAGCCTTTGTAGGGGGATGTATATACTGTCGGCCGCCAACAAGATTTTTCTTCTATTTCCTTTAGTTTTTCTTTATTTTCACATTTCATTCTTTTATTTTGTTTTTCAATTTTTGATTTATTTTTCTTGTGAGTTTTAGGCCGGATGTTCGAGTTCATGGCTACACGCCTCCCTTTTCCACCACCGCAGTGAGTTCTTTTCTTTTATTCCTTCTCTAGTTATAGATTTTTACATTGTGGACAATGTAAGTTCTAAGCTTGGGGGGCATTTTCATTTTTATTTATTAATTTATTTTTCATTATAGATCATTAGTCCCATGCATTCTCATGTCTCACAATGCATCTTCTTATTGCATTTTCACACTATCATATCTCTTGGCTTTTTGGTTGAACTTTGTGCCCATCTTTTTTGAGGATTTTGAGATGGTATTGATTTGGAACCCCATTTGTTGATTCTTGTGGTAGGCCACATGCATTGTTTTAATTGATAGTAGAGGTGATTTCTTGATAGTAGATAATTAGCATATGTTTTCTGAATTTGTGCTTTTCATTGATTTTTGAACCTTTAAATGTGAGTTTTGAGCCTATGAGATTTATGCACTATATGATTTTTTGCTCTCATTCTTTGTGTTGAGTGATCATTTCTCATTGATTTTGTGATCTAGAACTTGATTTGAAACCATTTTGAGGCGAAATTTTTGTTTGCATGCTTGAATGTGATTAAGGCATCTTAAGTAAATTTCTGGCCTTCTGAAGTAATTATTACACTTTCATACTAGTTACCCATTTTGAGCCTATTGCATAATTATTTTTCTTGATGCCTATGATGATACATTGTCGGTTATCATTTAAAATATTAAATGGAGCATATTGGGTTTGAATGTTGTATTAGGAATCATATGTTTTTGAAAGTGAAGTCTCTCCCCTATGTTAAATAAAAAGAATAAAATAATATGGGGAAAAGGAAAAGAAAATAAAAGAAAAGCATGAGATGAAAGCTTGAAAAGAAGGAAAAGAAAGGAAGAAAATGTGAAGTTATACTCTTGATTGAAAAATGCCTTTGCTTCATTTATGTTCTATTGGATTTCTTGTGCTTATTGAAAATTTTGTTAGCCCTTTGTGCATACCTTCCTTTCTTTACCTTACCTAACATCTTTCCCTTGACCTCATTACAACCCTTGAAAGACCTTTTGATTCTTGCATGCATGCTGATTATTAGTGGAAATTTGGTTTCTTATCAAGCTTATGGAAGTGTTGTTTCTTTAAGGAACCTTGATTGCATTGTCTTCACCTTTAAACACTTTGAGTGTGGTTAGTAGAGTGAACCTAATTCAGTAAGGATGCATGATTTCTGAGAACTTAGCCTCTAATTGGACTTGATTTTGATTACCTTTCTAATTCTTGGTTTGCATTACTTGGTTGGATATTTTCTCGGGTTCCTCATTCATTATTGTCTCTTGATCTCATTTCTTTATTTGGTCTTAGTTATTGCTTAGGAACAAACAAAATCTTAAGCTTGGGGGGATTTGATGTGTGTGAAACAACATCATATCTTGTTCCTGTTTTGTATGCATTTTTATGCATTTTAGGCATTTTAGTTTCCTTTTTTATTTGTTTTTCCTTTAGTTTGGATAACTATGGTATTTGTGGTGTGGTTGTGCATGATTGGTGCTGAATTGGTCTTGAAATGGATGGAAAACTTGCACGATTAAAGTTGGACCTTTACGGATAACAAATTGGGGCAAAAAGCTCACTCCAGAGAGTTCCACGGCCTGCCTCTAGAATTCCCCACGGCCATGGATCGAGCAGTTGCGTGAAGAAGCAAAAGAAAATTTCCAGAGAGTTCTACGGCCTGGTCGTGGAATGATCCACAGCCAGCCCGTGGAATGATCCACGGTCGTGGATCGCAGTACGAGACAGATTTTTAAGTTTTGTTTTTATTTCTTTGTGGGGAGTGAGACCAAAGAAAACCCCTAGGGTATTTATAGATGTTCTTAATACAATATGAGGGTTCTAATTTGGTTTGGAAGGAGGCATATTGGGAGGCTCTTAATCTTCATCTTTCTCCTATCTTCTCTCTTTAATTACGGGTTTGGATGTTCTTGAATTTGATTTCTTGTTTCTTTTTCTCCATGTCTGAGTAGTTTCTTTTGTTTCTAGGATTGGGCAATGCCCTTTGATATATTGATGATGATTAATTGACTTTGTTTACCCCTTTTATTAATCTTAAATGTTCTTTGATTCAATCCTTATTGCGCTTATTCATGTGAATTTGTTGGCCATATATTTGCATCTCATAAACATTTAGGGACGTATTGAGAGGTGAACCTAAGTGTTGGAACCATAAGAATTGAACTTAAGGTCTAAATTACGAGTGTAGGTTTAACCTTTCGAGGATTTAATGAATTACCATAAAGTATAATGGGTTTAATTTAAATTCAATTACCACGAGAGTAGGAATTGGTTTAATTGGGCACGGTTCTTGTCTCTTGAGAAAGAATATTAACCAATTTAGGGTAATTCACCTTTAATTGAATTTCAATTTTAATAAAAGGATTATCAATTAGGATTTGTCTTGTATCATTGTGGTTACCCCTAATCCTGGAAGCTTTTTTAATTTGAAAACCTTTCTTAACAAATTGCTGCTTTTGTTCTCAACTATGCATTTTAATATTTATTTATTTAATTGCTTGGTTACTAAATTCTTATCTCTCAATAATTTTATTCTCTTTGTTTAATTTAATTGAATTAATTAATTAATTAATTGGTATTCATAGACATAGTCCCTGTGGATTCGATCTTTTTATTACTTTACGACGAAATCGTACACTTACGGATTTCACACACCAAGTAGTGAGGATACAAATATCAAAACTAGACTAGATGTTATGGCACGTGAAGTTAAGTCTCTATCACTAAATAAAGGAGTTGGTTAGGCTAATAGTTTCTAACAAGAAAATTGTGCATTTTGTGGGAGTACTGTGCATACTTCTTACATGTGATCTTCTTTTGTACCTAATAATTATTGTTTTATTGAGTAGGAAAACACAATAAGGAGATCTTTTGTTAATACTTCTTCAAATACTTATAATCTTAATTGGCGAAATCACCATAGTTTTTCTTGGAAGCAAAATAACTTTTCAGGTAAATTAGGAGGTCAACCTATGGAGAGTCAGACTCAGTTCTAGCATCCTAACCAAGGTTACTAACAACAATCATATTTCTCAAATCAAGAAGTAGGTCAATCTAGGCAACGATCTTCACTAGAGGAGACTCTTTGTCAATTTATGCAAGAGATGATAAATGTCAGTCAAGTAACTACCAATGTCATTCAAGAGATAAAAAATATTGTCCAAGTGCACACTAATGCTATAGCAAAGTTGGAAGTTCAGATGGGTCAGTTGGTCAATCAAATGGAAGAAAGAGAGAGAAAGGAAAGTTCCCTAATCAGCCTATCCCTAATCCCAAGGGACAATATGCAATTTATGAGACATCTAGCTCTAATAGGGAAAATGAGCAGGTTCAGTCTATCACCACCCTTAAGTCTGATAAGCAAATAGATAATCATGTTGTAGAGTCAGTGAGTGATAATATGAAGTTAGAAGCCAATAGTTCTAGGTATAAGAATAACTCAGATGTGGATAATGTGCCCTCAAAGCTTAATGTTTATACTCCTAAAGTTGTAGAGCCTGAAGTTAATGAGTATGTGCCTAGGGCTCTTTTTCCTTAAAGATTAGTAAATCACAAGAGCACTGTGCAGTCACGTGATATTTTGAAGATTTTTAAACAGATTCAAATTAACTTGCCTTTTCTTGATGCTATTAGACAGGTGCCTAGGTATGCTAAATTCTTGAAGGATCTTCTTACTGTGAAGAAGAAGTCTAATGTTCCCAACAATGCCTTTTTGTCAGAGCAGGTAAGTTTTGTAATTCTTAATAAATATCCTGTTAAGTATAAAGACTCTGGATCACCCATTATTGCTTATAAAATTTAGGATCATCATGTTGAGAGAGCTTTACTAGATCTAGGTGCAAGTGTTAATTTATTGTCTTATTATGTTTACTTGCAGTTGGGTTTAGGAGAGTTGAAACCAACTAAGATGACTCTCTAATTAGCTGATAGATTTGTTAAATATCCTAGGGACATTGTTAAGGATATGTTGATAAAAGTTGAGAATTTCTACTTTCTTATTGACTTTGTTGTGTTTGATATTGAGTCTATTTGTGATCCATATCCCCCAATTCATGTTATTTTGGGTCAAATATTCCTTGTTACATCTAATGCATTGATCAATTGTAGGAGTGGTGTGATGAAACTATCATTTAGGAACATGACTGTAGAGCTTAATGTTTTTCATATCAGTAAACTGATGCTTGATGATAATGATAATGAGGTGCATGAATAGAATTGAATTAATAATTTGGCTCATGACTCATTTATACATTCTAGTTGTGACGATCCATTATTGGCATGCTTGAATCATTTTAATGTTGATTTTGATATTGACTCGGTCATTAGGGATACAAATTCTTTGTTAGATTCTATTCCTCTGATGAATGTGGATAGGTGGCAACCTATAGTCCAGCTAATTATCTTGTCTTTATCCCCACCTTTGCCATCTATTGTAGAGCCATCAAAGTTAGAGATGAAGCCCTTGCCGGGCACCCTCAAGTATGTGTTTTTAGGCACTAATGAGACATTACCTGTCATTGTAACTTATGATTTAGATGAGTCCCAAAAACATCAGTTAGTAGACGTATTGAAAGAGCATAAGGAAGCCATAGGATGGTCAATTGCAGATATTAAGGTTATTAGTTCTTCAGCAGTGAAACATAGGATTAATTTAGATGAGGGTGCTAAAGCTACTCGTGATTAAGCCCAAAGATGTTTAAACCCAATCATGCAGGAAGTAGTTAGAAAAGAGGTGTTGAAATTGTTAGATGTGGGGATTATCTATCCTATCTTTGATAGTAAATGAGTTAGTTCGGTGCAGGTTGTGTCTAAAAAATTTGGAATAATTGTGATTAAAAATGAGGTCAATGAGTTAGTTCCAACTAAGGTGCAAATAGGATGGAGAGTGTGTGTTGATTATAGGAAATTGAATGTTGTAACTAGAAAAGATCATTTCTCTCTTCCTTTTATGAATCAAATGTTCGAAAGACTTGTTGGTCATGCATGTTATTATTTTCTAGATGGATATTTAGGGTATAATCAAATTCCTGTTACACCAGAAGATCAAGGACAGACTACTTTTCCATGTCAATTTAGTACTTTTGCATATTGTCGCATGACTTTTAAGATATGTAATGCACTTGCTACCTTCCAAAGATGCATGATTAGTATTTTTTATGATATAGTTGGTGAATTTTTGAAGTGTTCATGGATGACTTTTATGTTTTTGAATATACTTTTAATGATTGTTTACATCACTTGTCTTTGGTTTTGGCTAGGAGTAGAGAAAAGAATCTTGTGCTTAATTAGGAAAAATGTTATTTCATGGTTAAAAGGGGTATTGTGCTTAATCATGTCATATCTAAAGATGACATTGAAGTTGATAAGGCTAAAGTTAATTTGATTTCTAACTTTTCGCCCCCTAAATCTGTGAAAGAAATCAGATCTTTTCTAAGGTATGTAAGTTTCTATAGGAGGTTCATCAATGATTTCAGCAAGGTAGTAAGATCTTTAAGCAATCTTTTTGGTAAATGGTCAGCAGTTGAAGTCGTATCTTGAGTTGAATGATCCAGATGTAGAAGAGACTTTGGTAGACGATCTTGTCTACCAAAACTGAGGTAAATTTTTAGTTTGAGTTTTGTTTTTATTGAGTCGGCTTAAGTGCCTTCTAGATTTTAGAGTCTTTGTATGGGGATGTAAATAGTATCGACCCAAAAAAAATTAAAAAAATTAAAAAATCCAAAAAAGAAAATTTAGTTTGTGTGCTTATTTATTTCATTTTACTTTATTTTATTTTTGTTATTTTTGTCATTGCTAACCATTGTCATGATATAGTTATCTTCTTCTTATCTTCTCTTTTAATTGCTAAATGTTTCAAGTATGTAACTCCTCCCCATTAATCTATTTACTTTTGTCCCAATAATTTATTTGATGCATATTGGTAATTATTTCTTAAGTCTGGATTTAACTTGAAACATTGAGGACAATGTTTGGTTTTGATTGGGGGTGGGAGTTTCTTGAAGTTCAGTCATGTTGTCATTATGCCACTTTTGTGAGAAATTTTTTTCTATCATCTTGCTTAACTTGTTTCACATTATTCATAGCTGCTTATGCATGTCTCTTTGTTAAAAAATTGAAATAATTAGAAAACTTAATGAAACATGTGGATACCATATTTCTGTCGAGTGAGTTTTGAGCCATTCATTTTTGTTGTGAAAGTGTTTTCTTAGTCATCTAATATTTATTGTCAGTGCTAATAATATTTTTTTCCTCACTAAATCATTTTATTATTGTTAATTTTGGCTAAAGAATTTTTTTTTATCACACTTGCATTTAATATGATGTCATGGAAGTTGGTTGAATTGTGTGTTTTCTTGAGAGATGATATTAGGCCATGTTTCTTATTTTGAGCTTTCGAACAATGTTTTTATTCTTTCACATATTGCCGCTAGTCACTCTTTTGAATCTATTTATTGAGTCTTTCTTTCTTAACCCTGTCACAAGTATTTCAGAAACAAAAATATTATTATAGTATGTGAAGGTATAAGGGAAGGAAAAAATAGAAAAATGAAAAAAAATGGTAAAGTGTAAGTGCAAAAGAAAAAAAAAGGAAGAACGAAATTTGAAAAGCTACAAAGTTAGAAAAAAAATTGAGAAAAGAAATGAAAAAAAAGAGTCTAGTTTGAGAGTTTTAAACAAAGTGATTTAAAGAAGGATAAGAAAATTGTGTTGAAAGTGTAGAAATCAAGCTTCTAAATATTCTTGAAACACTTTTGATTTTTATTGTTTCCATTAGTTTTCTTATTTTTTCTTTTACCCACATTACAAGCTTAATAAGGTCCTATATGACCTTAAGGGATTGCATGGTTCTTCCCATGTACATGATTAATCTTAAGGTGTGATGTAAAGTCTTTTATTGGCATCTTTTCATGAAATGATATTTGTTATATTTTCTCAGTGTTCTTTCTATCATTTTATATGTGAGATTTTTGTTTTGATTTGTGCCTACTACTCTACACAGATATATTTGTTATGCGTGACACTATACTTCTGATTGGTTTTCATTGGTGAGTGCAACTCTTGTGAGGAATATATATGGTTGAAAGGTGTTTTTTTTATGGGGATTCTAGTTGTGATATTGGGAGACATTGTGTATATGTCGTAGTAGCTATATTATTCACATACTTTGAGTTTGATGATGGTAGAATTTTTGTGGCAATCGTAGTATTTTGATACATAACTGATATTTCTAAATTAAGATAAATTAGATTTTATTCAATTGGTTGGAGATATTATTTATTTTGAGCTTTGTTTTAAGTCACTTCCATTGCTATGGATTAACAAAAAGCTGTTTGAGAGTTGTGATAGTAACCTAATTTTTATATATTTTTCTTATAAAAATAGGCATTATTATATCTCATTATATTTAACTTTAGTGACTTTATAATACTATTGATTTATTTATTTAAAGAAGTCATTGATTTAATTATTGTGATAATTGTAGGAAATTTGTTAAAGAATCTTAGAACCAAAAAATGACATTTTGACAACAAATTTAATTGAAAGAAGAAATCAAGACTTAGGCACACAACAAATAAAAAAATAAAAAGAGAAAAAGACGAAAAGCTGACAACCATTAATAAAATGAGATTAAGTTTCTTAAAATTGGTTTCTTAAATCCAATAAATATCTTTTAATTATTTGATGACCAATTAAGGAGATTATGTACAAGATACACTCCTATTAAGAAAAATATCTTATTAATAGACGAAGGAAAAGCACACGAGAGATATATTGAAGAGACCAAAAGTGACGCAACAACGTTGCAACAGAGAAGAAAAGAAGAAGTTCTGTGCAATGGAGATACCGTACAGGACCTTTAATTGTTGAAGTATAGTGTATAGAACCTATAAATGGAGGTGGATCAATTCTGGGAGTTGACAATGGTGAGGTAGAGGTTTTGTTTGCTATTGATATGAAATTAGAATTTCAGAACATGAAATATGAATTATGGATTATGTTATTGAGCTAGGTTGTCTGCCATTTTTTTTGGTTGGTTTTATGTAAATTACGACAATTCTAACTGCCTTAATTTATATTTTTTTGGTGGTGTTATGTAAATTACGGCAGTTCTAACCGCCGTAATTTATATTTTTTTTATTGGTGTTATGTAAATTACGACAGTTCTAACTGCCATAATTTACATTTTTTGTTGGTGTTATGTAAATTACGACAGTCATAAACCATCGTTTTATGCACCACGAAACCGCCATTTTATACATGATAAATTGTGGCGGTTGTCGTAGCGGTTAATGAAAAATCGTCGTATTATACCGAACGGTGAAGTTAATTATGTCAGTTTTAAAAATTGCCGTTGACGCAAAAAATGGCAGTCGAAATTGCCGTAATTTAAAAAAAAATGCCGTAATTTACCCATTTTTTTGTAGTGATATCACATGACCTAACACGATTGTTGAGGTAACCATGTACTGACATTTTTCTCAGTTTAAAACAAATTCTTTTTCTTTGCATCTTTTAAGAACTTTATCCAAATTATTAAAACAATTTTCAAAAGAATTTCCAAAAACTATCAGGTCATCCATGAAATACTCTAAATAATGCGCAATCATGTCACTAAAAAATACTTAGCAAGCATATTTGAAAAGTTGTCAGAGTATTACAAAAGCCGAAAGATATTCTTCTATATGCAAAAGTGACAAAAAGGCACATAAAAGTGGTATTTTCTTGATCTTCCAATGTAATTGGTATTTGATTATACCCCAAATAACCATCAAGAAAACAATTGGAGGGATGTCCTGATACTCTTTCCAGAATTTGATCAAGAAATGATAAGGGAAAATGATCTTTCCTAGTGGCTACATTTAATTTTCTAAAATCAATACACATACATTAAATGGATGACATTCGCGTAGGTATTAATTCACCTTTTTTTTTATTTTCAATCACTGTTATTTCAGATTTCTTAGGCACAACTTGTATAGGGCTTACCTATTGGCTATCAGATATAGAGTAGATAATTCCAACATCAAGTAATTTAAGAACTTCAGCTCTAACTACCTCTTTCATGTGTGGATTTAATCTTTTTTGAGGTTGTTGTGATGTTTTAGCATTTTTCTCTAAATATATTCTATGTGTACAAATTAATAGATTAATACCTTTTATGTCCTTTAATGTCCATCTGATTGTACTTTTATGCCTTTCAAATACTTCTATCAACATACCTTCTTGTTCTCCAATAAAGGTCGAGGAAATTACCACTGGAAAGCTTTGTTCTTCTCCCAAAAATGTGTACTTCAACCCAGCAAGTAATAACTTTAGTTCCAGTGTGGGTACTTCTTCATGAGTATTATCATTCATGATTTTTAGCTCTTCAAATCTCGGCTTCCATCCATTGTATTTCATTACCTGTGTACAATCAAGTAACGAGCATATTTCAGAAATATCATAATCTACTTCCGTACTTGAATCAGATGAATTAATTAAACAAACTTCTAATGGGTCAGAAGAACTCCCTTTTAGAATATGATTATCTACAATGGCCTCAATCCTGTCTGCTTCCTCGTTTTTATCATGGACTTCATGTGGTTGCTTGCATATGTTGAAAACATTAGACTCCAGTGTCATGTTTCCAAATGTTAGCTTCATCACTTCATTTCTGCAATTTATCAAAGCATTAGATGTTGCTAAAAATGAGCGACCTAAAATAATAAGAATTTACTTACAACTATTAACCATAGGTTCAGTTTCTAAGACAATAAAATCCACATGATATGTGAATTTATCAACTTGTACCAACGTATCTTTTACTATTTCTTTTAGAATTTTAATTGATCTATCAGCAAGTAGAAGAGTTACAGAAGTTAGTTTTAATTCACGCAGGCTGAGTTATTAATAAACTGAATATAGAAGCAAATTAACACTAGACCCAAGATCAAGTAATGCTTGTTCAATTTTATGTTCTCCAATAATGCATGAAACCGTAGAACAACCAGGGTCTTTATGTTTCAAAACATTATTACTCTGAATAATAGAACTTACTTGTTTAGTAAAAAAGGCATTCTTTTTCACATTTAATTTCTTTTTAATAGTGCATAAGTCCTTTAAAAATTTAGCATAAGAAAGAATCTATTTGATAACATCTAACAACGAAATATTGATCTTCACTTGTTTAAAAATTTCAAAAATTTCAATGTGGTGGTTCAATTTCATTGAATTGTTTAATGCTTGAGGAAATGAGGGTGAAGACAAGAGTTTAGTCTCATTTTGGCAAGATGGCTTATCAACCTCTTCCTTATCTTGGGGGATTGATTCATCATCTCTCTCACAAGGGTCAGGAATTTGTTTTTCAACAACTTTTCTACTCCTAAGAGCTGTCACTGACTTGACTTGATCTATTTGTTGGTTTTCTGAACTACCCTCATTTAGACTGTACAAACCTTTTGGATTCAGTTGAGGTTGAGAAGAAAATTTTCTTTTCTCGTAAATGGTGAGTGTAGAAATAAATTTAGCAAGAGTTTCTTTTATGTCAATCATGGTTTGAGTGTTTTGTTTATTAATGCCCTCTTGCTTTTCTATGAATGCATGCAGTGTTCTTTCATGTTTTTCCTATATGGTGGGATAGAAGATGCATATCCTTGAGAATTTTGAGAGTCCTATTGTTCCTGAGGAGGCAGTAGTTGCATAAATTGTACTTGATTATTATTCCTTCAACTGGAATTTAGGCGATTTCTCCATCCTGAATTGTATGAATCTGAAAAAGAAGAAGTAAATAGCTTTTTAAAATTGTTCATTACATTTACTTACCCATGCACAACTTCTTTAAAAACAAGTATCTTTGGACATTCATTTGTCGAATGTCCTAAGTCGTTACAAATGCCACAAATTTTTTCATTTTGCACAAATTTGACTTCTTTCACTTTCCCTAATTCCATGGATTCAACCTTTTTAACCAAACTGGCGTACCTAGCATTTAGATCTTCTTTTTGACTAAGATGATATTTTCCTTTACTAGCATTTGTAAGGTTATATCTAATTGAATTTTCATAAGGATTAGTACCATGCTAAGATTGAGAATTTTAAGCCAAATGGTTTAAATAATCTAATGCTTCTTCAGGTTCTTTATCAAGAAACTCACCATTACACATTGTTTCCACAAATTGTTTAGTTTCAGGCGTTAAACCTTCATAAAAGAAGCTTATAGTGCACTATTTTTCAAAACTATGATGTGGGCAAGAATTTAACAAATCTTAAAAACATTCCCAACATTGAAAATACGCTTCATTTGAATTTTGAAAAAAAAAATTGAATTTTTCTTTTCAAAGCATAGGTTTTATGTGTTGGAATTTTTTTTAAAAAAAAAAACTCACCTTGCACTTCTTATCATGTGCCAATTGATCTTGGTTTCAAAGCGTTAAGCCAAGTTTTTGTTTTATCTTTCAAAGAAAAATGAAACAATTTAAGTTTAACAATATTTTTAGTGTAATTTTGATAATTGAAAGCAATATAGACTTCCTCAAATTCTTTTAGATGTAAATATGGGCTTTCAAATTCTAAACCATGAAAATTAGGAAGTAAAGAAATAATACTCGGCTTAAATCTAAAATTGTTAGCAGTGAGTGGAAAGATAAAATATGATGGACTAGAATTTTGAGGTGGTTGCAAATATACACACATAGTTCACAACGGTTGATTTTCATGTTCATCATGTATATTTTCATTTTCAACTCGTGGTGGTTGATTTTCATGTTCATCATGTATACCTTCATTTTCTGTCATTGTGTCAATTGTGTGTGATAACAAATCAATATATAAAGTACTATGATTAATTTTAACCAAACGACCAGAATTTGAATCACGATACCAATTAAGCATAAATAAGTAACTTAAAATAAAAAAATAATGTACAAGTTGATCGGAATAAATCAGTCATTAAATATTAAGTATAAATAAATGACTTAAAATAAAAAATAATGTACAAGTTAGTAAGTCGGAAAGAAAAAATAAATGACATAAGTAAATAAGTTAGAAAGTACAAATAAATAATATAAATAAAGAAGTTAATAAGTTAGTAAGTCGAAAGCGTAAATAAATAAGTTAGAAAACATAAATAAAAAAGTTAGTAAGCATAAATAAATGACATAAATATAAAGTTAAAAAGTCAATAAACATAAATAAATGACATAAATATAAAAAAGTTAGAAAGTCGAAAGCATAAATAAATGACATAAATAAAAAAGTTAGTTAATAAATTAGTAAGTTAGTAAGTAAGTTAGTTGGTAAGTTAGTAAATTAAAAAGGTAAAAGAGTAGAGGAAGAATATATCGGATGGTGAAGTTTACTTAAAGAAAGAGAACCTCAATAAATTAAAACTTCAAATTAAGTCCTTAGCAACAGCGCCAAAAACTTGATGTGAATTATAAGTTACAAACACAAGTGCAAGTTGTTTCATGTAATAAATTCTCGGGAGTCCGAGATCGATCCACAGGGAATTGCATGGTAATAAATTAAAGACAAGATTATTCTTTATATAACTTAATTGAAATCTACACATAATGGAGGTTCCAATCGGAAAATACAATATTCAAAGTTCATTTAAGATTATATATGTAATTATATTATGATTCCTTTACTTATCCACTACACCAACACTTATAAATAGGCTCAAGAATTTATTGTGTCAACCTCTTGTCTACAATGCATCAAGATCTCCATTTTACAAGGAGGGTTTCTAAATTGATTGGAAACAAAATACAACACATATAATGACTACTTGATAATACATCATTTAAGTATAAGAAAGAAATGAATCAAGCCTTAATTTATTATCAAAAGTTTCATCCTTTCACCCAAGCAAAATGAAAATTAGTTACTCATGAACAAGAAGAAAAAAAGAGATAAGAAGAAAAAGATGAACATAACTTCAATTTAGAACAAAGAAAACCACAACAAGATAAACAAATAACACAGTAGCATAATCTTGATCTCTAAGCCAAGATGATCAAATGATCAGCCAATGCTCTTTTTTATAGAGCTTGAGGAGTACAAAATGACAATAGAGTTGTTTGATGATGATAAGTAAATGCCAAAGGAGTTGTTTGATGATGATAAGTGAGTGAAAATTTATTTTTATCCTTGTCTCCCCACTAGCACCAAATGATTCGGTTCTTATCTCATGGATGCCGTCAAAATTAAGCAAAATGGTCTTCATGAAAGTTGTAGACAAGGGTCTTAACTGTCTTCTGGTAAAATTTCATCTCTTAGAACCACCTACAGCTCGAGATATGGCCCAATCACTGCACACTATTCAGGCCCAACTACTGCTCATCTATTCTGACTTTCACGCCCAATATGACCTCCAAGACATCTGATCTGACTCTTGTGTTCTTCATGAAATTGTAGATTTTGGTCTTAACTTTAAAATGACACTAGTTTTAGTTCAAAATCTCTCCTATAGCTCAAGATATGGTATGATGAGTTTACATAGGTTAAGCTGTCAGGTTCAGAATTCTAGATCTTGCTTCAACTCCAGCTTAAATTATCCAAACGTGTGATTTGGCTCTTGAGGTCTTCATGAAAGTTATAGAGAATCGTATTAGATTTCTAACAAGAGTAGAATCATATCAATTAGATATTTGTAACTCAAATTTTAGCCAGTTTACTGAAAGGTGCAATCAAGCAAATTAAGGTCAATTCAAACAATAATTTCTTCAATGATCCAATTAAGCTCAATATCATAACATGTGACAAAACTAACTTAATTAAGCCTAATTAAACCTTAAGAAGCCTAGTGAGAGGGTTGTAAAATATGTAAAATATATTGCTATGAACCACATACACCATTATCACTATGAGAATCGCTTATGACACTCACGTAGCTATCTACACAGCGTTCTCATGGTGGATCAGTCTAATACAGCATTACTCTAATATGTACTCATATGAAGATATCTCATATCCATGACCCATGAGATATAGCCATCAGTCTACATACATACTACTCTTAATGCATTATTGTTATCCTGATTAACAATAATACTTGACTAGAGATATTTAAGAATAGTTTTTTGTTTATTTCCAATAGGATCTCACGATCAAGTCATCCACTTGATGTCATATGGCATAAAACTTACTATTCTAAGGACTTTATTATGTATATCATAAATAACACAATAAATAAAATGTCTCATATATTAAATAAATAGCATAATCCAATGTAAGCTAGTACGGTTAAAATAAATAGGCCTCTAGGGCATACACCAACACGTCAATGGTTTTGAAATGGATTCAAGAATTCCAAAAACAAAAATAAAGTTTCTCAGCTACACCGCCTATGATGCAGCGCCATAACATGCAACAACTTAGCATGTATAATAGAAGAGGCCGTCAGAGTTTGTTTCATACTTTTCCAAGAAACAGCTCCTCCATCCAACATGAAAATATATTCAGAGCTAGATTTCTCATCATCTGGACTACAAGTAAAATTTGCATCAAAGTAGCCAACAACATCGAAGTCATCAACTTTCTTGTAGACAATCATGTAGTCCTTTGTCTTCTGCAAATACCTATAACTTTTTGAGCGGCTGCCTAATGAGTATGTCCCGAGTTAGACCGAAATCTACCTAATACACTAACAGTAAAAGACAAATTAGGTCTGGTGCATACTTGAGCATACATCAGGCTACCCATTGTACTAGCATAAGGAACGTTCTCCATAACAATCTTTTCAATATCATTCTTGGGACATTGATCCTTATTCAATTTGTCCCCTTTGACAATAGGAACATCATCATGTTTGTAATGTTTCATATTGAATCACTTTAAAACACAATTAATATAAGCTCTTTGGGATAAATCCAAAAGTTTGTGAAACCTATCTATGTAAATCTTAATGTCTAGAACAAAAAAGGCAGGCCCAAGGTCCTTCATGTTAAAGAAGTTGACAACATACTTTTAGTCTTAACAAGTAGATTATAACTACTGCTAGCAAGTAAGATGTCATCCACATAGAGAACAAGAATAATAAATTTACTCCCACAGACCTTGAGATATATGCATTGATCAACCTTATTTTTCCCAAAACCCATAGAAGATATGATCTCATCAAATTTAAGATACCATTGCCTAAGCTTGCTTTAGGTCATAAATTAACTTCTTCAACTTATATACTAAGTGGTCATTTCCACTGTCAATGAAACCTTCTGGCTACTGCATATAAACTCCTTCATAAAGAACCTCATTCAGAAAAGTTGTCTTTACATCCATTTGATGTAACTGCATATCATAATGCGACACTAGAGCAATAACAATCCTAAAGGAATCTTTAGAGGAAACAGGAGAGAAAGTTTCTTTGTAGTCAATACCCTCTTTTTGAGTGTATCCTTTAGCCACCAATCTTGCCTTGAATCACTCCACATTTCCATTGGAGTCTTTCTTGGTCTTCAAAACCCACTTGCACCCAATGAGTTTAAAACCAATAGAAGCCTACCAATAGGAGCCTCCATAAGCTCCCACACACCATTGTGATTCATAGAGATCATTTCTTCATTCACGGTTTCAATCATTTATCAAACAAAGCACTAGAAACCACTTCATTGAAATTCTCTAGGTCTGACATGCATCCAATATTAAAATCTATCTCTCCAAGAAAGGTGTAGTAACTATCACGATTGATCGGTCTTCTCTCCCTCTATGAATGCCTGAGAGGAGGAATCTCAACTGGTTGTTTGGGAATTAGTGGTGGCATATCTCCCAGAACTATCCGATGTGGTTCCTTAGGCACTCTCTTAGTCGATTGATACATAACCCTTTCTTGCACAATAGGAGCTGGCATAATAAGTTACTGACTGCTAGAACTCATACCCTCATTAACAGAGATGTCAGAACCACTCTAATATTTCTTAAGGAACTTGGCAGTGATTGCCTAAACAATATTTGTTCCACAGGTAGGACAATAGAATCTACAACTTTTAGCATTGATGGGATAACCAATGAAATAACACCTAGTCGTTTTAGGACTTAATTTTGAAGTAGTGGGGTCATAAATTATCACCTCAGCAGCACAAACCCACACACGAAAATGGTTAAGGTTAGGTTTCTACCCCTTAAACAGTTCAAATGGTGTTTTGGGAACAGACTTAAAAGGTATCATATTTAGGATATACATGGTTGTTTTAAGGGCTTCTCCCCCAAAGGGATTTAGGTAACTTAGCATGACTCATCATAGACCTCACCATGTCCATCAAAGTGCAATTTCTTCTCTCAGCCACCCCATTTTGCTCAGGAGTCCCTAGCATAGTAAATTGGGAAACAATATCACAATCATCAAGATATTTAGAAAATAGCCCATAAATTTTCCAATCTCACCATGCTTATCGTAGTATTCACCATCCATGTCTAACCTTACAATTTTGATGTTTGTACCGCATTGATTTTCTACCTCAATCTTAAAATTTTTAAATTTTTTCAAAGATAATTATTTATCATTTATCAATTAGACATAACCAAAACAAGAAAAATCATCAATAAAAGTTATAAAATGTTTATTTCCATACAAGGTTAGTTTCGGAGGACCACATATGCCAGTATGGATGATTTCCAAAGGGTTTATACTATGGGCAGAACATTTCCTATTTGTCTTGATCAATTTTCGTCTTATACAGTCCACACGGTACTCCTCAAGATCCGTGGAATCGAGAGAAAGGAGAATCTCATCATTTATTAATATGTCAATTCTTTCCTTAAAAATATGACCTAGACGCCTATGCCATAGAGAAAAATAATCTTCTTTAAGTAAAGTCCTTTTGGTTCCAATCATTTGAACATGTAGGGAATTAAAAACATTAGAATCAAGATTTAAATAGTATAAACCATCATATTTCAAAGCATTGTCAACAACTTGAGAATTGAAAGATAAAGCACAAAATTCATTGCTAAAATTAAAAATGAAACCACAATTATCAAGTTTCGACAAAGAAATTAAATTTCGCCTCATGGACAACACATAAACAGTGTCTTTTAAAACCAAAACAAATCCAAACTCAAATCTCACCTCGACTAATCTTATGAACTAGACGTCAACTTTATTCCCATTCCTCATGAACAGACTAACTTCAGCATCACTTGACTTTCCCTTGCTTTTGAGCCCCTACAAGAAATTTACAACCTGAATAGTTGCTTCAGCAATCCACCATGAATTCAAAGGAATATCTACCAAACTAGATCATAACAAACGAATGTAAATGACTAACCTTTAGTCTTATTTTCCATCAAGGATTTAAAGGCTTCACAATCTGAGTTCTTATGACCTACAAATTTACAAAACCAACATTTCAATCTATTCTTTTGAATATCAGGCCTAAGACCAAGGGTCTTATGAGACGGGCCAAGCACTTTATTAGGACCATTGTTTCCTTGGGACTTGTTCCCTTTCTTAAAAAATTTCTTATGGCGAGGCTAAGAGACCAAATTCACATTCTCAGATGTCACACGATTCATCCTATCTTCCTCTTGAGAATAAGAGTGTTAATGTCCCATTCCTTCTTTTAGATATTATAGGAAGTTTTTAGTGAATCAAATTTGGTAGGCAAGGAATTAAGGGCATGATGCACAAGGAAATTATCAGCCATAGGACATTTAAGGTTATTAAGCTTATTAGTAATGGTCACTATTTTCATAATATATTGCCTAACACCACCATTCCCATCATACCTCATGTTGATGAAGTTTTTCATCAACTAACCAGCTTCAACCTTACTAGAAACTGCATACATTTCCTTTATAGATTCAAAGAAAGTCTTAGCATTATTTGAAGGTGGGATTGCCTTCACAAGTGTCTCGTCAATTGGTTGATTGATAAACATCAATGCCTTGTGATTCTCCTTTTTCCACTCCTTGTGATAAGCTTTCTCCGCATCAATATTCTGGTAAGTCAAGATAGGTTTAGCCTCATTGATGACCATGTCAATATCTAGCAAGTTAACAACTAGCTCAATATCATTCTTCCACTTCTTATAATTATTTTCAATGAGAAGTTCAACATTGTTAATAGTGTTATTCAAGAAAAATGTTATAGGAGTTGAAAAAATAACAAGAAAATGATTAATTACAAAGGCAATCAATAGTAATTATTATTATTATTATTATTATTATCAAATATGAGATTCAACACATATAATATAAACTTTCTTGTGGGTAAATAATATATTATACAATTAATAACAGATAAAAAAAAAAGTCCAACACCTGTTAGTAGAAGGATTTTTCCTATCAAAACATTCCAAAATATAATTACAAATTTAGGGATTTAGTACATATGGAAATAAACTCCTGTGAGGGTGGAGAATATTTCATATTATAACAATAGTCCAAAAAATTAACACTTGTGAACAAAAGTATTTTTCTAGTTAAAACATCACAAAATACATGTTATAGCAAATTAATTAATGAATTAATTATCAATAGGTGAGTCAACTCACAAATCAATTCAAGTGACATAACATCTAAAAAAAAATTAACAAGTAACTCCATTAATTTTATAAATGAACTAATGTGATTATAAATACCTACTTAATTAATAGAACTCCCCACATACATGAACAATTACCCAAAAAAACATTTTCTCAAGTATCCACAATTTCCCAACACATCTAATAGTACCAATGAGACTTGACAACCATAAAAAGGTAATTGTAATTCTATAATAATTCAGGGACATTAAAAAAATTAGGAATCTAAATAAATTCTTCCATGTTTTATTATTTTTTTATTTAAGTTTTTGAAAAAATCTGTGACCCTTAAAAAGAAAACCGGGTCAAAATGACCCGGTTTGACCCAGTTGGGAAGGACGCGGGTCTAGCTAACACCCGTGTTGACCCTTCTTCCTCCCAAAAGCTGCAACCTAGCAGCCATGGAGGAGACTGTCGTACAGCCCCTCCTTGCTAGATCTCCACCATTCCGCGACGGTGGTTTTGGGTAGAAACCACCATTCCGCAACGTTTTTTAGCAACAACATCAGGCTCGAATCCGCCATTAATGGCGGCGCTGAAGCTCCACAACCACCCAGCAACAGTAGCAGATCCAACCAGCAACTCAATCGCCTTTTATTCTTTCTCAGATCAGATTCAATTTTATATAGAGATAGCACAAACGAATTCAATCGCAAAAGCAGATGAAAACCACCGAAAAACAGATCCAAAGTACAGCAACCCAATAAACCCTATATCAGATTCATGGCTATTCAAACTAAGAATAAGGATTTTCGCAATTCCTAAATCTCAAATTTAAAATAATTTGAAAAATTCCTAAATTTAATTTTAGGTTTTTAAGCCTTGTATAACTTCTTCTCATACTACATATTAATTTTATTGGATTTATGTTAGAAATTAGAACACCATAGTATTACAAATAATGTTAATATTAATAAATCTTATACTTCTTGAAGACGTATTGTTAAGAAGTGATTTTACTTATTTATTTTAGCACAAGTGCGTATACGTCAAAATAATGTACTACTCAAATTCTTTGTCATGTATAATCAACACGTGTTAAAAGTAAAATAAAGATCTTATCTTTTATATAATATATTAATAATTTAATCCATCAATTACAAACAAGTCATGCAACCTACACCACAATTTAATACATCTACTATTGAACTTAAACTCATTAACGATAAACATTGTAATTTTTAAATTGATAATGAATCACATAATTAATATAGATTTTTAAAAAAATATCAAGTTATTCATTTAACTAATTTTAATTAAACAAAATGTATCAATCAATAGAAGTATAAACTCAGATACTTCTAACACAGTATTGTTCCCTTCCTATTGACAAAGGGGAAAAAATAAGAGAAAAAAACACACACACACATAACGGAATTGAGAGACTATAGCATGTGAACATCATGCGGTAGGTCACCAAATTCACAGTAATCCTGATCAATTCCATGTATGAGATCAGTCATCATCTATTCGCAATTGTTCTCAAGAACAACTTCAGTCATTCCTCAATTCCTAGCAAAGCATAAATTTTCATGAACTGGTTGGGCTTCAATTTGCATTGGAGTGTGTTAAGAGTGGAGATGAAAGTGTACAACCAACTATAAAAATACACCCAACCAATTCCTCCCCACAAGTACTCCAAACATTCCACAGGCCAACTCACTGGAAAGTAGCATAATCTGTTTGGCATTGAGGAGATACTCAACCAAAGAACTTACCTAAGAATCACACCAACCAGGGGTGGAGCCAGAAAATTTTCTAAGGGGTCCAAAGCCTAATAGATTCTAAATGTTTTACGGGTCTATTTTTTCATTAATGTTTGACATAAGCTAGTTATAGTATCTGAATTCTTCGATTCTTGATGTTTTGGTACATCAAACTTATGATGTATCAATTTACTCTTTAATTGGATTTTTTATTATTTTGAAATATCTATAAGATAAAATTTTTAAACATGAGTAAATATATCATTGATACTAAAGGAATTATACGAATATTTAGGATTTATAGTTATGCTCAATATAAAAACTCTGCATTACAATTAAAATCTTTCAATTAATAATATATAACAGCCATAAATATATCTATCCAAAAATAATGTTTTATGACAAAAACGAATTATAACCTGAGAAAGAAATACTCATATCAAGAATTTCAATACTTTAATTATTGCATAAACAAAAAAATTAATCATTATGACAGATTTTATAATAATTATATTTTTGGACTAATATGTATATATTTTTAAAATGCCAAATAAAAAG
The DNA here is from genome assembly GCA_029884605.1 of Ormosia emarginata. Taxonomy (NCBI): domain Eukaryota; kingdom Viridiplantae; phylum Streptophyta; class Magnoliopsida; order Fabales; family Fabaceae; genus Ormosia; species Ormosia emarginata. Next base: position 3,117,859 of record JAQQTP010000048.1, read on the forward strand.
TTACAAATATATGATATATTAAGTTAACTTTTCAAGGTTGGGGAAGGCATTCCTTAGCCCCCTTAGCTCTGTTCTTGCTTCTAATAGGTCTGATATTACATATTAACTTAAGACTTTAAGATATTAGGTGTTTTGAACCGTAGTCCAGGATACCATCTTTAAAGGCTAAATTCGGCATATACGCCACCAGTATTTGGATTATACCCCTCTACAGTACTTTTATATACAGGTACTAGTCGTACTCCTCAACCAACACTCCATAGGTCTGCGCATGATCTTGTACTACCTGTAGTGACCTTTACAGTGTGGGAATTATGACCACCTGCTACAATGGTTGGCCACTAACGTGACAGACCCAAGATTTTAGGGATCTGCCTGGACGATCGTGGGAGGGAAGCACCCTCCGTCAAGGCTCTGCCCGAACGATCGTGGGAGGAGGCACACCCTCTCCCGTCAGGTAACGATCTCCACGTACCTACACTCGGTAACATGCTCAAAGACTCTGCACAGGCAATATAAGTATCAGGAAAACACCACTTTGAAGAGGTAACCATACTTCTCACAGTGTATACCCCTTTTGTGCCTGAGCTAACTTGAGCGTTGGAGTCCCTTTGCAGGTACCCAGCCCCCCTGTTCAAGACCCTCAGAAGCAGCAACTGCACAAAGAGGAGGAGACCACTGTCCACGTGTCCTTTCGGGCATCCTCTGCTTCTACATCAGAACATTGGCGCCGTCTGTGAGAATTCATAAACTTCTAATCCCACCCAATCATGGTGAACACGAGGCAAAACTCAAGGAGGGACGTTGCGTAAACTTCTGCTAACCACAGGCAAGCTTTTGCTACGCAACCTCCCCCCCACTCTGTCCCACCACCTACCAATGGAACTTCTGCCATGAGAAACCAGGCACCCAATGCAGAGTACCAGCGCGAGGGAGATTCCGCTTCGATTTCAGACAAGAGTCCCAACCCCTAGCGCAGAATCTCGATAAGGGATAGACTTGGAACCCAAGGCCAAGGGGGAAATCCCAACACCTAAAAATATAGAATCCCAGTACGTCAACGCTTGGGATGCCAAATGGCGATGCCGGCAACCGAGTGTCTCACTCCAAGCATGGGAGCCAGTCCCATATGTCCTAACATTAATTTCAGGACATGCTGCAACAACACATAGTCATGCTGAACGAGCAATATCAGAGGCTAGAAGACATGCAGAGAGCCATGCATGAAAACCAGCCTAGGTCGAACTGTACTGACGGAGGACGTAATGAGGAGAATAACCAAAAGAGGGGTCAGGCTGAAGCCACGGTATTTAACGTTGGGAACAACAACTTAAACCGCGGCATCTAAGAGCATCCCTTCTCCGACCAACTGATGGAGTACCGAGTCCCAAGGAACTTTAAGTTCCTCGTCAACCTGGAGATTTATGATAGAACCACAGACTAACATGAACACATAAATGCCTTTGAGCAATCTATGTGCTTCCATGGCGGATCCATGGAGCTCCTGTGCCGTGCTTTCCCCCTCTCCCTCAAAAAGGGAGCCCTTAAATAGTTCTCCAGTCTATCACGTAAATTCGTGGTAGACTGGTCAGACCTGAAACAACAGTTTCTGCTCTAATACACCATCAGTAAGGAGTAGCCCAAGTCTATCGAATCCCTGGCCAAGATCCGACAGGGGTGAGATGAACCCTCCGCGATTACGTAAAATGGTTCATGGCAACATGTACCAACATAGAAAGCTTTGATGACAAGATCACCCTTCACTACGCCAGAAGTGGTCTTCGTGTGGGGTCTGAATTCTTTGCGTCTCTCGTAAAGAAAAATCCTGAGAACTTAGGCGAATTCCAGAGACGTTCCCAAAAGTACGTCAACTTGAAAGAGACAACGGAAGAGCAGAGGAGATGGGATGAAGATGAACGCACTAATCAAAAGCCCAATCACGATTCCTCACAGTCCCAACGTCCCAAAGGTAGTCCACCACGGAGAAAGTTTTCTGATTATACCCCCTTAAATGTCCCACGAGAGACGATCTTGAGGGAGGTGATGCAGACCGAGTTCCAGAATATTCGGAGACCGCCCCCATTAAAAAACACAAATAAAAAGACCACTCCAAACATTGTGCGTGGCATAAAGGCTATGGACATGACACTAAAGATTGCTATCATGCCATTGAGTTTTTGATCAGGGCAGGATGGTTGCAACAATACGTCCTCCATGCCCAAAATGATGAACATCGCGGTAGGAGCAGGGAGGAGAAGGGACGGAGTCCATCTCCTCCCCGCAGGAGGAGAAATCAAAGTCTGAGGAGAAGATCTCGGACACCCCCCCGCCAGAACTACAACGACCGACAGGGGAGGAATAAGGACTCCTCACCCAATGACAATAACGATCGTTATCTCGAACCAAACAGAACGATCAATACCATTGCAGGAGGATTCGCAAGAAGAGGGCCGTCAAACAGGGCGTGAAAGAAAGCATTAAGAATGATGATCTTCAGCGTCTCCCATTCTGAATCCAAACCCAATACGGCAGAAAGAAAGACGTCATGCATTGCCTTTTCGGACGAAGACTACGGCAGAATCATCCCGGATCATGATGATCCCCTCGTGATCTCTGGGGTAATTTTCAATGTCGAGGTCCGCCGAATTTTCGTGGATCAAGGAAGCTCGGCATATATTATGTTCCTGGACCTCTACTAGAAGTTAGAACTCCCGCGGTCGGACTTGACCCCTTATGACAGGGAACTCACAGGGTTCACAGGTGAGAAGATCACCCCGGTTGGGTACTATGAAACCCATTTGACCCTAAGTTCCTCGAAGCTTTTCAGAACAGTCAAGGTGAAGTTCTTGGTCATAGACTGCCCTTCGGCTTACAACATCATCCTTGGACGTCCTTCCCTAAATGCCCTTGGCGCCATAGTGTCCATCACCCACCTTGTCATGAAATTCCCCAATAAACACAACGAGGTGGTCACTGTCAAGGGCGATCAAGTTGCTGCCAGGAAATGCTACAACGAAAGTCTGAAAATCTACAGGGCCCCGAAAAGTGGAAAGTCCGTCAATCCTAGCCCAGTCCTAGATCTGGTCAACATATTAATGACCGAGTTGGATGCTAGAGAAGAACTTCACGACATCAGACCCCAACTAGAGGGCAAGCTGCAGATTCTCCAACTTGGAGCCAGGCCGGATCAGATCACCAAGATTGGAGCTCAGTTGGAAGAAGACGAAAAACAACAATTGATCGAGCTGTTGTTAAAGAATAAGGACTTGTTTGCCTAGATGTCGTATGACATGTTAGGACTCGACCCTTCCTTCATCTGCCACCACTTGTCCATTAGCAAGGATATGAAGTTGGTTGCTCAGAAAAGAGGAAGGTCGGTCTTGAAAGGCAGCAGGTCATCGAGGAGTAGGTAAAAGAATTACTTAGTTGCGGGTTCATCAAGAAAATTGCTTATACCACGTTGCTGTCCAACATGGTCTTAGTGAAAAAACCCAACGAAAAGTGAAGAATGTGTGTGGATTACACAGATTTGAACAAAGCTTGCCCAAAAGATCCATATCCACTTCCCAATGTGGACTAATTAGTTGACAGCTCTTCAAACTTCAAGTGGCTATCATTCATGGATGCCTATTATGGGTACAATCACATTCCGATGTACCCTGGAGATGAAGAAAAAACTGCCTTCATCACTAGAAGGGCGAGCTACCGCTATAGGGTTATTCCCTTCGGGGTGAAAAATACAAGAGCCACCTATCAAAGAATGATGAACAAAGTTTTCAAGAACCAAGTGGGGAAGATGCTAGAGGTTTACATTAATGACATGATAGTAAAAACTCCACAGGGCGGATCGCATACGTTGGACCTCGATGAAGATTTTGCACAAGTTTGGAAGCACAATATGAGGTTAAATCCAGAGAAATACGCCTTTGGAGTCTATATCGGAAAATTTTTGGGGTTCATGTTAACCTACCGCAGAATTGAAGCCAATCCCGACAAGTGCCAGGCTGTACTCGACATAAGAAGTCCCTGATGTGTCAAGGAGGTGCAATAGCTGATAGGAAGGATAACAGCCCTTACACGGTTCCTCTCCAAAGCAGCATCTTCCTCTCTTCAAACTACTTAAGAAGGGAAGAAATTTTGAATGGACCCCAGAGTGCGAGGACGCCTTTTCATCTTTGAAAAAGCTCTTGTCCTCTCCTCCAATCTTGTCAAGGCCGAACAATGGAGAAATACTCTTCTTGTACCTCTCAGTCCATGAAGAAGCTATAAGCTCAGTGCTAGTCCGGGAGACAGACGAGGGTAAAAAACTAGTCTACTTCATGAGCAAAGTGCTTCAAGGACCAGAACTCCGGTATCAGAAGGTCGAGAAAGTTGCTTTTGCCCTGATCACCACAGCAAGAAGACTACAACAATACTTCTAATGCTATCTCATGGTTGTAAGGACGAACCAGCCCATCCGCCAAGTGTTGCACAAACCAGACTTAGCGGGAAGAATGATTGCCTGGTCAATCAAACTCTCTAAGTTTGGAATCGCGTATGAACCACGACTCATAATAAAAGGCCAGACGTTGTCTGATTTCCTGGTAGAACTTACCTCTGACCCAGAGGACCCAATAAAAACCTCTTGGACCATTTTTGTTGATGGATCCTCAAACCCCAAGGGAAGTGGAACCGGAGTAATTCTAGAAAATTCAGAAGGACTGACGCTAGAGCATTCCTTAAAGTTCGAGTTCCCTACCTCGAACAACCAAACCGAATACGAAGCATGCATTGCCGAAATAACTATGGCAAAGGATATGAGGACGACCAGAATCACACTTTGTAGTGATTCGCAGTTGGCAACCTCTCAAATTCGAGGAGAATACCAAGCCAAGGAACCTTTCTTGCAAAGGTACTTAGTTAAAGTACAAGAACTCCTCAAAGGCTTCGAAGTAACTAAGGTTGTGCACATTCCAAGGGAACAAAACTCCAGAGCTGATCTCTTATCTAAACTCGCCAGCACCAAAAACCTTGGCAATAACCGATCAGTTATCTAGCAAACTCTTCCTCATCCCTCCATCACGAATGATGTCATCTATCAGGTAGATGAGGATGATACATCTTGGATCACCTCTATCATGGAATATTTACAGTCCGGAGTCGTTCCTTCAGACCCCAAAAAAGCCTCAAAGCTAAGCAAGACAGCAGTGAGATACACTATATACGATGGTCATTTGTACCGACATGGTTTCTCTTCTCCCCTCCTCAAATGCCTCAACCTGAAAGAAGCAGAATATGTTCTGGCCGAGGTACTTGAAGGAAGTTACAGACACTATTTAGGAGGCAAAGCACTGGCCCTGAAAGCACTGAGGGCGGGGTACTACTGGCCAATAATGGAAGTCAATTCCCATGCACATGTTCGGATTTACGACAAGTGCCAGTGCCATTCGGACCACTACAAGGACCCCCTAGAAGAGTTGTCCACAATGTCCGTACCCTGGCCGTTCTATAGATGAGGAATGGACATCTTGGGCCTATTTCCCCCGGCCCTCAGCCAGCTAAAATACTTGGTGGTGACAGTAGATTACTTCACAAAGTGGATTGAGGCAGAACCCTTAGCCACAATCACGGCAGCCCGGATCCAGAAATTCACTTGGCGCCAAATCATCACTAGGTTTGGGATTCTAGAGTCCATAGTAATAGCCAACGGAACTTAGTTCAAAGATAAGGGGTTCGAAAAACTTTTAGTCAGACTAAAGATAAAACATCATTGCAGCGCTATAGAAAATCCCAGGACAAACGGATAAGCAAAAGCCACCAACCGGGTTATTGTTCGGGGAATCAAAAGGAGACTGGATGAAGCTAAAGGGAATTGGGTCAACAACTCGACCATGTCCTCTGGGCCTATAGAACTACCCCCACTCCATCACGGGTGAAACCCCTTTCAAACTTAGCTATAGAAGCGAAGCAATGATTTCAGTGGAGATAGGAGAACAAAGTTGGCGTCACCAACAATTCTCACCTAACAGCAACCCCAGATTGATCAGAGAAGACCTGGACTTATTAGAAGAAAGGAGACGTGTGACCCATATACGTGACACTGCTTTCAAACAAATGACGACGACCAGATACAATAAAAAGGTGGTACCAAGACGTTTCCAACCAAGAGATCTGGTTCTCAGGAGAGCGGACATCAAAGGGAAAAATACCTCCCAAGGTAAGCTAGCCCCTAACTAGGAAGGCCCCTACCGTGTTGTCGTCAGCACTAGCAAAGGTGCCTACACATTGGAAACCCTAACAGGCAGCCCAATCAAGAATTATTGGAATGCAGATAAATTTAGGAAATACTATAGTTAGATGCCCATAACGGCCTAGTTTTCTATAGTAAATTCTAATGTTTAATCTGTCCTCATTCGATTTTGTATGGACCTTTGTCCCCTAACACTTATCAATGAAAAAGAGTGATTCAGATACTACTTTTTTGATAAGAAATCAAAAGCCCAGGTCAGGAGGTATAGCACACCCAGTTTTGGTAATAAGTTGTAGGGTCAACACCTGACCTCGATACTTGGCATTGACTATTTCAAAGTTTGTGGCACTACGGATCTGATGATCCACAGTCCACCATTATATCTAAGCCAAGGGGATTCCATTAAACCAGTGTGGTTAACAAAAGGACCCCGGGCAAGGTCTAATAATAAAACATGCCTAAGGAAAAAGGATTCGGAAGCACAAAGCTTTTCAGACATTGAATCCTAAGCTAAGGCGTTATTCCTTGAGCCTAAGTTCAAAAATTCTAGAAGTTTAATACTATAAATGATGGATTATGAACCAAAGCGTTTATTCTTGCCTAAGTCCGAAATGCCAAAATACTCATCATTATGGGTAATGGATTATAGACTAAGGCGTCATTCCTACCTAAGTCTAGAAGGATGTTGCATATCCAGTGTTGCAGTTATGAAACTCTGGACCATGGTCCCTATGTTTTTACCAAGAGATCTCCTAAGTCCACAGCATGGTTACAAGGGATACCATAATGGGCGTTTGACCCAAAACGAACCACGGAAAGTAAATATGGAGACAAACAAGCAAGAAGCAAAAGTACGCAAAATTAAAACCCCAACCAAACGGAGTAATTATCTTTACAAAATAACAAAAGGTAAAAAGAAAAAAAAAACTCAGATTTCAACCCCGCCAGTTGACGAGTCCGAATGAGCGACTCTGAGGCATCCCCAAAATCTTTTTTAGGAAGGTCCTCCACTAAGATAAATTACTCATTATGGAAGACTTTCTCAAAGCTGAGACCTTTTAAGGCGAGGGTGACATCAGGATTGAAGTGCTGGATCTGAGCCACAGCATTTTGGAATTGATCCTTTCTGATTTTTTCAAAAATCACGTCCAGCTCCTCCACGTCCTTCTTCAGCTGAGCCACTTCATCGCGGAGGCCAACATTGGCCTCCTCGGCTTCAATTTTACCTGATTCAAGCCCTTTCTTATCAGCCTCAGCCTCGACCAATGCCCTCTCTAAATTAGTGATCCGCACCTACGCATCTTCATGAAGCTTTAGGACGGTACTAAGTCTCTGTCCAGCCTCCTCAATCTCCTTATCCTTGCTCTTCAGGTCAGCCAATGCTTTCCTGTCGAGTTCCTCGATGGTCATCTCGATATAGCGGACATCGACGGTAGCGCGGAGTACTAAAGACTGCAGTTCGGTTAAAGTTCGCACCAATCCCCGCCAGGATATGTGCCCCATTACCCCACCCTTCATAATGTGTTGGTCAATGAATGGTCTGGGGTCAGAATCCCCCATGATAATAGGCAGGATAGCGGCACCATCCTCGACACTGCCATCCGTAGCAACCCTCTTACCCCAGTCAGAAGAATCCTCAGCAACTTTTCTCTTCCTCGATTGAAGATTTTGAGGTGACCCCGGGTCCCCAGAGACTTCTTCAATAACCACCTCACTAGGTGCCGAGGCAGAAGCGGAAGGGACACTCGAGGACCCCGCCCCCTTTCTGCTAGCCCTTGAAGCACGCAAAGCCGCAATAGAAAGTCCTGACGCCATACTACTCACTGAAACAAAACAAGACAAACGAATCAGAAAACAAGGGATTAAGAGGATACAGGCAAGAACAATCCCACACATAAGGTAATCCACAATACTACACTTCCCACCTAACAAAGTAAAGAGAAGGTCATCACCAGAAGTCTCAAGGACATCTCTAATGTTGATATGCCCGTGTTCGGCGTACCGGGATATGAACTCAACCGTCTTAAGCTCCTCCTGGTTAAGTTCATCCTTCTTTTTCTCTAATGGCACGGTCGGATCACTCCAAGCATCTGGCATCCAGTACAAAGGGAATTTCGGTTCCCCATCAGCATTCAAGAAAAAGGGATGAAACCCCTCGGCCGCCATAATCTTAAAAAACTAGGTCTTAAATCCTTTGAAGCTATCCTGAAAGACATCAATGAACTTGCGACCGCTTCTGGACCGAATGGTGAGCCAATTCTTCTACTTCAACGAACCTTGGGGACTCAGCCGAGTGTAAAAATAGAAAAAAGTATTAACCGAACACCTTAGCCCATTCACCCGATAGAACCTCTCGAAGGCGATAATGTAACCCCAGCCATTGGGGTGAATCTGGGTCGGAGCTGCATGAAGAGCACGGAAGATAGCCATTTGAAACTCCAAAAGCGGAAGACAGAGCCCCAGCTTCACAAAAAGGGGCTTATAAAGAAACATGAAATACGAGTCTGCCTCCCAAGTGGAGCACACCCTCTCATTCCACTCAGGGCAGACAACCAGGAACTCATTATCCCTCTTCTTCTCATCCATCAGGTGGATATAATTCATCGTCTCCCTGAGAACGGCCTCGGATGAAAAATTGGAAAGATGTTTCCAAACACCAGGCCCTACCCATGGATATACCAACCCCGGACCACAACGGATCCGAATTTGGTCAATCTCAGCCCGAGTGAGGTCCTCGGAAGATGACGTCCTGGACTTAACCTCGCCTTTTCCTTTCGCCATGAAAACCCTGAGAACATCGAAAGAAGCCGGTAAGTAATTGTCAGAATCATCCAAACAAAAGATTCAGACACAGAGACAACGAACCCGTGTACCGACTTCCCTTCCCTCCAAAATTTCAAATTTCAGAAGGACACCTCTGCCGTGCATGGCGCGGCGAAGACGGAGTTTTCAGGGGAAAATGAGAAACTCAAAAGCGCAACAGGAATAAAAATTACACCCTATTCTACTACCCAGTACTAGTAACCAGAAAAAGAAAAAATACCAAGAGGATAAGAGAAGGAGTTACCTTAAATAAACATTAAGAGCTGCTGGGAAATGGGTGAAAAATGCCCTGAGACTTGTACGAATCACCTCTCTTCAATGCGAAGCTCTCCGAAGACTACTCAGAAATGGCAGAAAGTGAACAATGAACCCCTAACCCCATTTATAAAGGCCAAAATGGTTGGGGAGCTTTTTCATCCTCAATGTCCAAATTTCGAAAACGTGCTCATCATGACACGCAAGGCTCAAGGTACGTCCATCTGTTAAAAATGTGCCACATGGCCGTTGCATTTACAGAAGAGGTTGAAAAGACATTAGTGCAGAGGCGAGAACAGTTGCATAGCAATGCAAAACATCACGCGGTCTTCAAAGCTTTGAGTCAAAATTTTTACTCTGGACCCCGGAATAAACCGGGGTAAAACCTTTGGTTTCAGAGTCACCATTCGGACAACAGCAACCAAAGTCAACGACGAATATAACCCTCCCCGGTGCAAACACCCCGGGATAAACAATTAGAACTTGCCACTTGCCTTTTCAAGACAAAGCACCAAGTTGGAGGCATGATGACGTTACGTCGGGATAAGTGTTGGACTCACCCCGGTCAAACATAAAAAACTTCAGATAGCGGAAAGAAAAGAAGGAAAAGAAAAAGAGAAGGTACAAAGATAAGAGTCTTTATCTATAAACTTCATTCTCATTCCATACATCATCTTACAATAGAAAGAGAGGGAAAAGAAAGTATAGAGGCATGAAAACTCTAAAGAAAAGAAAGACATCGGAAGCATCCCAGGCCATGTCACATCCACATTTCCTCTGCGGTATGGAGAGTCGCTGCCACCACTACGGCTCCCTCTTGAAAAAGTGGATTGAGTTTGAAGAACCTCGGCAACGCTGGCATTAGGAGCCAGGACACCAAATCTTCTGCCTTGCCTCCACCAGTAAAGGTTGGGATGCATCCTCTTTCGTTGGATAGGGCGCAACCTTTCATGAAGGAGATCGTTCCACCGAAGCCTTAGCCGGTCTTGCGATTCTCCCAAAAGGTGTTTCAAAGCACGGAGCAGCTTCAATAGTTCCTCCTGCTTACCTAGGCAAGGAGAGTGAAAGCCCCAGCTCCGAAGTACCCCGTCCAACACAGACAGTGACTCAAGCTTTCCCAGCAACGACGAATATCAAACAAGCAATTAAGGTACGTTGGAAAAGTAAGCCGCCCCCTGTAATAACGTTGAGAAAGTAAGCTGCCCTTTAAAAGGGACACCCCAGAGAGGGGCCAAAACAACTTCAAACATTTTGGAAAAAACAAGAATATGGCTCTCGCAATAGGCAGAACCTTCTCAGGACATGAATGAAAGGAAAAGAGAGCCATGAAGGAAGAAGTCACTCAAAGTGAGGTTGCAGAGGAATGCAACAGAAGAAATGGCCAAAACTCCAGATGAAAGCGCTCCATTTTTATAGGAGAAGCGAGGCACTCTTATTGGGCCTGAGAACAACGTACCCATCGCATAAGGTTAGCTACCCTTAAATGCTCCTGGATTCTGATTGGGCGAAGAGGAAGCGTGCTATTGGGGAACATCAGAAAATTAATGGGTCTTTTAATGCCCAATAAAGTCAGAACAAGCTATTTCCTAAGGAAACTCAACATTTCTGCAAAGCATGAAAAAAGGCAAAAGACCCTACGTAACCAGGCACGGGGGGCAGGACAAACCCCGAATGACAAGATGGCGGTATATGCCAACCCTGGGGGTACCCCCAGGCAACGGACTTCAGCCTCTAAGGATTCTCACAATGCAACGGACCTCCGTCCTTGGTCTAAATATCTTGACACTTAATTGTCCCACTTAAGCGCCAAGCTGGAGGCAACTGTTCTAGACCGTGGTCCTGGATACCGCCCTTAAAGGCCAAACCCGACATATGCGCCACCGGTATCCGGATTACGCCCCTCTGCAATACGTCTATACACTGGTACCAGTCGTACTCCCCAACCAACACTCCATAGGTTTACGCATGACCTTGTACTACCTATAGTGACCTTTACAGTGTGGGGACTATGACCACCTGCTACAATGGTTGGCCACTAACGCGATAGGCCTGAGATTTCAGGGATTTGCCTGGACGATCGTGGGAGGGAGGCACCCTCTGTCAAGGCTCTGCCCGAACGATCGTGGGAGGAGGCGCACCCTCTCCCGTCAAGTAACGATCTCCACGTACCTGCACTCGGTAACATGCTCAAAGACTCTGCACAAGCAATATAAGTATTAGGAAAACACCACTCTGAAGAGGTAACCATAATTCTCACAGTGTATACCCCTTTTGTGCCTGAGCTAACTTGAACGTTGGAGTCCCTTTGTAGGTACCCAGCCCCCCCTGTTCAAGACCATCGGAAGCAGCAACTGCACAAGGAGGAGGAGACCACTGTCCATGTGTCTTTCCTGGCACCCTCTAATTCTACATCAGAACATTAGGTATATGGATTCTTTCATTTTATATGATTCTCACTTTGTTCATCTCTTTTCAATGTGAAATATCTTCACACACACTTGTATTCTCAACCAATATGTTGACACAAAGGAGAGTTGAAAATGCCAAGAGAGATATTCAATCAATGGACTTATTGAGGAACTAAACCAATGAATATGACATCATATATATTTCAATCAAAAAACCTTACGGCATTGGAATTCATGAGTCATTTCACTTTATATAATTAACACTTTTATCCATTCATTTCTAATATGAAACTTCTTCACTTACAACCCCACATTTCAATCACACTTGAATTCCCAAATTTAACAACATTAATCTTGATAATGTTTGTAGCCGCAGGACAGTGAAGGGTCCAGTGAGAAGTGCAATAAAGTCCCATGGTCTTTAATAGCCTGATGACCCCCTTTGGCGTTGCTTGAGCTAGCGTTCAAAATTCTGGACCAAAAGGACTCATGCGTGGCAAGAACCTCTTAAAATGACCTTGCTGATCCTCTGAAACAATTCCGATCATAACTAGAAAAGAACCAAAAATCGGAAATTACTTATGGTGTCTTAGATACTTGAGTTTGATTGATTCCATACAACGAATCTCGATCACTATGGCCCCAAGTGGGACTCATACATGAAACCAATCATATAATACTAGTGCTTATTATAGAATACTTACTAGAAACCAGCACACATCATGTTAATTATAATCTGATTTCATTGGTCAAACATTTTTTGTAGTGGTGAGTGGGATAATATGGAACAAAAAGTTTAATGTTGGGTAAACAATGGATATAAAACTATTTTACAATTAATTATAAATTTTTGCAATAATATATTTAATTAAATTTTTTATTTTCCATTAATTATAAATTATTTAATATTAATTAGATCTGCATTTAGTATTTTGTTAAGTACATTTCAATAAAACTGCAATCATGAACTCCATTACAAGTTTATTAAAAATTAGTTAATAATGATTAATTATATCAAATTTGTGATTCTGTTGTACAATTTTATGTATTTGTTGTGTATACTTCACACTACTAGTATAGTAAACTTGCCCTTGAAGATGCAGAGTGTAAAAGAGATTGAAGGAAGTACTTTTCAATTATCTTTTACTTAAATATATAACAATAACAAATAAAACGTTGTCTTATTAACCTCTTAGTTGCATAAGATTTATCTTATAGTAATACTTATGAGAATATCTTGATAAAAACTGAAAAAAAAACCATGTCTTATTAAGTGAAGTTGATTACATCCATCACTAAAACACTACTTAAATATAATGCAGGGTTTGTTCTAAACATTGAGTTTTTTTTTATTACATAGAGTAGTTTTGTCGAATGCATTTATATTTTTTTTTTCAAAATTGAGGCTATTCAATACTCTCTCTGTTTTAAAATAATTGTCATTTTAGAGAGTGAAATTTATTTTAATTTATTTATCACTTTAAAAAATTAAGAAAACATTAATTATTTTTTTCTAACTTTATGTTTGACTCTTAATATCTTTACTAAGTAGAATGAAAGATAACATTAATGAAGGAAGATGATAATGTAGTCAAATATAGTTATATTTTATTAAAGTTGAGAATATCTAATTTAATAGTTTTCTTAATTTATATACAAAAATATTAAATGATATATATTATAAAAATGAGATGAGTAGTTTTCTTAATTTTTGTACAAAAAATTTAAACGATAGATATTTCGTATTTTAAAACGGAGAGAACATTTCACACAAAAAAAAAATAAATCTCTTCTTTCGAAAACTTATAAACGATGCAACTTTAATTATTTGTTTTACTCTCAATTTATTTTCAAAAAATGCTACTATAAAACAATCGAGCATAGAAACGCTCAAGACTTCTGTGTGTAAACTGGAAACTTAAATTCAAATATTTAAATATTTTGTTAATCTCAGAAACAATTATGCATTTAATGGCTGAAAGTATGAATCACAATTTTATATAGCTCAACCTTTTTTTTTTCTTTTTTTATAGAACTCTCAACCTCTTCCATGAGACTACTAAGAATTGATTTTTCTCTTATTTAATTGTTCTATGCCTTCCATAACACATTTAATAGAAAACTATTAATGACAATTTACATTTTCCTATCATATTATGCATTTATTTGATGTTGTGTATTTTTTTCTCCACCTTTTGTTTTTATATTCTATACCTTATAATTTTTGCTCATGCTTTGTTTGGGTGGCTGGTCTACCCCGCAACGTACAAAAAAAAAAATCATATTTTGCATTTAAAATTAATATAAGAAACTCTACCTAAGTAACCAGATTATTAAATGAATGAGTGACTATTTATTAGATCAATAGGTTTTTATTTTCTTCTTACAAAATCAATAATATATACTCAAAAAGGAATGACATGACATTCATTGACTGACTGGGGTTCTTGGCCCATTAAAAATGGTAATTAAATGCCTCTTAGAAATGGAATGATAAGACCCTCCCAGACCAGAGACATAAACCAGCAATTAATTAAGCAGCATGTGAAACAACCACCCTCCAGGCTCCAGGCACTAGCCAAAGTACCAATCTGTCTCCTAGGTTCGTGATAAACGCTTTGCTGTGCACATGAGCTTTGTATCTGCGGGGTTTTGGTGGGGTTTGGGGCATATGGGAGAGGTCAAGTGGGTCAGGGACAGAGATCTTGAGAATTAAAGAGGTTCATCTGAAGGACCTAAATATCTTCTTCTCAGCCGTATGCACATGACATGTGAATGTGATGCACCGACCCGTGCATCTTTGGCTTCTGTTTTGCAGTTTCTAGTTAACACTCTGTAGCACTTGTTCTCTTCATTGATGACCAAGAGGACCTGTCGCTTTTAAGTTTTAACCACTGTCCTCACAGAATCATGAATGACCACCAGTGGGACAAGCTAGCTTTGGCATGCTTTGCAACACGTCTACTAATTACTATTCTTCAAAGTTTTTTCGTGAAATTTTTATTTAAATATGAAATATTATAATTAAGTGTACTATATTAATTAAAATTAAATATTTTTATAAATTTTTATAAAATTAATTATATAATATAAAAATTATAAAAATATTAAATTTTAATTAATTTAATATATCTAATTAAGTATTTTAAATTTAAATAAAAATTTCTCTATTTTTTCATTTTTTTTTTCCTTCTTTTATATATAATCTTATATTTAAATATCTTATGAAAGCAAACTTCCAAAACACAACAAGACTTAAAAGGTGCGTTTATCAAATGTGAAGAGTTACTTTAGAAATATTGTGTGATTGATGTTATATTGTTTCAACATTAAATTGAATATATGTTGCAGCATCAAATTTGGCCATAGAAAAAGACTCTACTTCTTAAGTTTGGCATCTAACAAACAAGGTTCCCCAACAAATACCCATGATCCAACTCGCACCAGGTCAAGTTCTTATCGTGAGAGCCACCATCTTTATTTATCCTTTAGGAGTAATGCATATTGGCTTATCGAGCTAAGCGGCAAAGCTAAAAAGCTTAATTAATAAAAAAAAAAAGCTAAAAAGCTTAATTGAAGGCGTCAAAGTATAAGTTAGGCTTTAAAACAACATGTTTTCCTTCTTCATTGATACGAGAAAAGTTTAAAGAAAGTTTATGTATATTATCTGAATTATCTCTGAATTTTTGAATTAATCAGCATGTATTTATCTTATTATCTAACCTTTTATCCTTCACCACAAATTTCCTATGCCTCTTCCAGTCATCAATTTCGTCCTTCACCTAATTCTTTCTCTGCATCAACAACTTCCTCATTCCATTCACCTTCTGCTCAATTTCAAGGTCCTGCCCAAGTCATGGTTGCTACACCTGATCTGTTAAATAGCCCTGCATGGTTCTCTGATTCAGGTGCTACAAATCATGTAACACATGATCATCATAATTTGATGGAGAGATATGCATTTCCTGGTACTGAACAGATCTTAATGGGCAATGGTCAAGGTGTGCAAATTAAACATATTGGTTCTTCTTTCTTATATTCTCCATTTAATTCTATTGTTTCCTTGCATCTATTTAATCTATTACATGCTCCTTCTATAACCAAGAATCTAATCAGTGTAAGTAAGTTTGCTAGAGATAATAATGTATATTTTGAATTTCATGCCACCTTTTGTCTTGTGAAATCTCAGGACACTCATGAAGTCATTCTACATGGCAGCATTGGTCCTGATGGCTTGTATAAATTTGATCAATTCTCTCTTAAGCACTTACCTACCACCATTGAGTCTTCTCTAATTGCTAATGCTGAAATAAATTTGTACTCTAGTGATAGATTGACAATTAATAATGCAGAAATTATACTTAGTAAGTTTGTAAATAGTAATATACCAGTTTCTGGTTCAGAGTCGGTACCAAACAATTTTAATTCAGTTTCCTCATTTGATTCATCTTTGTTTAGTCTTTGGCATAATCGTTTAGGGCATCCTCATGCCTTGGTTGTAAATCATGTACTCAAGTTGTGTAATATACATCCATCATCTAAAACTTATGACTTTTGTTCTCCTTGTTGTTATGGTAAGTCTCATAGGTTGGCATCTTCTCCTGCTCAAAGCATTTACACCAAACCTTTGGAACTTGTTTTCACTGATCTTTGGGGACCAGCTCCCG
The DNA here is from genome assembly GCA_029884605.1 of Ormosia emarginata. Taxonomy (NCBI): domain Eukaryota; kingdom Viridiplantae; phylum Streptophyta; class Magnoliopsida; order Fabales; family Fabaceae; genus Ormosia; species Ormosia emarginata. The sequence goes on from JAQQTP010000048.1 coordinate 3,134,241, forward strand.
TTACTTCTTCCACTAGTTTCAAGTACTATATTGCATTTGTTGATGCATTTTCTAGACATACTTGACTTTATTTTCTTAAGCAAAAGTTTGATGCATTTTCTGCTTTTCTACAATTCAAGCAAGCTGTTGAACTCCAATTTAGTTGTAAAATCAAAGCCATACAAACTGATTGGGGTGGAGAATTTCGTTCCTTTTCTTCATATCTTAAAAATCAAGGCATTCATCATAGAATCATATGTCCTCATACACACCATCAAAATGGAGTGGTTGAGAGAAATCATAGACATGTAACAGATATGAGACTCGCTTTACTTGCTCAATCCCATTTACCTTTACAATTTTGGGATCATGCTTTTTCAACAACTGTTTTTCTCATTAATAGAATTCCCTCTCCTTCTCATAATAACACTATTCCATACACCATATTGCATAACTCAACTCTAGATTATTCTTTCTTCAAGGTGTTTGGATGTGCTTGCTTTCCACTGTTAAGACCATATAACAAGCATAAACTTCAATTTCATTGACCAAATCACAGATGTTACAAATGTCTTGCTCTAAATGGTAGACTATATCTATCCAAAGATGTTATTTTCACTGAGCATAAATTCCCTTATTTCAAGTTTGTAGCATCTAATATTTCTCCATTCCCTTCCCATATTCCTTCCCATGTTTCAGCTAACCCACATACTCTTCATTTTCTTGTTCAGCCTGCACGCTCTCCCTTGTCTTCTATTATTGCTTCTTCCTCCACTTCATCAACTTCTTCACCTTCTTCTAATCCTCATGCCACCTCACCTCCATCTATTACTTATTCTTTACCACAATCTCCATCTGTTATTGTGCAGTAGCCTCATCACCCCATGGTTACTTGTTCTAAAGCTGGAATTTTTAAGCCAAAAATGTTTCTTACTCAGCCCCTACCAAGGTCCATATCTCAGGCACTTACTGATCCAAATTGGAAACTTGCTATGGATGTTGAGTTTAAACCTTTACTTAACAATGACACTTGGTCTCTTGTGCATCTACCTCCAAACAGGTATGTTATTGGTTGTAAGTGGGTTTTTCGTATTAAAGAAAAACCTGATGGTACAATTGACAAATACAAGGCAAGATTGGTTGTCAAAGGTTTCCACCAATAGTTTGGTTTTGATTTTACTGAAACCTTCACCCATGTGGTCAAGCCTACAACAATTCGTATTATTCTTACTTTGGCTTTAAGTGCTGACTGATGCGTTCAGCAAATTGATGTCAACAATGCCTTTTTAAATGGCCTGCTCCATGAAGAGGTTTATATGACTCAACCTCTAAGTTATGAAGTTAATGATAATTCATTAGTTTGTAAGCTTCATGAAGCTTTATATGGACTAAAACAAGTCCCTTGGGCTTGGTTTGAAAAGCTTTGTCAAACTCTTATTACTCTTGGTTTTTCTTTCAGCAAATGTGATCCTTCCTTGTTTATCAAAATCACCTCAACTGATTGTCTTTATGTGCTGGTATACGTTAATGATATTATTATCACTGGTAATAATAGCTCAGCTATTCAGCAGCTCATTTCAAATCTTAATGCTACCTTTGCTCTAAAAGATTTGGGGAATCTGTACTATTTTCTTGGAATTCAAGTCACCACTCTATCAAATAGGAGTCTGCACTTATCTTAATCTAAGTACATTCAAGATGTTCTCAGTAAAGCACAGATGCTTAAAGCTAAAGGCATTAGTTTTCCTATGGTTTCAGGACTCAAATTAACTAAAGAAAGGTCTAATTTTGTTATTGATTCACTTCTTTATCGCTCCATTGTAGGTGTTCTTCAATATGTTACCATCACTCGTCCTGAAATTTCATATAGTATGAGTAAAGTTTGTCAGTTCATGCACAATCCTCTTGAAGAGCATTGGATTCACTACAAAAAAATGAGTAAATTATGATAATTTTAATACGACAGTTATCAAAAACTGTCGTAATATGTAGTATAATGCGTCAATTATACACCTGTCATATTTTACAAGAAAAAATGACAGTTATAGGTATAAAATGACAGTTTTAACCGCTGTTATTTTCATTTTAAATTTTAATTAAAATATTTTAATGTATTCTCAATTTTTACAATCCCTCATCCTGATAACTAAAATTTCCCACACTCACTCTCTCACTCTCTCGCCTTCTCCCACTCACCCTCTCACTCTCTCGCTTTCTCCATCTCATTCTCGCTGCAGCGCAACTTTCCCCCAAAATGCATATTGGAACCAGCCACCACCACGGAGACCCACGACACCTTCTAGCTACCATGACTCGCAGAGCCGCCGTCCTCTGTCGGATTCGTGAGCCTCGTACCAGATCCCTCACCACCAAGACCAGGACCGCGCGAATCCGTTCTCCCTCGCTGTTCTGAGCCTCCATCGTGCCCCTACGTTGCTCGCGGCGTCTGGTCTGCAACCTCGCACTGCCGCCCTCAACCGCACGAGACCCACACACCACACGAACCCATCTACCCAGCCACGCACCACGCGAGCCCGTCTACCCAACCATCGCGACTGAAGCCCAGATCTGCGTCATCACCATGAGCCACCGTCACTCTTTTACCAACCCTTCTGAGCAACCCATCGTGATGTAAGCTTTCTCTTCTTCTTGTTGATTTCTTCATGATTTCTGAGGAACCCACCGCTCTTCTTTTCTCATCATTGTTTGATTTATGATTTCTTCATGTTGATTTCTTTATGTTTTTTTTATTATTATGTATGACATTGTAGCACTTGGTTCTTGTTAACTTCATATTTTTTTAGTGTAATAGAAACACAACTTTGGAATATGCTATTTTTTTTGGGTGCATTGGTATTTGAAAGCACATATATTCTGGTGCTTGATTGAATATTAGGAATTTGGGATTAACATGCAAATCTATTGGATTGGGACTGAGTTTCATTAATTTAGAGTTCCTTAGTTGATATTCTTTAAATTTTTACAATGTTAATCTGATTATGAATGTAATCTATATTACTACTTGGTTAGTTTATGATGCTTTGACAGTTACCTTTTCCCCTGACTTAAGGTACTGATATTATGGCGAATGGTAAAAAGATCAAGTTTGTTATGGCTAACATATTTCTATTCTTTGCTGTGGAAAAACTGCCATGTCTGATTTGAAATTTGAAATTCTATTGTCTTAAACTTTACTACTGATATATGTGCAGAAACCATTGGGGTTACTATCCATGTTAGATGAAGAGTCCACTTTCCCAAATGGCACAGATTTAACATTTGCCAACAAGCTTAAGCAGCATTTGAATTCTATTTCATTCTTCAAAGGAGAACAAGACAAAGCCTTTGTTGTGTGTCATTATGCAGGGGAGGTATTAATTTGGTCATGTTCATATAACTATATATTGGTTCTATCTGTTTATCCAAAGTGCTTGTAAATTGTCTTAAGTAAGATATTAATATGTCAATAAGGTTTACATTACAATGGCATTCAATTTGACATTTTGGTGTGGGCTTTATAATGTGATACAACTAGGTGATATGGATTATGTAAGTATCAAGATATAAATTTCACTATATTAGAATCCACACGTTAGTTAACCATAATTTTGATTGACTTTCATAGTTTATATTTTTGAACTCCCAAATACTTACGTTGAAGTTAAAAGCAAAGGGTTACTTATTTCTTATTGATTTAAGTTTGCTCACCCTACCTGACTGTTTGATAGTTTCACTTGTTTTGAATTATTTCAGTTTGTAGTCACTGATCAAAAGGCTAGAAATGACCTCACACTATTAAAGTTAAGAGCTAGGCTGCTAAATTTGCCGAAGAACTGTTAAAAATCAAGTTAGCCTCATGGAATGGGTTGAATTATTTTGTTGTAAGATGTGATTGGGGGTTACATAATGGGTTGGGAAATTTTTGGATAGTCAAATATATTCTCCGATGCACATTATTTGTTTGATGAAAGTTTGTGTGTGATAATTCTAGTTTATAGTATGACTAAGGTTGTTTTCTGGTCAAATTAATCAAATATTTTATCCTTTTTTTTCACTTGTGTATACCGAGAATCTGAATGATTTGCCACGTCTCATTTGTTGCTTTGTTTTGGGGTTGCAGTGGTCTAATTTTTCATTATTGGGGATTTCTTTTTCCTTATTTATATTAGGATTTAAGGATTTAATTAAATCATTAATAGACTGATTCTGAGTGGCTTATCATGTCTTAGTTGTTAATTCATTTTGTTGTTATCTTTGAAGATTTGATTAAATTAAGATTTGTTTGTAGTTTGAAAGAGTCATTAAGAATTACATGCTAATTCTTCCTGATGGAAACATATTATGACCATGTTTTAGTCCTTAAAGCCCATTGTGACACCCTGAGGAAAATCCTAGTTGGTGTCTAGTCTACCATGTGCCTTTATGGTCTAAAATTAAATTTTGCAAGGAAATGAACTTCATAATCAGGGAAAGTTCAATGATGCTTTGCAGAAGTGTCTGCTTGTAAGTGCACTTTTTGTGACTGTGTAACTGTCTCCCTTACACCTTTTTCTCTTGTTTATCCCTATTTTGAGACTTAATAGGAAAGCATCATATTTTTTTGGTCTATTACCTTGTTTTCTTTTTTATATTATAGGCTAAGGAAAACATTAAAGAAATTCCACCTTTACAAAGTAGAAAGCTTCTTTTGGCATGCTCACTCAACTTGATGTCCTGTCACTTGAAGACAAGGTAGTATGATGAATGCATAAAAGAAGGTTATGAGGTATTCGTAATTCCTTTTCTTTTATCATTGCTAAGTATGACGTTAATTATAAATTTTAATTACCAACTGCAATATTTAAGTATTATTATTATGGGAAATTTATCAAACTATTTTAGTTTGCTTCAGGGAATTAATGTCCTTAGATTCTCTCTGTATGGTCTCCTAGTTTATACTAAAGCTTTTCTTTGGTGTGTGATGCTTTCTTGTGAACTGTGGTAACTTGATTTTACTTTAGCTATGTGTACACCCTTTGAGCTCTTTACACTTTGCCTTTCTTTAACTTCACATTCTGGTCTATGGCTAAATTCTTCTGGTATCCATCCATTTCTGGTGCTTATGTTCCATAGTTGTGCATTTTTCTTTTCACATAACACTTGTTAATCAATGGGCAATCATGAGAAACTACCCTTTCTTAAATTCACAACTTCTTAAATTAGTGACTTTGTCAGGGCGTGCATATGATACATGATAGGCACTTGATGTTGCCATATTAAGTGGATGTTTCTTAATCAAATTATTGATGATAATTTCTATAAAGCCAAATTTAACAATTGGTTAAAAAAACAAGTTATCACTAATATTGTATCAAGAAGAGTCTGACATTCAAGTTCTATATTAGAAGAATTGCTTTACCATATCCGTGTCAAATATCTATTTGTTGCTATAAGTTACAGGATATGTTAGCTACATATATTGAATCCAGCCGTTTCTCAATGATGGCCTACTTTACATATCCTGACCTCTTACACAAATTAGCATCTCTTGGGATTCTTGAATCATGTTTACTATGTTCCTGACTTGCCAACTTGAAGGGTTCTTCTGCTTTTGTTTAAAATCAAAGTTCTTGATTATGTTGAACTTTAAAACATCTTAATTTGCACATCTATTAATTTACTGCTTTTTTTCCTTCTAATCTGTTATTATTTGTTTCTTCCTAATTTTCTTATTTTCTAATCCTGTTTGCACTTGCCCTTTAGGTCATCAGCTGTACCAAAAAAGGTGGATATATTTGAGGGCATGCATGTTATGAGGTAGGTAGTAAGCATTGGTTCTTCACTCTTTTTATCTATCTCACTTCCTTTTGTGGATGGTCCATATTCTATTTTCCACTTAGGGAGTCAAACAGTTTTCTTTATTATCATAATTTGTCTTTGGTAGCCAAAATGTTGATATCGCTAAGAAATTATAATTTGATGCAAGAAATTTTGTAATAAAGCAAAAGCTGCTTATAAATGATGTGATACCCTTTTTATTAAATAAGATTCTTATATATTTAACAAATCAAAATGAAAAATGATCTAAATGTTTTTTCTTATTTTCAAATAGTGTTGCTGGTGGTATGGGTCATTCTATGGTTATTGTTGATAGAACAAATGTTGTCGATCGACTTGACCAGGTAGCTATTAAATCTACAAGCCTATTATCTGAGAAGTTCATTAGTTAATAATTACTGTACTGAATTTTCAAAGTATTAAATGTGGTTTGTTATTTAGTTATGTTTTAGGCTATATATTGACCTTTGTTCTTTCAGAGATGGTTGATCACAATGAGCATATTGGTACCATGAGCTATTTATGTGTTGATTGTAACAGAAACCAATAGATGCTTTATAATAGGAATTTTGTTTTTTCTTCTTCCTGTCTCAATTCCTATATCTATCTCTTGAACATTGCAAATAGATTTAGAGGAGCCATGAATGTTGTCAAGTCCTGTACATTGGTTGTCCTATGTTATTATTTAGTTAAATTTATGTTTAGTTATTTTTTGCATTCTATTTGTAGAAGTTTTCTTTATTTGTCATTCTCTTGAATGTTGTCCATCGTATGTCCTCTACATTGCTTGTTCTTTTCCTAATTTATATCCCTTAAAATGTTTCATATGCTGCCAACTGTAGCAATTGGCTTTGCTTTCTTTCCTTCTCCGTGCTTGGCTTCATGTAACAACAACTGCCAATTTAGTTACATGACTCACACTACAAGAATTCAGATAAATGGCAGCGACTTTTTCCCAGCGACAAAAAAGTTGTTAGCATAAGTACATATATAGCAGCGACATTTGCAACTCGTTGCGATAGGAAGAACTTTATCGCCGCAACGGCATTTGTGCTGGCAAAAGGTGCTCTATAGCAGCGACAACATATTTCGCTGGGGTAGACCACATATATGGCAGCGACAATCTGATGGCGCTGGGATAAGTATACATCTATTCCAGCGACTTTGGATGTCGCTGGGAATAGTTCAACAGTGCAAGATATGCACCAACGACAACGATTATTGCGGGGGATAAGCGTTGAAATATGGTAACAACACTTATTGCAACGACAGTCGTTGTTAGGAATGTTATTTATCGCAAAAATGTTACTTATGCCAGCAAAATATGTTTGCCTTTTGGCAATTATTTAAGTTGTTGGAAAAATGTGACTTTTGGCAACGGCTTCAATTGCTGGTAAAAACGTTATGTATGGCAACGACTTAAACCATTGGACAATATTAACCTTTATTAGTTATCTCTTTCGTTGGAAAAGACTCTTATGGTAGTGACTTGTGTTGTTGGGAAATGTTACTTATGGCAGCGACAAAAGTCGTTGGGAAAATGTTACTTAGGCCAACGACTAAAGTCGCTGGGAAAACGTTACTTATGGCAATGACTTAAGTCGCTGAGCGATGTTAACCTTTACTAGCGATCCCCTTCGCTGGGAAAAGACTCTTACGGTAGCGACTTATTTCACTGAGAAATGTAACTTTTGGCAACGACAAAAGTTGTTGGGAAAATGTTATTTATGGCGACGAATTGCGTCGCTGGAAAAACGTTACTTATGGCAGCGACCTCAAAAGTTGTTGCAAATCTTTTCGCAATGGCACTTATGCCAACGGTATGCGGCGACATTTGGGTTGTTGGCAAAAATGTCTTTCCCAACGACAAGAAACCTATAGCAGCGACTTTTGTCGCTGGGAAATACCTTACATCTTGTTGTGTCACTTCTTTACAAATTTAGTTAGTCAGATGACTTATTTATTCAAAGGATTAAGTATGATAAACACATTTGTATTTTTGGAAATTACGGTTGTTTTATGCTTTTTTTTGATGATTTTATGTAAATTATGATAGTTCGAACCGTCGTAATTTACTTTTTTTTTGTTAGTGATATGTAAATTACGGCAGTTCTAACCGCCATAATTTGCATTTTTTTGTTAGTGATATGTAAATTACGATAGTTCTAACCGTCGTAATTTACATTTTTTTGTTAGTGATATGTAAATTACGGCAGTTCTAACAGTCGTAATTTACATTTTTTTGTTAATGATATGTAAATTATGGCAGTTCTAACTGTCGTAATTTACATTTTTTTGTTGTTAGTGTTACATAAATAACGGCAGTCAAAACTGTCGTTTTATGCACCACAAAACTGTCGTTTTATACATGATAAATTGTGGCGATTGTCGTGGCGGTTAATGAAAAACCGTTGTATTATACCAAACGGCAAAGTTAATTACGTCAGTTTTGGAAACCGCCGCTAATGTGAAAAATGACAATCAAAACCGCTGTAATATGCAAAAAAAAAACTGTCATAATTTACCCCCTTTTTGTAGTGTTATTGTTGTCAAACACATCCTCAAATATCTTAAAGGCACTCTTTCTTATGGTCTGCTCCTTAAGCCTGCATCTCAGCTTGCCTTGTATGGCTTTAGTGAAGCTGATTAGACCTGTGATCCTGATGAATGTAGGTCCACCTCTGGTTCTTGCATTTATCTTAGACCAAACCTGATTTCCTGGTGGTCTCGAAAATAACTTATTGTTACAAGGTCTAGCATAGAGGCCGAATACCGCTGTGTGGCTTAAACTACAGCTGATATCTAATGGATTCAATCACTGCTACAAGAATTGCATGTTCCACTATCTACTGCTCCTGTTATCTTTTGTGACAATTTGAGCATAGTCTCTTTATCTCACAATCCTGTACTTCATTCTCGCACAAAGCATATGGAGTTAGATATCTTCTTTGTCCAAGAAAAAGTTCAGTAGAAGCAGCTCTTTGTTAAGCATATTCCTGCCACTGATCAAATTGCTAATGTGCTAACTAAACCTTTGTCAAAGCCTAGGTTCTGTTTTCTCCGTGACAAACTCAGTGTGGTCAGTTGGTCTTGAACCACCCTGTGCAACTATTTTCTGTTATCATCTATTAACAGATTCTATTATTTAGTTAGAATTAATTACAATAAACACTTATAGAATGTGATAGAACTGTAAGTATAGTTAGCTACTATAAATATTCATTATACACGTGATTTGTATTCATCATTCTAAAATAGAATATTACTGTTCAAGAACTCCTCTTTACTTTCTCTGCAATTCTTCCTTTTCTGTTATCAGTTCTTTCTTTTCTGCTTTGCATATTCTTTCAAATATGATTCCCTATTTATAAGAGATAAAATCTATATAAAAAAATAAATACAATCAAATATAATCAAAATAATATCTTTAATTATGTGTAAATCAAATCCCTAAGATAACACAAAACCAACTTAATTTAATTTTGAGATATGTTATAGATATTCTAACATTCCTCTTCAAGCTAAAGCTACTAAGCTTTAGCTTATTACAATTAGACACACAAAAATAAAATAAACTAAAAATATTCTAAAAGCACAACGTTGAGATCTTGGAGAAGCAAAGAGGCCCAAATTGCATTTGGGATGGAACCATCTGCATCTGAAAAAATTTACAATGGGAACGGAGTCAAATTGCATCTGGGATGGAATAGAGAGGAGAAGTCGAAAACGGAGGTTCAAGGAGCGACGAACCAAAAATGGTAACAATGAGAGTTTTGGGCTAGACAATGACGAAGGAGCAGCGCCAGTGACGAGGAAAGGACGACGGCAATATGAAGTACAGTGAAAATCAAAGTCTAGAATGGAGTTTGAAATTTAGGACAGTGTCTGAGCGAAAGTTTGGAGCAATGTCTGAACAGAGCGAACAACAGTGGTCTGGAGTGGTGTTTGAGCAGAGGTATGGAGCTGTGTCTGAACGGAGTGGATAACGGCGGTCTGGACCGAGAGCCTAGGCTCTCTGATATGAAGTTAGAAACAGAAATAGAGAGAGAAAGTCAGAAAGAAAACACGACATGAGATATGACTACTTAGAGTTCTAGATTTTTAGAAACTATGTAGCGAAATAGTGATGGGACAGGCCACAGAGGATGATACCACTTTGATACCTTGCTAGAAATATAGAAACAAAGACATATAAAAAGTCTAGAGAATGTTTCTGTATATTCTTTGAATTATCTCTGACTTTATGAATTAATTAGTATGTATAAGAGGTTTCTCTATTTATAAGAACATGAAGTCTATATAAAAAAATAAATATAATCAAATATAATTAAAATAATATTTTTAATTATGTGCGAATAAAATTCTTAAGATAATACAAAATTAAGCCTAGTTTAATTTCAAAATATGTTCTAGATATTCTAACAGTATAAAAAAAAGATATGATAGTAAGTATAGGCTTCTCCAATAGTACTAGGATCCCAAAGAATGGATAGAGATTCACATAGAATATTGTTTCTACTTTCTAGGGTATGTACTCAAATGATTTTTTGACATGAATGATGTTATTTATATATCATTTTTTTATATTATTCTTACGTGATTTTCTTTTTAGGTAATGAAATAAGAAAATATGTTTTAACATCTTCTTTTTATCTTTTTTCTTAAATAAAAATATAAATATGATGTAGAGAAAATAATATGCAAATACTATTTTTCTTCCAACACGGATGCTACTCATCTATCTCTCTAGAGAAGGATGACTACCAAATAAGATTACCAACCAAAAAATTATTCGAACCCATACAATTTAGGAGTGCAAACCTTTACTGTATAACATTGACAAGAGATCCGAGAGCCTTGTTAGTCGCCCCTCTCTACTTTCACTTGTTTGCTAGATTTGCATCTCTGACTTGCCCACTGAGAATCGTTTGTTGTGAGGAGTTATAGAGAAGAATATGGTTTTAGGTGGTCATTTGAACAATTTTTGTTGTCATCTCAGTCCTACTTCGGTGACGAACACATATACGCTTTGTAATTGCTTAAACACTTGCTGTTTTGTATTTCATATAACAAATATTATTGTTCAATATTTTACCTTACAAATAATACTTGTAAATGATTAACAAGTATAATTTTTGCTAATATATAGCTTACACTCAGTTTATTTTTTATTTAAACTAAACTAATTTATTATGTAATAATTTATTTAAAAAATTATAGTTTCTTATATTATTTCCATATTACGTACAGGTGCAACTGATGGTATTTATATTCATACATATTATACTTCTCAGTTCTCACTTGCGGGTTTGGTCTCTCAACTGTTTTTACCACAAACTAAATTATGGGATCTGAATAAAACTCCCAAACATTTTCCAGCAGAAGTGACAGAGCTTATTATTAACACCAAGACTAATATTTTGGCTAGTACTTTGAAAATGGGTGTTCATTAATCATCATAAAAACAGTAGTTATATGGTCAAGTCTGATTATTTCATTGTTCTCTGGCTGATACATCTACAGCCTCAAGTGTCAAATAGTTTGCATATCCAACATGCACAACATGAGTTGCAACTTAATTTGGAAAATAAGGTGAAAATCTTCCTATTGTATTTACTCTACCAAAAAAACAAAAAGAAAATAGTTGTCAAATGCAATGTTTTTAGAACTAAATTGACCATTGAATCGGTAAACAGAGAGGTTCAAGGTTTTGAAGTTCAACCGGAGTTGAACTGGGGTTGAACAAAGGTTTCATATATATATGCCTATATATATTATATAAATATATAACAATATGTAAGAAAAATATAATATGCACATGTTCAAGATTTTAAATTACGGTTGCAGTCGCATTGTAGCTATCGCGACTTAGGGATGGCACCCACATGGAGTGGAGGTCCTCGCTTCCTATGCTTGCCACCATATCTTCCCCCGTTCTCGCTCCCTGTGTCCCCGTAGGTCTTGCGAGGACCCCAAAATATTTTAGAAGAAAAAGAAAACAATCAAAATTCAATAAACATAGTAGATGGTTATCAAACTATTACCTACAAAATCAAACACAACCCAATTTTGAAATGTGCCCATGAATCAATTACCCTAAAGAGCAATTTTGAAGTACTGCACAAGCCTTCAACACAAACCCAGAAAATAGAACCTTCAATTTCGCACATACCCAAATTTTCCATCACCAGCAGGTTGTCAATTTCTTAAATCCCAAGCAAAGTCGCACCTCTGCCTCAATCCTTGAGAACAAACCCAAACCTTCACAACCTCATCTGAAACCACCCCTCACCTATGGAAAAACCAGCTTCTCACCATCGTCTTCAAAATGACCTGTATCAAGACCCAATCTTTCCTCAATTCGCCAAACCTAAGTCAGACAATCGCTACTCTCGGCCCCAAAATCACGAATAAGATCCTTGCCTCTGCTAATTTGCTCAAAGGCACCACACTGTTGAACCACAAACAAACTCTAGGGTCATAACAAATGAATGACGTTGGTGGATGGATAGTGCTAGTGGATGAACGGCACTAGCAATTGGACGGTTGTGGCGGTGAAGCGCGCTAAGTAAGAGGATCTCAGTCAAAGAGAGGCAACGACTGTGAGAAATTGAAAATAAGATAAAGTGAATCTAGGGTTACTAGGTTAGGGTTGTGTTTTTTATTTTTTATATTTTGAATTAATTTGAATAGTAATAAAAACTAAAAAGTGAAAAGACTAAAAAGGACAAAAGTATTAATGTATATGGCATATGTGTGTTAAGTAAGGATGTTTATATAATTTAATAGGGACAAGGACCCCACAGGGCTAGGGATGTGATCCTCATCCCCATCCTCCAATTGCTCCCATGGGAATTTTCACCCTCATCCCCGTAGGGAAAAAATCCCAAGATTCAGGTCCATAATGGAGCAGTCCCCGGGGATCCCTAAAGATGGGGATTTTTTACCATCTCTATCCCGAGTTGATGTGGATCAAAGTAGGTTGATGCGGACTGCAATGACAGTGTGATGCGATTACGGCAGTCACCCCGACCGAGATTTCGTGGCCGCAATAGGTGTAACGATTCGAGATTTAAAACCTTGCATATGTTAATTATATAAATAATACTAAAGAAAAATATTGAAATATAATTATAACATAATTAAATTTATTTATCATATAAATAAATATTAAATTAAAAGTATTATGCTAATACTAGTGTTGCAGATTAAATGTTGCAAACCCAAGTGCAGGTTGTCTCAAGTAATAAATTTCTCGAGAGTCTGAGGTCGATCCACAAGGAATTGATGAAGAAAAAATTCTTTGAGGTAAGGAAGGAATTTGTCAACAATAAAGATAATAAAACTTGTTCACAATTAAATTAAAGAACTTGCTTGGGGTAGGAGATCCACATTTGGTAATAATTTAAGGATAAGATTAATTCTTTTTATAACCCAATTGAAATCTGCGCTCAACGAAGGTTCCAATTGGAAAATAAAACATTCAAAGTCTATTTAGAATTATATAGGTAGTTATATTATGGTTCATTTAATTATTTACCAATACCAACACTTGTAAATGGGTTCAAGCATTCATTGTGCCAAACCATTTGTCTACAATGAATCAAGAACTCCACTTTACAAGGAAGAATTATTTACCAACACCAATACTTGTAAATGAGTTCAAGCATTCCTCGTGCCAAACCCCTTGTCTAAATGAATCAAGAACTCCACTTTACAAGGAGGGTTTCTAAATTGATTGAAAACAAAATACAACACATATAATGACCACTTGATAATATATCATTTAAGTATAAGAAAGAAATTAATCTAACCTTATTTTATTACCAAAAGTTTCACCCCTTCACCAAGCAAGATGAAAATTAGTTATCCATGTCCAAGAAGAAAGAAATAGAGAAAAAGAATATGATGATCATAACTTCTATTTACAACAAAAGAAAATTACAACAAGTAAATAACATAATAACATGATCTTGATCTAAAACTAAGATTACTCTAATAGGCAGCCAAGGCTACCTTTTATAGAGCATCACAAGCAAAAGATGACAATGAGTAGGACAATGAATGGGTAGATAATTAAGGAGTGGGTGGATGATTAAGTGGATGATTGAGGAGTAGGTGGATGATTGCAAAAAATACTTGTCTTCACTTGCATAAAATAATTTGGTACCAAACTCATGCTTGCCGATAGATTCTCGGAAAGTGGACTTCATGAAAGTTGTAGGCCTTTGTCTTGGATATCAAATGCCCACCTGAAGCATCCAATTTGGCCTCCTACAGCCTAAGATATGACCCAATCATTACAACTGCTCAGGGCCCCCTCTGTTCTGACTTGCAAGCCCAATATGACCTCCAAGACATCCGAACTGACTCTTGTGTTCTTCATGAAAGTTGTAGATTTAGGTCATAACTTTCAAATAACACCAGTTTCAGCTCAATGCAACTCATATAGCCCAAGTTATGCCCTGATTAGTGCACATTGCTTGGGTTCTAATGACAGAACTCGTTTTTTGACTTCCAGACCCAATGAGCTCCACTAGATGTCTAATTGAGACTTTGAGCTCTTCATCAAAGTTGTAGAGCTTTCTCTCAGCTTTCTTACAATGTACAATTCATAATTTCTAGACATCTAGAACTCAAGATATGACTGAAATACAAAAACAGTGTAAAATCTCAACAATGCTGAAAAATATTAATTAAGCCTAATTTGAACCCAAACTTACAAATAATGACCAAGCTCAATCAATTAAGTACATGGAGAGTGTAAATGATTAAAAATAAGGGTTTATTAATGTATAAAATATGTGATTAGCATGAGTTTCTAACTTACACTAGTCTTTTACTGATGTATGGATAAAATACACACATCTTGTGTTTGATTTGAGGTAGATTTAGGTGTGCTTTGACTGAATTATATTAGAATTTATGCCACTTTTTATCTAATTATCCTTGGTATCTCATGATTGATCTTTCTCTATGATTTTAGATCTAAAAGAGGTGTTTTAACATGACTCTATGAAGCTTTGGATGGATTCCTTGTAATGAAGTTGAACTCGGAATTTATGTGGCCAAGATTTGTAAAGTTTTTTTTACCTTTGCGTGATAAAATGAGCATAAATTGAGCTACGGAGGCCCCAATTAGGTGATTTCAGTGGCTTTAAAAAGTTAAGAAAAAGAGCTACAAATTTAATGAAGACCACAAGAGTTGATTCTCATTCCAAAAGAAATCATGGCCCGTGAAAAATTCCACGGGGCCTTGAGAAATTTGTGCTAAAAAGAGGAGCTGGCAGAGAGTTCCACGATCCCCTCGTGGAAAATTCCATGGGGTCGTGGGAAAACTCGTAGAAAGTGCGAAAAAATAAAAATTTCCTATTTTATGCTATCTTTTGGGATTTTATCATATTATTCTCATTGTTTATGGCCTAATTAATGGGTTGGAACTTAGATTAATTACCATGAGAATGAGAATGATAAAGTTTTAGCACGTTTTTAGTGTCAAGAAATTGAGCTTTAAATAATTTAGGATAAATCGCCTTCAAGAACATAATTGAACATTAGCAAAGATAGGATTACAATTTATCATAGGGAGTAGTGTAGTGGATTCCTAGTCTTATGCCTTTAAATCTTTGTTGAACCTCATCTTTTCTAGTTTTATTTAATTACTTTATTGCTTTGCTTTTTGTTTTAATTTTAATTGAGCTTTTGCTATCGATTTACTCGCTTAAATAATCAAAGTCATCGTAAGAGTTAGTAATTAATCGATCCTCGTGGGAACGATTTTTATTTTACTACTTGTATGATCCATGCGCTTGCAAAAAATCCACAACATGTACCGAATAAGTAAAAGGATAAGAGGTAAAGTTTCTTATTATAAATTGAAGCTAAATTCTTATTATATTACAAGCTTCTATTTGTCCCACATTGGACAAATTAAGAGGAGAAATGCTGAGTTTTGGTTATAAATTGGAAACCAAATAATCAATATCTTGAAAAAAAATTAAATATTTAAAATAATATATTTATTTATTTTTAAAAAAAAAGAGGATCGGTTCAACCACATCAACCGTGATCAATTCAAATGAGTTTATCGATCGATTTTGGACTGGTTTTTGATTTTTTTCACCAATTTTTGGAAATCCAATTTTTAAGGGTTGATTAGATCGGCTAGAAGATCGATTCCTGATTTTTTTCGCTCTAACGAGCCAGTCTGGTCTAGTTCTAAAAACTTTGATTAAATAGGTTTTAAAATATTGTATGGGCAATGTTGATACTATTTTCCCGCTATGTAAGTCATCAAGTGAATCTATTTGCATCTCTTCATGGGATTCACTAATTAAAGAGATAATCGATTCCCTTCAGAATCCTTTCTGGATTTATGGAAACTTCTCTTGCAATTGGATGAAAAAGGCAACTCTCCTTATGGTTATAAGGAATTGACTATCTTAACCTTAAAATGTATAGAAACGTAGAAATGATTTCTTTTTCTACATACCAAAAAGTTTAGAGAAAGAAAAGGCTGTCTATTCTAAGGTCAAGACATGCCACAAGTTTCAACGATTATTAACAAGAATTAAATTTAAAACCTTTGAGTCGACATAGATTTCACTCTTATCAATTGTGTTAACTCTCATTGGTAATATAACTACAACGAGTGACTTAGTTAGCAAATTGAATTTTATATAAGCGAACTTTACCTGTGGTGTAGGAGTTCAAAATGCCTAAAAAGTAAGCACCTTGAGACCAAGATCAAGTTGACGCTCGAGCGAGGATTAATATAACACCAAAATAATATAAAGATATCTCGTGTTCTTAAATAAATAAATAAATAAAACTGTAAACATCCATTTTGGTCTCTGAAAGATGGGTGACATTAATTAAGTCCCTAAAAGATGGAAAGTGACATCACGTTAGTCGTTCTATATGCCTAAGTTAAAATGTCATCCATAAGTGTGCTACGTGGCATGTTATTTGTCCAAGTGAACTGTTAACTCCAGCTTGGATTCCATGTGTCTTTCATGAGGGTGTGTACGTGGGTTAGGATTGATGACACTACAAGAAAACAGCGGATTTGCGGTGGATTTTTTATGGCGGATTAAAATCCGTTTCAATTTGGGATGGATTTTGCGGCGGATAAAATTGCGGCAGATTTTTGTGGTGAAATTTTTGCTACTAAATTTCTTCGTCGACTTTTCTATCATAAAATATATATTTTTTGGATTAAAAAATATTTGCTGCGAAAAAATCCGCCGCAATTCAAAAAAAAATTGCGATGGAGCACATTAGAATTAAAAATTCGTAAAAAATGTTAAAAATTCTACTGTAAATTCTGTCGCAAATTTAAATTTAAACTTATGGCAAAAAAATCCGCTGCAAAATTTGATCAGTAGAATAAAAAATTCAAAAAAAATTAAACTAATTTACGGCAGAAAAATTCACCACAAATTCTGCTGCAATTCAAAAAATAAATTTGCGACGAAAAAATTCACCGCAAAATAGATCAGTAAAATAAAAATTAAAAAAAAAAAAATTAAAATAATCCACCGCAAATCTAAATTTAAATTTACGGTGGAAATTTCTGCCGTAACATTTGATCAGTGGAATAAAAAATTAAAATAAGATTAAACTAATTTGCAGTGGAAAAATCCACCTCAAATTCTGCCGCAATTCAAAAAATACATTTGCGGCAGAAAAATCTGCCGCAAAATTAAATTTGCTTCATGTTCTTCCTTCTGTCATTTTCATTTTTCAGATGGCATTGACATCTCTAATTCTCTCCTCTTTCTCCCTTCCCCTTTCTCCCTTCCACCGACCCCCACCCCGCTCCGGCACCCCGGGTGCCACCACTGCTCACCGCGAGCCCATGTACCGCGACACCTGCGCTGCCACTAGTCACGGACCCCGATGCCGGCATTGAATCTGTCTCCAGCGAAGCGCGACCAGACCGCGACCCTACCCCAAAAACTGACTTCGGCGCATCATGACCAGACCGCGACCCCACCACGAAACTAAGCCTGACGCCATCTGCGACTCTGACTGCACCCCGACGCTACCGATCGCCCAGCCTCCGACATGCTCTCCCCGACACCGGCAACCCTCAACCTTAGGTACTGATTTTTCTTCCATTAATATCCCTTTCTAATTTCGAGCAACCATGGCAACTGATTCAAAGTTTGTGGTTTTGTTAAAGATAGCATCACGTTGCATTTTGTGACACCTTGAGGAGGAGATCTCCAACTGGTGCGATGTGGAAGTCTCCAATAGGTTTATTCTACTCTTTAATTCACCATTTCTTCGTTTTGATTGGTTTTAATTAACCTGCATTGCTTTTGCTTAGTTTTTGTTAAAAGTTAGGTTTGGTATAATGTATGCATAGGATTTAGACTTTTATTGGAGAACACTTTTGCATTTTGGCTTTCTAAATTGACCACATAATTGATGCAATTGTAATATTGTTGGTAGTGGGAACCAATTGGATTTGTGATCTAAATCACACAGGATTTTTGGTCCAAGGGCATAACAATAGAGGAAGAAATGTAGTTTCAGGTTCTTGATAACAGTTTGGGAACACGAGATTATTTGATGCATGTATTAAATCGTATTGGTGAGCACAACCTTAGTTTCCCGTTTGAGATTCAATATTAGTGAGTACATATACTTTTTGAAGGTACTACTCATTGTATTGAATCTTGAATTGTCCAAGTTGGACAATTTGGGAAGAAACTTTTCCTTTATTTGATTATAGTTACTCCTTAAATCTCATACCATATACTTGATGAAATTTTGTTGTGCAACATTTCCTTTTGTTCTCTGGGTGCGTACTTGATCATGATAGATGTCACCACTTTCTAGTCGTGCACTTGGAGACTAATGGGAAATGCTGCCGAAATTTCGTCAAGTATAAGATGTGTGATTTTTGTGAGTACTATCAATCAAGTGCTGAAAAAGTTTCTTCTCGAATGGGATAGGATCATACCATGTTAAGAGAGATGAGGTTTTTGGAAATACTAGTTATTTGGATTGAAATTTTTATACATGTATAATTTTAAAATATATTAATTATGTAACATATGTTGTGCATTTTGTATTTTTTTATTTTGATTTAAGTGTAAAATTATCATTGCAGAAAATGGTAGTTCCAGAAAATCGTAGATGGATGTATAATAGGACTTATTCAGGTCGTAGAGGACTTAAACAAGAATTTGTATGTGGAGTTGAAGAGTTTGTGAATTATGCATGTCAATCTTCCCATTACTTAAGTGAATGAACAATTAGGTGTCTATGTTTAATATGTTATAGTCAGAAATTGTTGAAACTTGAGATTGTGAAAATTCACTTATATAAAAAAAGATTCAAACCTAGGTATTGGTATTAGACAGATCATGGAGAGGAAGAGCATGATCCAATTAGTGTAGATATAAACTCTGATGTGAATACTGCTAATAGTCCTATATCAGAAGATAAAGACGTGGTTGATAGATATCAAAATATGGTTTGTGATGCAGCTAGAACAGACTTTGGGGATTTTAGGAGTCGTTTTGAACAGAGTGTTAAGGATGCTCCACATCCAGAGGCCGAAGAGTTTTATGATCTATTAAATGCTTCAAGTCAACCATTATGGCCTGGCTGCGAAACTTATTCTGAGTTATCCTTTGCAGTTCGAATGTTAAGTCTCAAATCTGATTATAATGTAACGCATGCATGCCTTGATTCATTTATGAATATATTAAGAGAGGTTGCTCCACCAACGAGTTGAAATTGAAAATGCCCAAGAAATTGCTTTCCAAGATGATAATATGACTCCTGTGGATCTAATTGTTGATGTGGATCTCATTGACAACTTGCAAGACACTAATGAGGTTTTTGATGTAGTCCAAGATGTTAGTTCTAGTAGACAAGCTGAAAATGATGAAGAAGAAGAAAGTTTTAATGATGATGATGATGAAACATCTTCCTCCAAGTATGTATCAATTTTTATTTGTTTAATTATGTTTGTTTGTCTTGTAATAGTGTAATTTTTTTAAACTTTAACGTTATTTACATAATTTTTTTGAAGGGTTATGTTTGGTGGATGCCTCAGCATCATAACCATATGCGGAAAGCATATAATAGTCGTAGTTCGAAGAGACTATCAGGTTTGTTGGGGCAGACACGCAACTTAAATGAAAGACCTTTTTGGATTGGAGAAGACATATGGGAAGACTTATGCAGGAACTGGGCTAGTAGCATATATAAGGAGAAATGTCAACAAGCAAAGATGAATCGTGCTTCTGACACTGGTGGATGCTTGCACACTGGTGGTTGCATTTCTACAGGCACCCATGCACAGAAATTGGTAACTATTAGCGCTAGTTGTTTAGTAATATGTTTTATTATTTTGTTATTAACTTATTTTCTCATTATTACAGACTAAGACTTTGGGTAGAGAGCCCACAGTGGATGAGACATTTCGTCACCTATATTTGAGGAAAGAAGATCGTGCTGCATGAGTTTCTACAAAAGTTAAGGATTTATATGTTAGTATTTCTTTAGAAATTATTGCCTTTAATACTATAATCATGTTATAACAACAACCATAAGAAGTTTGTTATTTCCATATTTAGGAGGAATTCAAAGCAAAGGAATCTGAATAATCTTCTCAGTGCTTATATGAAGAAGGGGCATCTGGTACACAAATGATCAGTCGGGAGCTTTGGATTAAAACTGTTGGCAGTCCTAAGAAGGGTCGTATTTATGGCTTTGGTTCTCAAGCATTTATTTATGACCATGGAGATTCATCCTCCTCAAGGCCTATATCAAGTCAAGTTCCTGGGCACGTTATTAATCAAGTTAAGCAATAGCTGCAATATTTTTTATCAATTGATTTTTGTGTTTTGATGGATGTAGTCAATCATTTTATTTTTTGTATTTTTAGTTAATTCATTGTTCGTGGAATGAATTGATGAATTTATGTTTACATATATTAAT